>LZPO01107946.1:318214-344851 GCA_001675575.1 Neotoma lepida | reverse complement strand
TNNNNANCNNANGN
This sequence comes from Neotoma lepida, assembly GCA_001675575.1. Taxonomy (NCBI): domain Eukaryota; kingdom Metazoa; phylum Chordata; class Mammalia; order Rodentia; family Cricetidae; genus Neotoma; species Neotoma lepida. Next base: position 344,837 of record LZPO01107946.1, on the reverse strand, counting down.
NANNNGNNTNNTNNNANNTCCAGTTCAGTGGGGGCTACAAAGCAAGACACTCTCTCAAAAGAAAAAACANGTAGTATTTTTAGTATGTATCCAAACTTCNTCTTTGAGTAGGTGAGGAAACAATACTTACTATCTACCATGTAACAAATGAAGCCCATTAAACAAGCATAATTAAGCTGTGTGGAGCGTGCAATGCACGTGTTACACAGCAGCAGCCTGGACTCCACAGGCACAGAGACAGGAGGGTCAGGGCTAGGGGAAATGATTTAGATCTTTGGGAAGCTACTACTCAAGGGATTTCAGCTCCAAGTTTATATACAATAACACTGTCTGCACGNGTTTAAGAGCTAAGAGAGGTGTCTTATGTTCTTCATCCTAGAAATTCGAGCAACAAGCTAAGAAGCTTCGGAAAAAATGGGCAAACATCGGAAGTAGCAGTGGATGACCTGTTCACAATCACCAGGGTTAGCAGTGGATGGCTTGTTCAAAATCCACTCTGCTTTAGGAAGAGATAGTCATTTATTGTCTTAAAAACATTTATCCAGAGATAGTATCACAAAGCTGGAGTCAATTTAATTCTTTTTCACTTAGCAAGACTGCAGTAGAGAACTAAGTACCTCTGTTACTTTATTAATAATAGGAAAAAGGGAGTTGGTAAGTAATACAGGAGATAGGGGTAACTCTTTAAATAGAAATTAGTCATGAAATATCTTACAGCTNCATGTATAATTCATCTCTTGGAAGTAAAAACATGTCTGGTGTGAAGGTGTCCATTTACGACAGTGAGGTGAAATTCATCCATGTGAACCCTGAGCCCCAGCTCTTCCCAGACATCCCAGAACCAGGAAGATAACTAACCTTAATGCTACAGTCNGAGCAATTCAAAACAGAATCTCTTAGCCAAAGAACAGCATCTGGGGTCCACATGCCAATGGACTGTGGAAGATCAGCCAAACAGCACTTTATAGCCTGAAAAAAACAAAACACAAAGTGGTGTGCAGCAAACACATCATCTTAAAATAGGTACTACATGTAACGTCTATGTCCCTAAAGCCAGATGCTGCAGCAGATAACAGCAGTCACAGTCCCTGGTCTGANTGTCTGCTATGCTGTCTATTTATGTCACAATTTATTTTTTTTATTTTACCTTTTTAATCCTCCTAGGGACCAGGGGGCTCATACCAGACACTGTGTCACCCCACAATCCTTCTGTGGCAGGTCACAGAGCGGAACAGATGGAACACCTGCAACAACCTGGTCTCACTGCAAGAGACTCATAGGAAGCTTAGCTACTTCACTCAGCATCTCCCAAGAGACCCATGGGTGCTAAGCACTTGTGCTCACCTCCTGAAGGAGGCAGAGGTAAGAATTAGGGAGGACAAAATACCTTAAATCTACAGGTACCCAAATGCCTTATTCCCTCAGTGCTCTCTTACTTCCCGAGCTACTTCAGAATGCTACAGGAGGGAGAGTAACTTCAGGGATTCCCTCAGCCACATGTAGGTCTTGAACTGAGGGAAGAAATCTTGTGGCAGACATGAAAGCTATCCCACACCCCTGCTCAGATTCCTCTTATGCTCTCTAAGCACCCGTCATGCCCTGGAAAAGCTGCAGGTGATGACCAGGCCATTCAGAGTGGAGGGAGCACTCTGCAGGGCCTGCCTCTGGAGCACTCTGCAGGGCCTGCAGGCAGAGNCACCAGGGAGGCAGACAGCCTGATAGGCTGGTGCACAGGTAAGTATAGGCTCTGCAGGCAGGAAAGGCCACAGAATGCCCAGCAGCTCTGCCACCAAAAGAGGGCACTTAATATAATCAGATTTTCTAAATGATTAAAATAGATGCTAGAAATAAGCACTTTATTGAGAGAAAAATACTATTTTTTTAATCCTGGCAATCTATTCACATTTAAAATATCTTAAAACCAAGAGCTGAATATAACCTTTTTGTTTTTGCTTCTGTGACTTAGACCTCTTGGGGAGACAGATGTTAACTAGGGGCTGGGCAAGCTGGCCTTAAGGGACTTATAATGAGTAGTCATCATACTTATCAAATAAGGAATCTAGCTAAGATTAACAGGAGAAAAAAAAAGGTGTTTAATGTCTGTTACACACAACACCGCAGCATAAAGAAGGGAGTGGTATGTGACTTTCAGAGAAGCAGTAGGAGGCCTGAAGCCCCTCTCTCCAGCCAGGGAACCTTGTCAATATGATACAGGCCTTAGGTAGATATGGCCATGAGGAGACACAAAGGGCAGAGCTGTGTCACAGCAATAGTAGCACTCCAAGGGCTGTGGACTTCCAGTATTATGGCTGCATATCAACAGGGTAAAAGATTATGAAAACAGGCTTGCACGAGAGCTAAATTCTTTTCTAGAATTGTCTTTGTCAGAAAAAGCAATGGAGACTTGAGAGAAATGCTAAAGCCAGGCTAGTCATAGCACACCATGCTTTCTATGCTAGTCTTGATGGTGAGGGGTGTCTTCTGGAGAAGTCAAGGGGCATTATGCAGTCCAGTTTTGTTTGTTGTTTCTTGAGACCAGGTCTCAAGGAATCCAGGCGAACCTTAAATTCACTGTATAGCCAAGGAAGACCATGAACTCTTGACCCTTTTGCCCCTACCTCCCTAGTGCTGGGATTATAGAAGCATGCCCACCATGCCTGATGCAAATGAGTATTTAACAGAGCATAACACTCAATTAGTCATATATTATTTACATATCAAATATTTGTATTTTCACATACATTATATGTAAATATTTAATAGAATATGCAATATATAGTCAGCATATTAATATTTTAATAGAATATCAAATATTTAATAGGCTGACTATTAATATTTAATAGAACACAATAATTAGTTATATATTATATATGTGTTATACACTAATTACTTATATATATTTAATAGAATATAATATTTAATTAATAGATTATGTATTATATTCCAAAAAAATCCTCTATTTTCTTTCAAGGTAGTCAGTGCTTCTTAACAATCCTGACCGGTTTATAGTGACTCACAACTGTCATCTGAATGCTCTGTAACAGGTCAGGCTATGGTTAATGTTATCACTCCCATTTCTCATATGGGAGAAAGTCTTACAGGAAAATGAGTATTTATAAACACATTTCCAAAAGAATGGCGAGCCAAATAACCACCAGCCCTGGGAATAAACACTTCCATACACCACCCTGGAACCATGTGGAAGCTGGCTAGTTGGATGTCAGTACTGGCATGTGATTATTACAATGGACCCCTACTGGGTAACAACACAATGACTCAGTGTTCTTGAAAACAAGTGTTTACTAAACAGTGGTCTGTAAATGTGACTGGACTTCTTCTGTAAGATGGTCAAATTCACTTCTGAAAACTAGTAAACATCCACTCTCCAAACTGCTTACAAATTGAGACTCTGCTCATGAGCATGGTCAGGACTGGCACAGTTGATCAAAAGGCAGAAAGCTCTTCTGCAGACCTCTAGGCTGAGACGGGGTCGTACCTGAGGGGGTATGGCAAGCATTTCCTGCAGGAACCGAGGGGGGATTTCTCTGAGCTCTGATACTTTCACNGATGTCGCATTGCCAGAGTCCAGGAATTGAACGTCAAGTGCCCGGCTGCTGTGAACGTTGGTGATCTGCAATGAGATGAGCACTGGCTCACTCACTGTCACAGGGGGAGGATGACACACTGCCACCCTCACATCCTATACAGCGCTGCAGGGACAGGAAAATACCCAAACTATCACATATTCTTAGACTACAGCATGGAGCCTTTCTTCTAAGTCAATCCATAGTCAGAAAACAGTACTGGCTAGCAAATCACTGTAAGGCCACCAGTGTCAACTATTTCTCTAACTCTCGAAATACTGCTAATTAGACGATGCCATTTTTAAAATATTAAAATGTGTAGGAAAATTCTTATATCCTAATAAAAACATCAATAATTCAAGATGGAATTTTACTTGTAGAGGGAAAGTGCTTTGAAACATATTTTACAATTTCACTGTAAGTCATTTTTAATCATTTCTGCCAACTGAAAAAAAATCTGAAGCTAAAAAAAATCAGAGGGATAAAATAAAGCCCAAATTACTGTTCAGCAATGGAGAACTCCACAGAGTCCAGCAATTCTTGTAGAACTGTCAAGAACAAAGACATCACTTAAACAATTGCTATCAAAGTATTTGTACACACACTAAGAAACACTTTTTTTTCCAAAATACAGAGCAGAAACTTAACTACAAAGACACTCAAGTTGAAAGAGAATTTACAAAATGGCACTACTCTTTAGAGTCATAAAAATGAAGACCAACTAGTAGCATGTCGGAGGGCTTAGAGAAGACATGACAGGTAAACCCAATGGGCATCCAGGGATCCCAGGGCAGAAAGGACATGGTGTGACAATGTGAGAAACGACGGGAAATCCTGCACATCAGTTACTTGTATTAATATTGATTTCCTGGTCTGGTAATCAGAGACTGGTTACACAAGATGTTAACGGGGTAAGTGGGGCCTCTTTATATTACTCTTGTTAACTCTTCAGAGAGTCTTGAATTATTTTTTAAATTAAAAACAGGTCTGTACATTTACATATTATCAACTAAACAACAGAGCTTTAAGAGCTCAATAATACCATGCTGAGCATGTGACACATGACCTACAGTCACACACCCTAGATCTCTGCCATCAAAGGCAGTAACCACGAGCGGGGCGGTGGTGGCGGCGGCGCACGCCTTTAATCCCAGCACTCGGGAGGCAGAGGCAGGCGAATCTATGTGAGTTCGAGGCCAGCCTGGGCTACCAAGTGAGTTCCAGGAAAGGCGCAAANTGTCTGCTATGCTGTCTATTTATGTCACAATTTATTTTTTTTATTTTACCTTTTTAATCCTCCTAGGGACCAGGGGGCTCATACCAGACACTGTGTCACCCCACAATCCTTCTGTGGCAGGTCACAGAGCGGAACAGATGGAACACCTGCAACAACCTGGTCTCACTGCAAGAGACTCATAGGAAGCTTAGCTACTTCACTCAGCATCTCCCAAGAGACCCATGGGTGCTAAGCACTTGTGCTCACCTCCTGAAGGAGGCAGAGGTAAGAATTAGGGAGGACAAAATACCTTAAATCTACAGGTACCCAAATGCCTTATTCCCTCAGTGCTCTCTTACTTCCCGAGCTACTTCAGAATGCTACAGGAGGGAGAGTAACTTCAGGGATTCCCTCAGCCACATGTAGGTCTTGAACTGAGGGAAGAAATCTTGTGGCAGACATGAAAGCTATCCCACACCCCTGCTCAGATTCCTCTTATGCTCTCTAAGCACCCGTCATGCCCTGGAAAAGCTGCAGGTGATGACCAGGCCATTCAGAGTGGAGGGAGCACTCTGCAGGGCCTGCCTCTGGAGCACTCTGCAGGGCCTGCAGGCAGAGGCACCAGGGAGGCAGACAGCCTGATAGGCTGGTGCACAGGTAAGTATAGGCTCTGCAGGCAGGAAAGGCCACAGAATGCCCAGCAGCTCTGCCACCAAAAGAGGGCACTTAATATAATCAGATTTTCTAAATGATTAAAATAGATGCTAGAAATAAGCACTTTATTGAGAGAAAAATACTATTTTTTTAATCCTGGCAATCTATTCACATTTAAAATATCTTAAAACCAAGAGCTGAATATAACCTTTTTGTTTTTGCTTCTGTGACTTAGACCTCTTGGGGAGACAGATGTTAACTAGGGGCTGGGCAAGCTGGCCTTAAGGGACTTATAATGAGTAGTCATCATACTTATCAAATAAGGAATCTAGCTAAGATTAACAGGAGAAAAAAAAAGGTGTTTAATGTCTGTTACACACAACACCGCAGCATAAAGAAGGGAGTGGTATGTGACTTTCAGAGAAGCAGTAGGAGGCCTGAAGCCCCTCTCTCCAGCCAGGGAACCTTGTCAATATGATACAGGCCTTAGGTAGATATGGCCATGAGGAGACACAAAGGGCAGAGCTGTGTCACAGCAATAGTAGCACTCCAAGGGCTGTGGACTTCCAGTATTATGGCTGCATATCAACAGGGTAAAAGATTATGAAAACAGGCTTGCACGAGAGCTAAATTCTTTTCTAGAATTGTCTTTGTCAGAAAAAGCAATGGAGACTTGAGAGAAATGCTAAAGCCAGGCTAGTCATAGCACACCATGCTTTCTATGCTAGTCTTGATGGTGAGGGGTGTCTTCTGGAGAAGTCAAGGGGCATTATGCAGTCCAGTTTTGTTTGTTGTTTCTTGAGACCAGGTCTCAAGGAATCCAGGCGAACCTTAAATTCACTGTATAGCCAAGGAAGACCATGAACTCTTGACCCTTTTGCCCCTACCTCCCTAGTGCTGGGATTATAGAAGCATGCCCACCATGCCTGATGCAAATGAGTATTTAACAGAGCATAACACTCAATTAGTCATATATTATTTACATATCAAATATTTGTATTTTCACATACATTATATGTAAATATTTAATAGAATATGCAATATATAGTCAGCATATTAATATTTTAATAGAATATCAAATATTTAATAGGCTGACTATTAATATTTAATAGAACACAATAATTAGTTATATATTATATATGTGTTATACACTAATTACTTATATATATTTAATAGAATATAATATTTAATTAATAGATTATGTATTATATTCCAAAAAAATCCTCTATTTTCTTTCAAGGTAGTCAGTGCTTCTTAACAATCCTGACCGGTTTATAGTGACTCACAACTGTCATCTGAATGCTCTGTAACAGGTCAGGCTATGGTTAATGTTATCACTCCCATTTCTCATATGGGAGAAAGTCTTACAGGAAAATGAGTATTTATAAACACATTTCCAAAAGAATGGCGAGCCAAATAACCACCAGCCCTGGGAATAAACACTTCCATACACCACCCTGGAACCATGTGGAAGCTGGCTAGTTGGATGTCAGTACTGGCATGTGATTATTACAATGGACCCCTACTGGGTAACAACACAATGACTCAGTGTTCTTGAAAACAAGTGTTTACTAAACAGTGGTCTGTAAATGTGACTGGACTTCTTCTGTAAGATGGTCAAATTCACTTCTGAAAACTAGTAAACATCCACTCTCCAAACTGCTTACAAATTGAGACTCTGCTCATGAGCATGGTCAGGACTGGCACAGTTGATCAAAAGGCAGAAAGCTCTTCTGCAGACCTCTAGGCTGAGACGGGGTCGTACCTGAGGGGGTATGGCAAGCATTTCCTGCAGGAACCGAGGGGGGATTTCTCTGAGCTCTGATACTTTCACNGATGTCGCATTGCCAGAGTCCAGGAATTGAACGTCAAGTGCCCGGCTGCTGTGAACGTTGGTGATCTGCAATGAGATGAGCACTGGCTCACTCACTGTCACAGGGGGAGGATGACACACTGCCACCCTCACATCCTATACAGCGCTGCAGGGACAGGAAAATACCCAAACTATCACATATTCTTAGACTACAGCATGGAGCCTTTCTTCTAAGTCAATCCATAGTCAGAAAACAGTACTGGCTAGCAAATCACTGTAAGGCCACCAGTGTCAACTATTTCTCTAACTCTCGAAATACTGCTAATTAGACGATGCCATTTTTAAAATATTAAAATGTGTAGGAAAATTCTTATATCCTAATAAAAACATCAATAATTCAAGATGGAATTTTACTTGTAGAGGGAAAGTGCTTTGAAACATATTTTACAATTTCACTGTAAGTCATTTTTAATCATTTCTGCCAACTGAAAAAAAATCTGAAGCTAAAAAAAATCAGAGGGATAAAATAAAGCCCAAATTACTGTTCAGCAATGGAGAACTCCACAGAGTCCAGCAATTCTTGTAGAACTGTCAAGAACAAAGACATCACTTAAACAATTGCTATCAAAGTATTTGTACACACACTAAGAAACACTTTTTTTTCCAAAATACAGAGCAGAAACTTAACTACAAAGACACTCAAGTTGAAAGAGAATTTACAAAATGGCACTACTCTTTAGAGTCATAAAAATGAAGACCAACTAGTAGCATGTCGGAGGGCTTAGAGAAGACATGACAGGTAAACCCAATGGGCATCCAGGGATCCCAGGGCAGAAAGGACATGGTGTGACAATGTGAGAAACGACGGGAAATCCTGCACATCAGTTACTTGTATTAATATTGATTTCCTGGTCTGGTAATCAGAGACTGGTTACACAAGATGTTAACGGGGTAAGTGGGGCCTCTTTATATTACTCTTGTTAACTCTTCAGAGAGTCTTGAATTATTTTTTAAATTAAAAACAGGTCTGTACATTTACATATTATCAACTAAACAACAGAGCTTTAAGAGCTCAATAATACCATGCTGAGCATGTGACACATGACCTACAGTCACACACCCTAGATCTCTGCCATCAAAGGCAGTAACCACGAGCGGGGCGGTGGTGGCGGCGGCGCACGCCTTTAATCCCAGCACTCGGGAGGCAGAGGCAGGCGAATCTATGTGAGTTCGAGGCCAGCCTGGGCTACCAAGTGAGTTCCAGGAAAGGCGCAAAGCTACACAGAGAAACCCTGTCTCGAAAAACAAAAAAACAAAACAAAAAAAAAATTTTAAAAAGGCAGTAACCACGCTAGAACTGCTGCGTTCATTAGCCTAGGGATGGCTGAGCCTTACGAAAAGGGAAGGTCAGGAGAGTTAATCTGTTGAAGCACTGCTTACGTATTTCAGGAAGCAATTAAATGATGTTTCTTGTCTTCTAGGGTTGGTTTCCTGTGATTCTGAGAAATACTGCACACAGGAAGGTTCACAATGGCAACAAAACCCCACAAACACTCACTGAGAGAGTGGTGTGATAGTGTTGGACTGTTCCTCTTGCTGTATTACATAGCATGGAAACACATTATCAGCACCAGAGCCGAGTCTCACAATGAGTGAAAAGCATGCTTCAGATGATTAATGCATTGATGCTTATTTACATAAAATTTAAGGAAGTGTGTGTGTATGTATGTGTGTGTACACGTGTGAGAGCACAAACATGCACACATGCATGGAGAGGTCAGAGGTCAATGAGAATATTCTTCAATCACTCTATACCTTGCTGTGAGAATATTCTTCAATCACTCTATACCTTATTTTTCAAACAGGATCTTTCAGTGAACCCACAGCTCACTAATTCAATTGCATCAACTCAGCAAGGCTGCCCCAGGGTTCCTGCCTCTCCTGAGCTGGGATTACAAGTACCTGCGGCTGTGCCTGGCTCTTTATGTGGGTGCTGGGGACCAAATTCGGGTCCTCATGCTTGTGCAGCAAGCATTTTTTTTGACAGAGCCATCTCCCTAGTCCTATTTTTTTTTCCCCCTCAAGACAGGGTTTCTCTGTGTAGCCCTGGCTGTGGTTGTCCTGGAACTCACTCTGTACACCAGGCTGGCCTCAAATTCACAGACATCTGCCTGCCTCTGCCTCCCAAGTGCTGGGATTAAAGGCATGCACCACCACAGCCCAGCCTATTTTTTTTACTATGCCTATTCTAAATACATATTCATCTCTATAGTTCTAGTATATATATTCTATTATATATGTAATACATAGTAAAGCTATGTGTACAGTTATAAATATACTAAAAACATGAAGAAATTCAGCTGTTGGCTTCCTCAGAGCAGAGGCAGGAGGATGAGAGTAAGAGCTCAAACCTATGGTCATCTTGGCTGTCAGAAACATGATGAGTGCAAGCATGTTTACTGTACTATTGAGAAAATCTCTTGATATATATGAAACACTTCACAGTAATTTTTACAAGCCAAGGGGCTGATTTTACCTCCACTCGTAACCATTTTCCTTTGCAATGGAAGAGGCAGATTTTCCCACAGAAGGGTAGCGAGATGAAGTATTCAGAGGTCATGTGCTACGAAATAGAAAATCAAGAAACAGTTCTTACTCTCAGCAGACATGGTGACAGCACTAGGAGCAGCGTGGAGGCACAGACTGTCTACCATATGCAGTCAGACTACCCTTCCTCCCCAGGAACAGCTGCAGCAGACACAGCAAGCTTACCACGGTGCTACAGACTGCCTTCTGCTGTGATGCTTGCTGGTACCAGTTTATTCATTTGGTGGGCACATACACGGCTCACAGACTGACACTTAAAGTTTCCACAATGTTGGCAGGGTCAGTGGGGTTCATGTAGGCTCTGGCTCTACTACTTAAACAGGAAAAGGGCTGCTGGATCTGACCAGACCAGAGAGCAGATGGATGAAGTCAGGAGGCTGAGTTAGCCATGAAGGCCTCTTCTCTCCACCTTTTAACATTTAACTTCATGTTATTGTTTTATTTATTTTTCATCCAAACTAAGAAGTGTTATCACCACAGACATCAGTGCCTGTGAGACTCTAACAAATAGCAGGGTTCTCCTCAGCCCCTATTCTGCCCCAGCCTGCACTTAGGGCCTTCCCAGGGTTTGCTGCTCTGGTGACTATTGCTAGTCTCTATGGGCAAGGACTCCCTGTAGGTGGCATAGCACTACGAAATGTCAAGTATTCTTCTACAGCATCCTGGGTTATTAGGACAAATGAATCCTCATAAGGTTAGTCTCTCCGGGGGTCTCCTATTTTCCCAAACTCAATCAGCAAATGAAACTTTACATACATACATACATACTATATATGTGTATATATAAACATATATTACATATAACATAATATATATTTTATGTTATATATTGTATTTATATAAGTTACAGTTTATAAATTTTATTTTTAATTATTTCACTTTAAATTTATATACATGTAATATATTTATAATTATAAAATTAAATATGGATTAATAATATAATGTATAATTTATATAGTAAAATATACATGACATCTCCAACATAAAGGAGTAAAGCTATATATTTGATGTCTCCACTCCAGACAGCATGAGTAAAAGTTATGTTTCAACACATATTTTAGACTCCATATTCTATGTACAAAACTAAATAAGGAATGCAGAAAACTGACAACTGTCTCTACCCCAGTGGTTCTCAAGCCATGGCCCATGACCCCCATGGAGGTCACAAATCAGATATTTACATTACAATTCAAAACTAGCAAAGTCATAGATATGAAGTAGCAACAAATAATTTTATGGTTGGGGTCACCACAACATGAACGGTATTAAAGGGTCACAGCATTAGGAACATTGAGAACCACTGCTCTATCCTAAGGCAAGGAGTAGCCAAGTAGCCAAGTAGCCAAAACATTATAAAGCTGAACAAAGTAACTTGAGGTGCTAGCCACTCTTTGTGGTAAAAGGGAAGGGTTCCCTTCAGGGGTGAGAGGTCAGGGCTGAAGCAGGAATTTGGTTATCTGGAAACCACAGCACATTCTGGATTATAATTATGTTGTACCAGAGGTAAGGAAATCCTATTAGTGACTTAAAACCTCTGCATGTCCTGATTCAGGATGAAAGGCAAGAGGGAGAGGAGGAGGAAGGAGCTCACACAACTGAACCATAGAACTACACGGATGGGCTGTCTCTCCTCAGCAGAGCTTGAGGGTGGTGCCTGACAAGCTGGCTCCCAGGGCCAGTCACAGGCAGCTGTGCTTAGGAAGCATCAGTTGCTGCTGTAAGTAACTAACTATTCCATTGCTGAATGCTTCCTACACGCCAGGCATTGTTCTAGGCAGTACTGTGACTATCTTTTCGATATTTCATTGGAATACATTGCTGCACCTTCATCTTACAAAGCAGGAGTGGGAATTTTTCCCCAGAGCTCCTCCATCTGGGTTTTCTACCCACCCTTTTGAAACCTCAACCTCTACTTATTAAAGAATCACTCACCCTATGCATTCTGAGCCCCACTTGCAGTCTGAGGCTGCTCTTAGGAGACGGTGCCCCACCATACCTTGCAGTGGAAGTAGTCCTCTGTCTTATGCAGAAGGTCATTGAGTTTGTTCAGACCCTTGCACGGCACTTGACAGTAGAGTGTTCCGTCAGAGCAAATGTTGGTCACTTTGACATTTGTGTACATGGCATCCACCTGGAACAAGCAAACACAAGACTGAGGACAAATGCTTCCCTTTACCTCTTTAAGCAGTTACCTCAACAACTCATCTTATTTACATACTTGTGATGGTTAACAGTCATTGTCAACTTGACAACTCTGAGAACCATAATACCTCTGAGGTATGTCTGAGGGTGTTTTTAAAAGGTTGAACTGAGTGAATACCTGCCATCAATGTGGGTGGCATCATCCCACGAGCTGGATTCCCAACAGAGTAAGAGGAGGAAGTGAGCTGAGCCCCAACAGGCCTTCCTTTCTGCTTTCTGGCTACAGAAGTAGGTGACAANTGCCCCACCTGCCCAAAATGACAGTATCCCTGCCAGGGTGGGTCATATCCCCTCACAGCACGAGCCTATAAACCCTTCTTCCCTTCAGTTGCTTGTCAGGTTTTGGTCACAGTAACAAGAAAATGAACTACTGCAACATTTTAAAATTCTGTAAATTAAAAGACATCTGGGCAGAAGAAAATTCACAACTTAAATGATACAGGTGTTATTTGTGTCAGGCACAAAAGAGACATTTCCAACACAATCCATCATCTGAAGGCTGAATGTGTTTGTAACTGGCTTATTGTCTCTCCAAGAATAAAAAGTATTCCGAAATCATACTTTTACAAGATTAACAGGAGGGTTTTTGTGGACGGGCTTTTCTTTGGGCCACCAGCTCACAAATAATGACATGAAAACTTATTGTTGTTTGTTTTTAAATCTCAAAAAATCCATTCCATTACCAGCCTGCTGTGTCTGCTAGGTTTCTATTGGTGTGATAAACACTATGACCAAAGCAACTTAGGGAAGAAAGGGTTTATTTCACCTTGCAAGATTATAGTCCTTCACTGACAGAAGTCAGGGAAGGAACTAAACGCAGGAACTAATGTAGAGGCCATGGAGGAAAGATGCTTCCGGGCTTNTTCTCCATGGCGTGCTCTGCCTGCTTTTTCACACACCCCAGGACCACCTGCCCAGGGGTGGTGTCACCCACACTGAGCGGGGCTCTGCCACAACATCATCAAGCAAGAAAATACCCCACAGGATAATCTAATGGGGGTGTTTTCTCATTGAGAGTCCCTCTTCCAAAAGACTCTAGCTTGTGCCAAACTGACATAAAACTAGCCCGCACAATGGGCTACATGAATTTTAATGATTCTCAAAAACTATACTCAACATAAAGATTTAATCTTAGCCATTTTTGGGGTCAAATCACAACATACAAAAAACAATTCATAGTTCCATTTGTTAAAAGCCCCTTTCCCTAAATGTTTTTATCAAGTGTTTAAAACGGGGGTCTGTTCTTTAGCACCCACCCTATTCTTTCAGTTGAATATTCCATAATTTAATTTATTAGTTTGCTCATTTGGAGCACTTATGTCCTACAGATTTAAAGAAATGTTCAGGCCAACAATAAATACTGTCATGGATGGAATTTTTCCTCGTATTTTTTAATCTTTACAGGAAAATTTCATATAAAATTATTTCCACTGCAGAAATTGGAAAATAAGAAATTTAATCCCTAAGAAATAGTTACTAGGACTGGCTTGTCATTTTCCATTTACTCCCCCCGCCCCTTGCTTTTGCCTAGCAAGGAGATGTCATCTCCCCTTCTACCCCCTCCTTGTTTTTCTAGTTACATGGTATCAGTTATTTGCCTAAACTCTTTAACTTTCTTTTCTGATGATTTGCTTCTCACTTCCCCTCCTTCACTTTTTTCCCCTTTTTTTAAGTGCATGTGTGTGTACACACGTGTGCCTGCATATATGTATTCATATGCAGACCAGAGGTCAAGGCCAAGCATTTTCCATCTTTTGAGACAAAGGCTCTTGCTGGCTGGCGGATGACATCACCCTGCCTTTGTTCGCAGAGCTGGGATTACAGACACACGCCCCTGCAGCAGGGTTTCTGGTGGTGGTGTTCTGTATTATGTGCATGCTAGGATGGAACTCGGGGCCTCCTACTTGCATGGTAAGCACCTTACCTGCTCAGCCATGTCCCCAGACCCTGATGATTTACTTCTGTAGGAGGCATGTAGGTCCTTGTGCTCACAGATAACCACTAGGGAAACCAGGAGTGTTAAGCACGCAGGGCTGTCTCTTTAAAGTAAGAGACGTACAACCTGTTTTCTGCCCAGAAGGNGGGAAATGGAAGGCTGGTTAATAGCCTGGTGACCTCTGTGCTATCTGTACGGCAGGGCCACACAGGCTCCCTCAGACCCTTATCCTGAGCCTACTTACCCCAATCACTCCACAGAGCTATCTTCCCCCAGACTCTTATCATGAGCATTACTTTCTTTGACCCCATTTCTTGGTTCATCTATAGAATCTATCTTTGTGGAAGACGCCACTTGTTCTTTACAAGAGTTTCAGTGTAGTCATGCTGTTAGCTTTGTTGTGCATATGGGACTGAGTTAATTATCACCAGGAAACTTTTTTCTAAATTGTGCTGTGCTTAAATATGCCTAAATTAACTACTCAGTGTCAGATTCTCCAAGTTTGAACCAACACTGGCTACTTAGTTGTGTTGAATCGGACTTCCTTTTGCCTCTCCTGGATCGACACTCTGCTGGCCGTAGTGTTTGCGGAGGACCCCCACCCCACCCCCACATACTTCACACTGAACAGTGACCACAGTGATACCTGCAGATGAACTTCTAGAGATTTGTCACATATGGCCTTCAGGCAGGTGGCATTGATGTTGATATCATCTTCTCCTGAGGTGTCATACAGAACCACCAAGGGGATATCTGACTTGTCCAGTATCTCCACAGCAAAGATCTTCCCACATGTTAATGATTCGACCACCTTCACAAGGTCAGGATCATCATTCAGAATCTCCAACCCTGAAAAACAGCAACTGCTTTCATTTCTACTTAGGCACAGAAGCATCATGGACGGACAACTTCATTGTCTATTTTGACCTCTCATTAATGGTGCACTTTAAAATGGAAGCCTCAATTCACAATCTTCTTTACCTTATACATCTGTAGATAAAGGCATGAGGTGAACCCCTCTTTAAGAGACACATCAGAGCAGGCATTCTTAACGCAAGGAGAATGACGACCGACCGGAGCTTTACCACAGAAGGAGCAGCTTTCAAGACACANGCAAATGCGTGTGTAAAACAAGAGACCAACGTGTGCAAGAACCTGTCATTCACGTATTTGTGTTATCTTTCCTACACCTGGTTTTCTTTTTTCAATTAAATTTGTATAACTACTTTTCTTATAAAATTAATACGTATTACTGAAAATTGAAATACTCCCTTCCCTCCCCCTTTTCCTCCCTATTCCTCACTGACTGAAGATACCACAGAACCTCTGATTTATCAAAAGAAACTGATGTTTCATCCAACACAGGCATCAGGCACAATGTTGCTAATGACTCTTTCAGTTCTTTGACAATTGGAATTCAATGTAATATGGAGATGGCAACTCGAAGTTCATCTACTGAACTAAAAGGAGCACACCATTTCCTGTAGTCGACCACAGGCCTCTCTTTCTGTGTTTCTCTTTGAATGTGAGCTACAAGGCAGACTCCTGCTCTACCCATTCTCAAGACTTACAGTGTTGGAGCTCTTCTCCTACCTTTTACTTCAGCATCCGGACTTTTGTCCTGCACTTGTGATGTGTCCTTTCAAAATCAAAACCAGTTTCACAATTTTTGATTGGCTCTTAAAAGCTCACTGAATTTATCTCAGATTCAGGCCCTTCAGAGACATAAGGGCTCATCCTTGCTAGTGGGGGCACTGCCCCCCACCCCTTTATCCTTCTTTGAGACAGGGTCTTAGTTCNTAAGTCCACACTGGCCTGGAACTGACTATGTAGCCTGGGCTGGCCTCCAATTTGTGGTCTTAGACNGAAATGCCAACATCACATGTGTGAGGTGCATACTCAGCTTAANGGGCATTTCTCTAGAGGGCTTGTTTTCATGTANGAACTATGATCTGAGGGCTGGAGAGATGGCTAAGTGGTTAACAGAGCTCCCCACCCTTCCAGGGGACCTGAGTTCAGGTCCCAGCACCTATACTGGGAGGCTCATAACTGCCTGTAACTCCAAGTACAGAGGAGCTGATGCCTCTGGCCTCCACAGGCATTGTATACATGGGGAATACATACATTTTATGTATGTATGTGTGTGTGTGTTTATATGTACACACACACACACGCACACACACACACACACACACACACACACACACACACACAGGGGGAATTCAGAAACAGAATTATACCTTTAGAAGTGCAAGCCTCCTTGGTACAATACCCAATACTATTAATCTCACTGTGCCTTCTATCCTTTATTCCTACTGTCACCCACACATGCATAATNCTATGCTTCTGTAAAGAGGAAAGGTGCAAGAACCAGCACACAACCCACAGTTAACTCAGCTTGGGTGCACAAGGGTTTGCTAGCANAGTGCATCTCTGCAGTCCATCTCCATGGGAGGGCTGAGGGTCCTTCCTAATACTTGAAGCAACAGGAGTGAGTCCCATGATATATGGTTGTATGGGCTTTTACTAAGACAAAACAAGACAAACATAAACCCTTTCAAATGGCTAGATGAACTTTTTTATAGTGAAATACAATGATCTATGTTCTATATAATAAATATAACAAAANACTGTCACATTTTCATCATTACTGGATCTTAGTCAGAACACCTTACATATGAATTCATTCACTGAACCTTTCAAGAANAACATGTTACAAGCTGGGTGTGGTAGGCCACACCTATAATGCCAGCACTGAGGTGGTTAGGTAGGAGGAGTTCAAGGCCAGTCTGGGCTACATAGTAAGCATTTCCAAGTTGAACGGCTGGACTGGTAGCAAGCATTTTTCTAAGAAGCCCCCTTACCTGCTAGCTTGCACTTTGTAGCTTGGAAGGACAGAGAGCAGAAGCGTGGGTTCAGTCTGTATGCTTTACTCTTCTCAACATTTTCACAAAAGCCATAGTCAACATAGCACACCTAAGGTATAAAGCAAAGCCAGTCAGTCTATGCTCAAAGTCTTTATCCTTTTTAAAAACTGTAATACATTTAACTGGATTNATTTTATTTCATACTCAGCAAGTGGTACCTCAGCTGTCTCCTCAAAGCCAAAGGAAAGGCTCCCTGATGCACCCCAGAAGACGACAGCAGGCTGGGCCTCAGGGTCCCATGTTCCAGGCCCTTGTCTGCTACCTCACCCCTTAGTCAACAGGAAGAACAAGGCCAGACTCTGAGGCCTCACCAAGGCCACCAAGGCTGCTGCTTCTCCCCACCTTCATCCAATGCTTGTCCTTCCACCACACGTCCTCCCCATTCTGAGGGGCAGCAGCTGTTTTCAGANAAGTCATCAGTCCTGTGATACTGGCTACATGCTAGAATCCCAAAGCAGCACTGTGACAGTCTGCTCTTGGCNACTGTGCTACTAGGGACTGACGTGTTTCTGTTGGGGGCAACGATGATGTCAGGCTGGACAATACAGAATTCTTTTTTTTAAAAAAAAAGAAAACCCAGTGTTTTCTTCCAGTGCACAAAGCTGGATTATGTCTTCACGCACCTTAGCAAAAGCCCAGCTCTGAGACAGAGCTGGCATTAGACATTCTTCTCCCTGTGATGGTTAGTTTGTCATCTTTATATAATCTGGAATCACCTGGAAGTGTCTCAGTGAGTCTACATCAGGGTAGCCTGTAGAATGTCTGGGGGGGGAGGGGACCTATCTGAACTACCTCAATTAACACAGGAAGACCTAGGCTCCAAGTGGGCAGCACCATGCCCTGGACTGTATAAAAGCAGAGGAAGCTGGCTGAGCACCAAGAGTGTATGCATTCATTTCTCCCTGTTCTTGCCTCAGACGAACTAACTGCTCTGTTCCTGCCTTAACTCTCCTGCAGTGCAAGACTGCAGCCCGAATAAACCCTTTCTCCCGAGTTGTCTCTTGTCAGGATACTCCATTACAGTTACAGAAGTGTGACTGGAACACACACCATTAGCACAGAGATGACTTTTACAGCACACACACAACTCTGCTGAAAAGTCCTAAAGACCACAAAGTCTCTCCTTCTATTTTCTAAGTCAAGGTCTCACTATGTANCCCTGCCTTGCTTGGGACTCATTTATGTAGGCCAGGTTGGAGATCTGCCTGCCTCTGCCTCACAAGTTACAAAAGCTTTTTTTCTTAGTAACTAGAAACTAAGTTTTACTATCATGGGTTTAGAATAACTAAGAATCTGAGACTACTGAAAACCTACTATGCTTCCTTAATGAAAGCACATGATAGGTATTAAAAATAAGTTACAAAGCAAACAACAAAAGGCAGGCAGAGTTGGCTAGAAAATACCAGTCAACAGAGGCAGGTCCCTATGTCTTCTGAAGAAAATGAAGTACATGTGCTAGCAGGAAATGAAGAGAAATTCCTCCATGGCAGAGTTTGAGGAAGAAAAGCAGCAAAGAGCCCTCCAACTCCAAAGCATGTGTTGAGTGTGCCTGGCTGCTGTGGTAAAGCCTCCCTCTTAGGAAATGATGCTGTACGTAGGTTGCCAGCAGAGTCCAAAGGGTCAGATGTTGGCCACTTGAGTGCACAAGTCCACCTTCCCACACTTAATTTCTTCCTCTCACAGGCCTCANGACTCACGCAGCTTTCATTGTCATTAACAGCAATCTACACCTGCAACCTGGATTTGTTCTTCCTGGACCCATGATATATACTCTGATGATAGGATGCATCTGATGTGTGAGAGATCCAGACTCCAGAAAAAGTCAGGCCATATTGTTAGCCTAGCAACAGACTATGGTAGGAGCCCTCCAAAGTCTTCACAGGGTTTGTCTGCAGCTGGCTTCTTTATTGATCACCACATTCTATTTTTGTTGTGGTGGTAGTAGTGTGGGTTTTTGNTTGTTCTGTGGTACTGGAGACTGAACTTGAGGCCTAATGCATCCCAGGCAAGTGCTTTACCACTGAGTTACATCCTGTAACCGAGACAAGTTCTTACAAAGTTGTTCCTCAGGCTGGCCTTGAAANTGTGCTCCTCCTGCCTCTGCCTCCCAAGTAGCTGGATTACAGACCTGCACCACCGGGTCCAGCTGATAACATACATTTACATGGCAACCACAATTCACAAAACACTTGTCCCTGGATGGGCCCTATGACTCACCCACCTCACCCTGTGTTCTTTGCTCTAGGAGAGTGGAGCAAGCATTTGAGCTTGGGATCTCCACCAGCAACAGGCACCTNGTACTTCCATTTCTGGTTCTCTGGCCACAGATCTCAGTGTCACCTGAGTAACAGCAGTGCCTGTACACTCTTTCTAGCTTCCACAAGTCCTAGAGCCTGATAATGGGGCAGGACAAGGACTCAAGAGGACTGAGGGTGACCCTGGGAGCAGCCCAGCTCAGGCTGAGACACTGAGAGGAAGAATAGCAGCTATCTGCGGGGGCTGCTTCCTCGGGAAAAAGCATGCTTGAAGGTGCCCACAGAGCTCCTCAGTGCTGAGAGTAGCAAAAGTCCTTCTGATTAGATCTGAGTCCTGCCCCCTCCCAGAGGACTTGATATTTGCTCTGTGACTTTAGGAAACTGAGATATCATGACTACCACTGACATAAAAGCTGATGGGATAGCATCTACAGACACTATCTTGGAATTTCTGGTGAGAAGTCACACAGGATATGAAAGGACAATGAGAAGCAACAATCATATCTGAAAACCGGTAACATATCTACCTCATGCTAGACAAAACTGAGCTTGCCTTTATCTTGTTCTCATCTGTGGAGATGATCTGTGCGCGTAACCAGGCGTCCTCCTCCGCGTTGACGGCCAGCAGCTGCCCCACGTGCACGGTCTGGATCGGTGTGACTCTGGGGTTCTTACTGTAATACTCCTTCATCTCATCTTCCATCAGCTCCTGGGCAGCTGAGTAGTCTTTGCCTACATACCTGGATTGATGAGACCCAGAAGGTGTCACTAGTGCTCTTATCTCTCCCGCAGCCATCCTTCCTTCCAGTTTCACAGCTGCTCACACCAGCAGGGGGAGGAACTGTGCTTAGGGAACATCATTCTAAGTGCAGGAAGACAGGACTATGGAGATCACTGCCTAACGTGGCAATGTTTGACAGCCCTGAGAATGGCTGGGAGAAAAGTAGGCACTGGAGGCCCCAGGGAGGGAGGAGGAAGGTACATGGAAATACCAGAGGAGGCCAGATGAGCCCTCCAGAGTTTGATTGAGGCTGCTGAGATCTGTATGGACTACTGAAAAAGGAATCTGGCAGATAGTTTTACCCTGGCTGAGGCTGCGTCTCAGAATTCTCAAGCTTTGAAAAGCAGCGAAACTACCAAAAAAGAACAAAATGAGGCCTGAGGGGTGTATGTAGCAGAGCAATTCCTTAGCCTGTGCCAGGCCCTGGGCTACATCTCTAGCCCTGCAAGACAGACAAACATAGCAATGCAATGCCCCCAAAAAACTTNAAAAATTTGAGCAAATTACAACAAAATGTTGAGCAAATATCTTAGAGATGACATGTTCTGGCTGGATGACTCTAAAATGTATATTCTGAAAAGTATTATTTTCAAACATACCCCAGCCTTTTCTAAACATTTCTACTGTTGATGTGCAGTCCTTTGATCCAGTGTGTTTTCAAAACACATTTCTATCTTGTTTGCTGTGAACAGGCTGGGTTTTTTTTGTTTTGTTTTGTTTTGTTTTTTTTTGTTGTTTGTTTTTGCCTTCTTTAAGGACCTCATTCCAGGATGCTAGATCTAGACAACCAAATCTGGCTCATAAAATGAGAACATCTCAGCCACACGATTAAGCCTGTCAGCTGCACAAGCCTCCAGTTACCCAGCCAAGGAGGTGAGGGAGCCACAAGAACCCTGTTTCTTGTATTGCTGCTGTTTTTACCCAGGGCCTCAGGTGATTTGAGGAAAACTCTAAGAAACTGCTCCACAGGGTCTTTGCAACTATGAGCAGGACAGAAGAAAGCCCAGCCAACCTTCCTGTTACTACAGAGAAGGGTGAAAGCTAGAAAGAAATTTTACACAAAATGCAAAGAATGCATCTTTGGAGACAATGGCTATTTTAAGAGGAAACTCTACGTGTACTCTTTGTCCCTGAACTGGTTAGATACTTTGTCAAACTCCACCACTTACATTTACTGAGTGCAGCAAATGTTAAGGAGAGGCTGAATGTAGTACTCCACTGGGCTCTACTCTCTTGGGAGCCTGGGACCTGGTACGAGTGCCTACTTGAGGGCCTAAACAGAGGTGGTGATGGAGTCTGCCCAGCACAAACTCCTGGCAGGGCACCCAGGGGTTGCAGCTGCCTCTGCTCTGAGCAANAGCCAATAGAGAAGGGTGGCTGCACTCCTGGGTGAGAACAGGGATGGTGCTACAGCTGGGGAAGAGTGGGCAGCAGCAAGTACAGGTTCGCACACTGTCCCCAAATTACCTGAGGAAGGGACAGAGAATGGAGTACAGATCAACCTCAGCATGCCACCAGTACAAAGCTTCCCCTGCATCCAATACCCCCTATAAACCACAGCCCTCTAAAGCTCCTTCGGGGCAGCGGAGCCAGGAGACTAGACAGGTATCACTGTCTCCTTAGCCTCGGCCTTCTCAAGTCCTGGAGATTTAATGCTGTCAAGCTCTTCCTTCTGCAAAAACTTTGATTTGGGCGTTCTCTGGGCTTTTCTAGCTCAGCTATGGGTCCTGGGCAGTCCAAACCAGAGGGCCATTTGGGGGGAGGGGACTGGATTCTGTCTGGCTTCTGTGTTCTCCCACCCTACCCAGCCCCAGCCCCACACTGATGGTGATCAGTGCTTCACAGTCACAGGTTCCCACTGCACGAAGCAGCAAATTGCAATCTTTCTACATTTTCTGTGTGCTCCATAGTTTCNCTAAAAGTCTAAGACAAGAATTNAGAGTTAAGCTGATGTTTTCAATTCTAGCTACATCATTAGACAGGTAGGTCACGGCTACTCGTCCCACACAATGACATCTAAAGGCTCTAAATGACATCAAGTCAGCAGGGCACCTCTAGGTCAAGCGGCTAATCTGAGATGTATGTGAAGTTAGCTACCCTGACTTTTCAGGACTGCTGCACAGTCCTAGGTCAATGGCATCACCTGGTCTGAAGGGGGCTTGCTGTTTACAGGNTGGATAGAAATGTCATGTTTTTGATACAGTTGCCATTAGGCTTATGACATAATTTTNCCAAGTTCATATTATCATTCCAATTTTAAAAACTATGAGTCATATAACAAATATTAGTATATTACAGCACTCACTACAACCCCTAAGGGTGGAATTCTTCCTTCATTCAACAGCATCCATGCAAAGAATGGTCAATGTGACAACACTGCACCAGCATCTTAACAACTAGGAATGCCAACTTGCCTGATAACCACGTCATTTGTGTTGCTCAGCTCAACCACCAACACAGACGGGGAGGCTTCGGTAGGAATCACCAGAGGCGGTACAGTTACATCCTCCACAAAATCATCAGCATTTTCAGCCATGTGTTTTTCTATCTGCAAATACTCTTGTTCAATCATGGACTTGATGTCAAAATCTCCTTGGGCCTGCCCTTCATCCTTTAAGATCTTGTCAGTNGGNGATGGGAGCTTCGCATAGAGAATTGCTTTCTGAGCATTTCCAGAAATGTAGCTAATGGTGCACACATCAGAGAGGGAGGCAAGATTTTTTAAGGCATCCTCAGGGAATCTGACTTTGTATGTGTCCTCAAATGCTTTGGGGAGTGCACTTGCCCAAAGACCACTTGAGTATTTCACCAGCAGCTCTGCCACTTTCTGCTTGACATCCGGCATCACTGCTGGGCTCCCTTTAGATGGCAACTCCTGCTTGGGAGCAGGCAGTGGGGACGGGAGCTCCTTCTCGGGGTCCTGTTCACTTCTCAAGGGCTGCTCTCTCTTGGCAGGATAAACAAGTAAATCTTGACCACCACCACAAGGTTTTTCTACCTGAAAATTTTAAAGAAAGCAAATGACAGATATTTCAGTGGCTAAGAGAAACTTGAAAACACAGTATATTTTATATTTGAGAAAAGCATTGTGTTTAATTTCGTGATGCAAAAGAAGTGTAAATGTTATTCTTTTTAATGTATCACCTAACAAATGACATGAGCCACAGTTCAGAAACAACCAGGGAAAGAAAAGGCACTCATTTCACTCAGAAAACAGTTAAGACTTAAATGCCACAGGGAATCATGAGGCTTCTGCCCATCAGTTTCTCTGCCAAACTCAGAGCCAAGCTTGCAAAATACACTGGATCCAGGGTGGGATGAAGNTATGTCAGGAATACACCATGAGAGGAACACAGGACTATTTCAGCACAGCAGGAGTGCTACCTTCCTTCCTTCCTCAGCTTTCCATGTGTGGGGTCTTTAGTAAAGATGCCCCAGAGATAAGGTAGTTTGGGCACTCACCACAGAAGAAAGGGAACCAAAAGCACTGACAGCCTCTGACTTTACATGCCTGAGAGGCATACCCCAGGAACTGATGATGTCACTGTCCTCCAATTCTACGCCCTTCTACTGACAGACCACGGTTGGCAACTGCCAGCCTCCTGCCCAGTGAAGTTCCCAACTCATGAGCAAAGATTGGCTTTTAGAGTTTAAATGGCAGACAAATCAGAAGAATCATTTCACGTGTGAATGTCATATGGGATTCAGTGTTCATGAAGCCTCCCTGGCTTATATAACCTAAGGCTGCTTTGCACTATAATGGCAAAGTCATGACAGGCCAGGTGACAGTCATGCAGCTCTGCAACATTTCTGAGCCTCCAAAGCCTAGACACCCACTATTTAGCCTTTCATAAAACCAGATTCATCACCTTCACCCTGACTTCAGACTCACTGCCTTCTGGAATGATCTCTGTTATCAGTCGCATNTGGCTATTCCTCAACTACAATTTAAATACTTAGAAGAATCTACTAGGGTGCTAAGTTTATAAGAAACCACTTAAGACAACAGACTGCTGCCCGTTTTAGTGGTGGTGTTTGCTTTCTGCGTTTTCCTTTTAGACAGGGCTGCCTGCAGCCCAGGCTGGCCTTAAACTCATTAGATAGATAAACTGGCTTTGAACTCCTGATTTTTCCTCCCTCCCTCCCTCCATCCATCCCTCACCCCCTTCTCTTTTGAGACAGGGTTTCTCTACACAGCTCCAGTTGTCCTGGAACTATGTAGACCAGGTTAGTCTCAAACTCACAGAGCTCTACCTGCCTCTGCCTTCCTAGTGCTAGGATTAAAGGCATGCACCACCACATATGCTGGGCCCTCTGATCCTCCATTTCTTAAGAGTTGGGATTACAGGCATGTATCACTATGCCAGGCACAACCAGAATACTTCTGCTGACTGGTCATCTTACTAATGAAGAACATGACTTCATTTACCTCACTTTTTACACACTGTTTAGGAAGACAGATCATAGATGCTTATGTACAAAGCACTGCCAGGGAAGACCTTTAATAAATCAAAAGACATGATCAATATGACATTAAAAGATTCCTTTTGGAGCTGGGCATTGGAGCATACATTTCTAATCTTAGCATTTTGGCGGTGGAGGTAGGAAGAGTTCAAAGTTATCTTCAGCTACATAAGTTTATGAGGCCAGCCTGGGCTACAGGAGATTGTGTTTCAAAAAACAAAACAAGCAAAAAACCCAAGATTCCTTTTGTCTGATTACATATTCTTCATGATGCATAAGAAGTGGGGAATACTGACCTAAGTATAAAGCCTTGGGTTTTCTTCCTTATTCTTCTGCCAATGTGTGCAACAAGTTTCAAGGACTCAAGAAAAACCCCAGACCTTAGAAAAGCCCAAAAGAGATGCACTGCATGTATACCAGCTGCAGGCATTTCCTGTGCTGTGCAGTCACCTGCCACAATCTATGTATCTGCTGTTCTGAATTTTTATTTTTTTAATTGTCTGTCCAGTGCTGGGGAATGAATTAGAGCAAGCCTTTNAGCATTAAGCAGCATTCTCAGCCCTCCTCTAGTCTGAGACTGGGTCTGCTATGCAGCCTGACCTGGCCTCGAGCTTGTCATCGTCCTGCCTCAGCCTCTGAAGAAGCAAGGATTACAAGCATTATCATCCCTGGCTTTAAATCCGCAATTTTAAAATGCCAGTCTGTGCTGTGCTTTAGCATGCTGGGTAAGGTCTCAGATCTTATGCTGAGCATCCAGGGGAGGTTGGAAAATATACTTCCCGGACAAATGGAAAAAGAAAAAACAATGCTGTGAGTGCTTCACGTGTATATGATTCCAGCTGGTGCAATTTGAGACATGGCAGTCTTCCATATCCAAAACCAGAGGNGGCTGCTGGTCTGCCTGCAAACCCTCTTTAGCCTTCACTCACCAACCTCTTCTCAACGCCTTCTCTCAAGTGCATGGTGGGCTAGCTAGTTCAGCAGAGAATGGGCCATAAGCCTCAGTCCACAACTGCAATGTGTTCCCATTTAACCCCTAAAAGGACACATTTTTCAGTTTTATNGTGCTTTAACTTCTAAGAAAGGTACCTGAAAATATAGGACACTTGAGCGTTTATTTGGTCCCCGTCCCCCACCTGCTCCTGTGCCAAGCCTCTACTTCTTCCTATGCATTAGGTATGATGGGAAGTGATGACCTATACTAACTCCAGCAATGGTCTGTGCACAATCTCTGCACACAGTCAGTCAAGTGAGCTCTTCNGAGCAGGAAGCCCTGTTTTTGACAGAAGTTATGGACAACTTATCCACATAGTAGAAGTTAGTCTAAGGCAAAAGCAGAATCCTATTTTTTCTAGTTNTTATTCAAGAATAATCTGTGGTTTTCAGACAGGGTTTCATGTAGCTCAGACTGGCCTCAAATTTGTTATCCATCTGATGACCTTGAACTCCGACCCTACCTCTACTTCCCCAGTGCTAAGACTGTAGGTGTGCACTACTATACGCAGCTAATTCNACAATAATCTTAAAAGTCATTCAGAAGTAGGAGAGCAAGGAAAGAGATTCCATGATAGAGGGAGACATCATGGGGATANGGAGAAACAGGGGCTAGGGAAGTTCCCAGGAATCCACAAGGATGACCCTAAGTTAGACTACTAGCAATAGTAGAGAGGGTGCCTGAACTGGCCTTCCCCTGAAATCAGATTGGTGAATACCCTAACTGTCATCATAGAGCCTTCATCCAGCAACTGATGGAAGCAGATGCAGAGATCCACAGCCAAACACCAGGCCAAGCTCCAGTCGAAGACTTCGAGGGAAGAGTGATTTTATGAGCAAGGAGCAGCAAGATCAAGATGGGGAAACCTACAGACACAACCAAACCAAACTAGTGGAAACTCATGAACTGTGGACCAATAGCTGTGGAGCCTCCACGGAACTGGACTAGGCCCTCTGCATAGGCANGGCAGTTGTGTAGCTTGATCTGCTTAAGAGGNCCCCTGGCAGTGGGATCAGGATCCGTCCCTGGTGCATGAGGGGGCTTTTTGGAGCCCAGTGCCTATGGTGGGATGCCTTACACAGCCTTGGTGCAGGAAGGAGGGGCTTGGACCTGCCTCAACTGAATGTACCAGGCTCTGCTGACTCCCCATGGGAGGCCTTGCCTTGGAGGAGGTGGGAATGGGGGGTGGG
>LZPO01107946.1:262055-276313 GCA_001675575.1 Neotoma lepida | reverse complement strand
CATGCTTATGAAAAAGGCATCTCTGAATGTCATAGTTCCATTATCCAAAAGCCCCCTCTCTAGAGTATTCTTTGGGTCCTAACTCAGAGTCTGGAGAGGAGGACTATAACTCTCTCTTTGGGGAGGGAGCTCACTTGATGTTTGGAGCATGTTTTCTTTGGGCTCAAGGTCATGCTTTCTTCCTCCCAGCAAACTTGGATTAACCAATTTGCTGGAGCATGGTACCCAGATCNCATCGTTTCCTTGTTAGGCAATGGCTGGATGTTCAAAATAGAATTGGTAACTCTGTTAGGGATCTTTCCTTAGGGCTAAAGTAAAGCACAGGCTTCGGTGGTACTCAGTCATCCTCTCTCAACCTTGACCCCTTATTGAGTCTGAAAAGGCTAAACCGAATTTCTTTGAGACTCTGAGACTTGTGGGTAATGGCTTTGGTATGCCACATGGGCACTTTCACTACAAAGTGACTGATTTTATGATCTGTGTGCCATGTCCACACATCACTTGGCACTAGTCAGGGCTGCAGTCCTGACAATATGAAAGCCAGGCCTCTTAGTCAAAGTAATATCCTTGGACTTGGTCTTAGGAGTCCAAGAGTTCTCGGCAGAATGGTAAATGTTTGCATTTTCACTTAGATGAGTGTCTAAGTAAGTAAAAACATTTTGCATTTTCTCTATAACCACATAATAAGAAAGTATCAACATACTGCATCTGCTTTTATAAGTCTGATGGTAAGACTACAACAACTATTGCCCTGAAATAACAGCACTGCAGTTTTAGTATCCTGGGCAGCATGTCTGGCTGGTTCCGTTGTATCCTAATGTTAAGATTACAGCAGTCTCTCAGCATCAGTGTTTGTGCTTATAAATAAAGAGAATATTTCTCCTTCACATTGATAATTACAGCTAAAGGCATATCCACAGGAAAATTCTAAAAAATTTAACCTATTAAATACCATAGACACTACAAATGAACAAATGATACTCTATAAGGGGATGAGGCAGTAATTTGTTGTGACAAAGATAGAATTTACACATACACGTATAAGTCACACACAGACACTCATACACACAGACATACACATATACATATAGGCATATGTTTTGCTGGTTTTGAGACCAGATCTCTCTATAAAGCCCTGTCTGTCCTGGAATTCCTTATGTAGACCAGGCTGTCTTGGAACTCATAGAGATCCCCAACTTCTGCTTCCCAAGTGCTAGGATTAAAGGCCTGAGACACCACCACACTGGCAGGATTAATTTTTTTTTATTAAAAAAAATTATGAAGGGGCTGGAGAGATGGCTCAGCAGTTAAGAGCACTGGCTACTCTTCCAAAGGACCTGGGTTCAATTCCCAGCACCCACATGACAGCTCACAACTGTCTGTAACTACAAGATCTAACACCTTCACACAGACATGCATGCAGGCAAAACACCAATGCACAGAAAATAAAAATAAATAAAATTTTAAAAAATGTATGAAGTTAAGCAGGGTGGCATATGCTTTTAATCCCAGCACTCAGGAGGCAGAGACAGGTGGATCTCTGTGTGAGGCCAGCTGGGTTCTCAGAGCAAATTCCAGGATAGTGAGACCCTGTCTCAAAAATTTGTATTACATTTTATTGTGTATTTGTTTATTTTGTGTGTACACATACACATGTTTCTTGCTTCATAAAAAAAGTCTGTCAGATATTCTAGGCCCATAGGCTGAAGAAAGATATCCCGATGTTACAGAGGAATCTTGGAGTGACGATCCAGGCAGCCAGGTGTCTCTGTTTCTATAGTTTTAGAAGTGGTTTGCTCTGCAACTGTTTACTCAGGTAATATTGTGTCCTTTTCAGGTCTCTGATGGAGTTGAAAAAGAGATAGATAGTTACAGTTTTCTTTAGTTATGATAGAAAGTAAATTAGGTACAAAACTTTGGACTCACCAAAAGAAGATAGATAATGGAGTATTTTCTCTGAATTTGCCAAATACAAATGGACTGGACATTGTAAATATAATTCTTATTTGATAATTCTTCTTATTGGATATAGTTTTAATGTATTAGAGTTAAAACCTTTCCTTTTTATTTAGACAAAATGGGGAAATGTTGTGGGATATTTGTACACTGTGTGAAGATGTATTGCTGTGATAAAAAGCCGAACAGCCAATAGCTAGGCAGGAGGTATAGGTGGGACTTCTGGGCAGAGAGATGTCTGGGAAGAAGAAAGGCAGTCAACAGACAGGATGGTCAGTACGGAGGTGAGGTAAAGAACTATGTGCCAGAACTTGGATTATAAAATATGGGTTAATTTAAATTATAAGAACTAGTTAGGAACAAACCTAAGCTAAGGCCAAGCATTCAAAATTAATAATAGGTCTCTATGTCTTAATTTTTGAGCTGGAGTCCCAACAAGAAAGTACTGCTACAGTTGTCTCAAGCTGAAAGCTCTCAGTCACTGCTGTAGCGCCAAGCCTGCCTTCTGCCATGCTCCCCACCATGATGGTCATCAATCCAGGAGGACTCCCCTGGAACCATGAGCCTGCAAATTAAAGGCTTTCTTTTATAAATTGCTTTGGTCATGGTGTTTTGTCACAGCAGTAGAAAAGTAACTATGGCAACTGTATNTATGTATGGAATAATCAAAGAATAAGTAAAAGCTGAGAAAAAAAGAAAATCAATATTATCCAGTCTGATGAGCTAAGAGGANAAGGAACGAAGCGAAGCGAACAGAGACTAAGGAGATTCTGAAAGAGCAAGTGCACCAACATACACGNTATGAGAATCCCAGTAGGAGGGGAGATCGAGGAAGAAAGAATGTTAGATGAAATAATAACAGAAAACTTCCCAAATTAATGAAATTAATCTACAGACTCAAGAAACTCAACAGACTCCCACAAAGACAAACTCGTTCTAACCCAACTTTTAAAACAAGATGAAAATCTTGAACGCTTAAAGAAGTGGATTGCCAAATACAAACGCAAGATCATTCCTCCAGAAGATTAAAAGCTGATTTGTCACAGAGAGAAGTAGGCAATGAATTAATACTCATAGAGAGCTGACAGAAAAAAAAAAACTCAAGCAAGAAATCTTTAATTATCTTTCAAAACTGAAGGTGAAAGTCACACAGGCACAGAGAAACCAAGGCTGAGGTCCTTCAGTGCTGGAGACCTGCTCTAACAGGAAGTGCTCTGAGCAAGCCTCCAGGCTGAAATGGCAGGGTACCAGGCAACCCAGGCCATGTGAAGAAACAAGGCTCTGCAGTGAAGGTACATGTGTGTAGGTGGATTTTAAAAAGCAGGATTGTGCTTTTGGTTTGCAACACTCCTTTTTATTGATTCCATGATTCAAAGAATGCCTCTATGAGAAAATTCTAAATCTGCTAATAGGCCTATACCATGCAAGATGTCATTTGGGACAACAGAAGTGTTAGGGGGCGTGAGCTGTACAGGGACAGAGCACTGTGTGCAATTGAAGTTATAGTAGTGTCAATTCAGACTGATGGTTATGAATTTAGGATGCTGCAACAGAAGAGATGTGCTCTCTCCAAATTCCAGTGTTGACNGTCTACCTCCATGGTGACAGCATGAGAACACGAGTCATCACTCATACTCTTTTCACAAATATTCACTCAAAATGGCTCATAGACCTCAGTGAAAAAAGTAAAACTATGAAACTCCTGGCAGACAATGGCTGTGATTTGAACATGTAACCCAAACATCACACACTATCATTTCTATATCTTTTTTTCAGACTAGATTCAATAATCTACCTCTTATCTATATCCTCTTTTATCTTTTTCTTTTTCCATTTTTTTCAAACAAGAACCTTAAATCTAATCTCTTTTGTTTAACCTTTTTCCTGACCATTAACAATAACAACTTGTAACCAACCATCCTAAACAATGACAATTATCCAAAACCCATTGAAAAACCAAAAGCCACCCACCTCTTGGGAATGTGGGCATCGTTTTCTTAAAATTGCTTCCTGCTGTTTGTGGGCAAAGGCATCTTTAGGGGATGCTGAAAAGAANATTTTTGGGTTAATTGTCAAGTCCTGGGAGAAGTAGCTGTATCATTTGTTGTCCAGTCTCTGCATAATGCAAAAGTGTAGGGCTTCTTTCAAATCCTCGCTCGAATAGTCTGTGAGGCTGGATCATCTCAGCTAGCCATCTCAAAATTGTCCTGAGCAGTTTATAGTCCAAAGCTGATCTTTGGGTGATGTTTGTCAGATTCGTGGTATTATTATCGTCCATGTGGAGTTGTTGTTGTGGGGCCCCATCATCTTTCTGNAGACTTCAAATTTGCTGTCAGGCCTGGTCATGATTCCCTGCAGAAAACTGATAGAGACTCGAACACAAAAACATGTACAGGCAGCTAAATGAAGCCTTTTTTCTAGAATTAGTTAGTACTCTATAT
This sequence comes from Neotoma lepida, assembly GCA_001675575.1. Taxonomy (NCBI): domain Eukaryota; kingdom Metazoa; phylum Chordata; class Mammalia; order Rodentia; family Cricetidae; genus Neotoma; species Neotoma lepida. The sequence continues at coordinate 271,916 of LZPO01107946.1, read as the reverse complement.
GACAATTACTATCATGACAAAAGTTTAAAATATATATATTAATCTTATAAATTTTGATACAAAATTCATACCTTAAGAAAATTTTAAAGAATCAAAATAGAACCAAAGAGTTGAAATCAGTGGCAATAGAATAGTCCCTTAATTTTTTGGTTTTCTTCTGTCCCATATCAGATGGCTCTTCTGACATGATACAAGATTTTGCATTTTCCTTTTAACAAACATGCTTGGGTTTAGAGAAGGAGCCAGCCATTCTCCAACTCCAAAGACAGCTTTAATTTTTAATTAAACTGGAACTACATAAAGACCATTTGTGTTAAGTGTCTGTAGAGAAGAGCAGAAACAAACATTTTGGAAGACTTATGAAATTTTATATGTGATATACCAGTAGGCCAATTTATTCTTTTACTTGGAACATTTTTTCTGCATGATTTGTCCAGTGTTCTTCANAGTCCTTAACCTTTATTCTCCTGAAAGACAAAAACAAAAACCCTTCCCCAAGCCTAACTTTGGGGAGGGTCCCTTTTGTCAAGTTATATCTGATTAAATGAAAAGCATTTGTTAGTGGTATAAGTTAATTTTAAATTGAATGGTCATGTTGGTCGATGAGCTATCACCTCTTCTAATTAAGAGGTCTTTCTTGTTCAAATTGAACTTTCATCAGCTTATCTTCTCCTGTAGAAACAAAAGCAAAACCTCATCCCCAATGTTAACACATATCCTAATTTCCATTCTGAGGTCAGCACATCCTTAAAGTATACAGGCTGATTCAACTCTGTAGTTTTTTCTATTATCCAATGTCTCTCTGAAGCTGTTGTTCCTTTCTCATTAGCATTGAGAAAATTCAAAGTTAATAGAGCATTATGTAATCTATTTCTGGGGGGTTTTGTTACCCCTTTCTGATTATTTAGTATATCCTTTAGAATTTGATTTGATCTTTCTATGACTGCTTGGCCTGTAGGATTATGTGGTATACCTGTAATATGCTGTATATTTTAATAAGCAAAAAAACCTGTTCCATTTTACCAGAGACATATGCTGGAGCATTGCCAGTTTTATTTGTACAGGTATACCCATGATGGTCATAACTTCTAGTAAATGCATGATTACCGAATCAGCTTTTTCAGAGCTCAGAGCAGTTGCCCATTGAAATCCTGAATAAGTATCAATGGTGTGGTGTACATATTTCAATTTTCCAAATTCTGCAAAGTGAAACACATCCATCTGCCAGATTTCATTCCTCTGAGTACCCTTTGGGTTACATCCTGCTGGTAATGGAGTTTGGTTGTAAAAAGAGCAAGTAGGACATTGCCTTACAATTTCCTTGGCTTGTTGTCAGGTTATGGAAAAATCCTTTTTTAAACCTTTACTATTGACATGATTTTTTGTTGTTGTTGAAATTCTGAGGCCTCCAGCACATTCCCTATCAATAGTTTATCAATCTCATCATTACCTTGTGCTAGAGGGCCTGGCAGACCTGTATGGGATCAGATGTGAGTTATATATAAGGGATGCTTCCTATTCCTGATTATATCTTGTAACTGAATAAATAACAAAATTAATTCTGACTCATCAGGAATAAATACTGTAGTCTCAATATGTGATACTACTCTTTCAGCATACGGAGAGTCAGTAACTATGTTGAGAGGTTCCAAAAAAATCTATTAATACCAACAGAATAGCATACAATTCCGATTTTTGAACTGAATTATAAGGACTTTCAATGACTTTACTTAAATTTTCTGATTTGTAACCTGCCTTTCCTTGTTTGTTTGCATCTGTATAACGTATGGGCTCCAGATATGTGTGTTTCCCATACAATGCAAGGCAGAATCCAATCAGCTCTCTTTATAAGTTCAATTCTATCACTTTTGGGATATTTGCTGTTAATCTCTCCCAAAAAATTACTGCAAGCTCTTTGCCAAGGTTCACTTTCTGCCCATAATTTGTCAATGTCATCCTTAGTTAAAGGTACAATTTCTGCTGGGTCTATTCCTGCTAACTGACGAAGTCTCAATTTTCCTTTTAAAATCAAGTCAGAGGTCTTTTCCACATAAGTTTTTAATTTTTTACTCTGTTTATTTGGTAGAAATATACATTCCAATATAATATCTTCCCTCTGCATTAAAATTCCTGTAGGAGAATGCTTAGAAGGTAAAATAACCAAAATACAATCAAGCTTTGGATCCACTCGATCCACATGTCCTTCCTATACTTTCTTTTCCACCAAGGCCAATTCTCTCTCAGCTTCAGCTGTTAATTTTCTTGGACTGTTTAAGTCCTTATCACCTTCTAAGGTTTTAAACAAATTACTCAGTTCATCATTTTTTACCCCAACAGTTCATAGATGGGAAATATCTCCAAATAATCTTGGAAAGTCATTAAGAGTCTGTAATTGATCTCTATTTTGCACCTTTTGGGGTCTAATTTTTTGTTGGCCNATTTTATATCCTAAATTATTAATAGACTCTCCTCTTTGTATCTTTTCAGGAGCAATTTATAATCTCCAACAAGGCAAAATTTTCTTTATCTCTTCAAATATTCTTTCTAAAGTATCTGCATTTGAATCAGCTAGTAAAATATAACCCATGTAATGATAAATTATAGATTTAGGAAATTGTTTACATATTACTTCCAATGGCTGTCGTACAAAATATTGGCACAGGGTTGGGCTATTTAACATTCCCTGTGGGAGAAACCTCCATTGAATCTCAACCAGCTGAGAATTGTTATAAGTAGGCACTGTGAAGGCAAATCTTTCTCTGTCTTTTTCTTGTAAGGGTATTGAGAAGAAGCAGTCTTTTCAATCGATAACTATAAGAAGCCATCCTTTAGGTAACAGAGTCGGCAAAGGAATTCCAGATTGTAGAGAGCCCATTGGTTGAATTACCTTGTTAATTGCTCTTAGGTCTATTACCATTCTCCATTTACCAGATTTCTTTTTAATAACAAATACAGGAGAATTCCAAGGACTAGTTGATTCTTCAATATGCTGAGCATTTAACTGCTCTTGTACCAGCTCTTCTAAAGCCTGCAGTTTCTCTGTTGATAAAGGCCATTGCTGAATCCATACAGGCTTGCCTGTTAACCATTTTAAAGGTAGAACTGTTGGTGTCTTTGAAAGATCAGCAGTTGTTGTGCCCTGTTGTTGTACAAGATTAATGTCTGCTGTCTGGTAACCTGAGGCTGTTTCTCTGTAACTGTATAATTCAATCTTGAGNTAAGTTCACCTTTAAATTCTTCTGTCTGAGTCTGAAATTCTCTAAAAGTCATTTTAACAGGTTTTTCTAAAGTCAGTCCTGGCTAGGTTGACCTTTAAATTCTTCTGTTTGGGTCTGAGTTTCTCTATAATTCATTTTAACAGGTTTTTCTAAAGCTTTTACCTTGGCACTCAAATTGACCAACCTTCTTAATGCTAAAATAAAAATGATCAAGCAAATAATATTCATAATTGATGTTACATACATCCCATCAACATTAATTATCCTCTCATTTAATTGTTCCATTTTCAGACTGCCTAATGTGTTATCAAACAAAGACCAAATTCCTTCTATTGTAAAAATGTTTCCCATTTTTTTTAATGTGGGNNAAAAATTCTCTTTTAACTAATTTCTCCCTTTAACATATCTTAATTGACTTACCAAGTCTGTCGACTGCATAGAACAGTAGAAGGAAGTCTGAGAGAATTTCAAAGCAGCTACCTAGTGTGGTGGCAGTTCAAGATGGGAATCCAGAGAGAGCCCACCACCCACCAAGAGATTAAAACCTAAAAAGACTCTGGCCGAGTGCAGCTCCAGCTGCGTGCAACCCCATTTGCAGCTCCAGCCTCGCTGCGGCNCACAAGGCCACAGGCAAGTGGCTTTTTTGTGAATTCCTGCCCCATGAGTTGGATGCTAATTGTAGATGAATTTCTAAATGGTCTTATTAAGTAAAAAACACGGAACCAGAAATAGGGGTGAAAATTTGACAGAGGTCAGAGGAATAGGAAAAACCACCAGCCAACTTCACCTCACCAACTCGCAGCTTCCAAAGAGAAAGACTTCCTGTCTACCCACAGTTATATGTCTTGCTGTTCTGCCATCTGATTTGTTCTCTGTCCAGCTACATCACTTCCTCTTTCTGCCCAGCTCTGTCACTTCTTGTTTGTCTGTCCAGACCTCCAGACCTCCATTGGTTAACTAGTGTTGGAATTAAGGCGTATGCCACCANGCCTGGCTCTGTTCCCAGTGTGGCCTTGAACTCACAGAGATCCAGACAGATCCCTGCCTGCCAGGTGATAGGATTAAGGGTGTGTGTTACCATTGCCTACTTCTGTTTTTACTTATTGTGGCTGACCTTTTTCCTCTGATCCTCAGATAAATTTTATTGGGGGACACGAATAAAATAACACCACACACAGGAAAGCTGAACTTCATCAAAAACTAAAACCTTGAGAAGCATGTTCCTGCCCAGTGACATGACAGACTGAGTGGGGCAAAGAGACCCACACACAGGCTTGCCCTTGGTTTTGAGGAGAGAACATGTGCTCTATTATGGTGAGCAAATGTANGGTGTTTTATGTGGACAGAGGCAGATCTGAAGAAATTAAAGCAGTGAGGAGCAGGCTGAAGTAGGTGGTTTGATTGCTACTCAGTGACATGGTGATGTCTGGGCNTAGGCTGCTACTGGGGCCCAGGCCTAGGTTCATGGCCCTGATGCAGCCACATCATCAGCCCTGATGTCTGATATCCTTAATACCACCAAAAGCTGAGAAGAAAGGGCTGTACAGAGTTGGCCCTGCCCCTCACTGCTTGCGATGCTAGGGAGAACTGGTCCTGCTCCTCACTGGCTGAAGCACTCAGGAAGGAGAGAGGGTCCTACACCACACCTGGGCAGCACAGTAGAACTGGCCNTGTTCAAAGTGGCATAGGTGAGCTGGCCCTTGGGGTGTGAGAATCGGAGAGCAGATTGCACCCCTCTTGTCTGCCATGTGGTAGCATGGGTGAGGGAAAGATGNCCTCCTCCTCTCACCCTCGACACCTGCAGAAGGTGGGGGACGTGACCCAACCCCTCACCAGCTGCAGCACTTGGGAGAATGGACCCTGCACCTTGCCCAGGCAGCACAGTAGAGTTGACTCTGTAGACAGGGACATGGGTGACCCAGCCCTGAGGGCATGAGAGGGCCATACCTGGTACTGCCTCCCTTGTCTGCAGAGTGGTGGTGGGGGCGAGGGAAAGATGCCCTCCTGCCTTCCCCTACCACTCCCAGCTGATGAGGAAGCTGACCCCTTTACCAGCTGCAACACTCTGGAAAGCAGGCCCTGCACCTAGTCTGGGCAGCACAGCGGAGCTGACCCTGTTGATGAGGGCACAANTGAGCCAGCCCCATGAACATGAGCTGTNCCCATTACTCATCNGTCATGTGGCAGCATGGGCAGGAGAGAGATTCCCCTCCCCACTATCTCAGGTGGAAGAGCTGGCCCTGAGNTCATAAGAGCAGGAGAGCTGTCCCCAGGGAAGAGTCCCAGTGAGGGCCCAATGTCACTAGTGTAGCAGAGACCAGGGGCCTCAAACCAAACCAATGATTCTCTGTGATGAACACCTGCATATAAAAATGTATAGATAAAGGGGTTTACTGCGTGTCTCACTGTGTCACACTGCAGCTTCCATGACGAGATTTTCCTTTTCTTCCTTTTTTTCTTTTTTATCTTAAATTTTCCTTTGTGTTATTTTTGTGTGTGTGTGTGGGGGGGTTGATGGGTGGGATTGGGATTGCATGACATGAACNACAACAATTCCCCATGCTTAGAAAGTAGCTCTCAGCCTAAGTTCTTCATCGGTGGGTCACGCTGTGCGCACCACCACCGCACGGGTTTTGTATCATCTCACATTCACCTAGTGACATCTTTTGGAAGCAGACCCTAAAACAAGCCCCAGTGTGCCGGTCTGGAGACGAGAGATCCTGAGNGGCACAGTGAACTGGTAAGAAGATTCTGGAGTACCAGCTCAGTCTCCTCAGCCCTGCAGCCACTGGATGCATCCAGATCTTCTCAATGACAGTGACCATGTATAGTCAAGGAAGTGACACAGGGGAGGAAGGTGAGCAGTCACCAGGTAAGAGGAGCTTTGTAGGTCCCATTAAAGGAAAGGGACCAGGTAACGGAACCTTGAAGAAGTGATCTCACTTCCTGGTGAGAGATCTCAGTAGCGCTTTGAACTTTGGAAAACAGACTAGCATGTTCTATAGAGAGTGCCCCGCCCATGCGTCTCACTTGACCAGAGAGCCTCAGGGGAGCAAGATACTTGGCTGCTGCATGCCTGGTTTTTGTTTTATTTGCTTTGACACATTATGTATGTATGTATGTATGTATGTATGTATGTATGTGTGTGTGTATGTGTGTGTGTATTTACTGTGTGTGTGAATGTCAGAGGACTACTTGTAAAGTCAGTTCTTTCCTTTCACCACATGGGTTCCAGGGATCAAATTCGGACCATAAGGCAAACGTCCTTACCCACTGGGCCGTCTTGCTGGCCCTGCATCTGTGTTCTCAAGGCTCTGACACTGAGAAAATCTAGAATGAGAGGTCTTTTCTGCAAATACTGCCTCAGTGCTCACCACTGAAGCCTGTGACCATTTGGAGAGGTTACCCCAAGCAACAGTGGGTAACCTTACAGCTTTTCCTATTAGCACACTCGTGTGTGTGTGTGTGTGTGTGTGTGTGTGTGTGTGTGTGTGTGCAGGTGCCCATGGAGGCCAGAAGGGGGCACTGGAACCTCTGAAGCTGGAGTTACAGGTGGCATAAGCTGCCCAGTGTTGAGTGCTGGGAACCCAACTTGGGTCCTCTGGAAGAGCAGAAGCTGCTCTTAACCACTGAACCATCTCTCCAGACCCAGGAACAGGCTTTCTAATGGTGGTGATCCCCCACAATGAAGGCCAGGCAGGCACCTGACACCTCCTGGCCCTGATGCCAGACACTGTCTTATCCAATCTCCATCTAGAGAGTGAAATGAAACACCAAGCATGCTTCTGGATGCTATTTCCTTGGACATCCTGGTATCTATTTTAAGTGGTTGGGTCCTGGTACCCACCAACCAACCCTGCTAACCATGTGGACCCCCTTCCACATCTGTCTTCTTTACTGAAAGTGTCCTCATCTCTGATGAAGCTACAGTGCTTGGGATATAGAGTTGTAGACAGATGGGCAGGGAGGAAAAATAAAGGCTTTATTTGAGGCTCGGAGAAGGCTGGCTCACATACAGGGCTTGGATGGTGCTGATGGACCGCTTCCAGCTGTCCTTCCAGCGCTGAGCCTCCAACTCCAGTGTCCTGAAGTGGTTCTGAATATTCTTCAGTTCTTTGTCGAACAGTACCAAGTATTTCTGAAGGGAAGCAAGGGGAAGGCCTGTAAGGACTCCTACCCCCGCAGACTTGGGAGCCCTGAGCTCTGGGACCCACAGCAAGCAGCTCCTGGCCCTCAGGAACCAACACTAGTCCTACAAGCCATTTCTCAGGAATTCACCCCACAGGCTTTCAGGTAGGTGAGGTTATTCTCCTACCTTACAGATGGGAAGGCTGAGACTTGGAAGCCTGAGGCCACCCAGCTCCAGAGAAGCTGAGCAGAGAGAGACCCATGTGTCTCTAGTTCTGGGACCTGAGCATTCCTGACCACTGTCCTACATGGAGCTTCCACGGAGGTTCCTGGCTTCTTTAGAAGGCTGAGCCCTGGGGCTCCACCCCTCACTGAACTCAGCAGGGAGAGTCTTTCCCTCTGCCTAGGATTTGGAGTAGCATCTGGGGGACACACCCACACTGGGCACTTCAGGCTTTGTCCAGGACCAGTGGCTATGTGGCTAGGACTAGGTTTCTCCATGGGCACCAGGACCAAGGATCTGTATATCTTCAGATATACTTCATGTGGCATTTGGGTGAAGCCTCCTCAGGTCAGTCCCACAGCCTATCAGTGGGGATCAAATCCTNGCTCTGCTGTTTGGGAGTGGTGTAGAAAGGCAAGTGTCTTCAGGCATCATTGTCCTTGTCAGTGACATGGGGGTGATTCTACATCCCTCAGCATCTGGAGAGGATGTGGCAAGATGCCTCATGTGGAGAATAGGAGGTACTAGTTAGCGCCCGGAGGCTTCAGATGTTTCTGCTGTTGAACCCCAGTGCACTCCCACAGCTATGGGCATTGCCATGTCTGCCTGCCTTGTGCCTGACTCTGCCGTCCTTCCACAAAGCCTCTCTCCACGACCTGTCTCTTATACACATCTAGATGTGTATAAGAGACAGGTGTAGTTCAGGGGATGGACATGGCCCTTGGCATGTGTCCTTGTGCCTGTGGAGAGTTGAGACCTGCAGCTCTGGGCCGCACTGGCATGTGCTGTTTTCTCCATAGGCCAGGTGTTGAGGTACCGAGTGGAGTGAAGCTTCCTCCTTCCCAGGGCAGCCAATCTGAGCTGCCTTGTTCCCCCTGCGATACACTGCCTGACCCCCAACTCACCAGGTACACGGCATCTCGGGCTTCGACAGCGGCCAAGTGGCCCAGGGTGGTCTTACAGGTGGTTACTGATGGTGTCTTCCGAGTCAGTACCTTGGTTTGAATGGTGATTTCGTTGGGCTTGATTCCCGGCCACTTCCTACAGACAAACGTGCTTAGTTAGCTTCATCATTGGTCAGCCACCCAGGGCACAAATGAAAACTCAGCCATTAGCATGGACTTAGATGGCTTTGTTAAAGGTCCCCGAAGCTTTTCCTGTTTGATTCTTTATGTTGTTTCCTTTTTCCGTGATGACCTAACAGTGTGCACAGCCGTGGGGCCTGGTGTANGAGAAAGGAAAGGGCCACACCTACATTTCTTCCTTTTTCTGCGCCNTGCTTTCCTCATCAGCCTGTCACCCNTGCAGCAGTCATGAGCTCCTGGCTCATTTTTTTCCTATTATGCTATAGGAGCATTGGGAGAATTGCTGCTCACAGACCGGGGGATAGGCACGTTGACAGCTGTCATTACACAAGACAGACAGCTGGTGTGGTACACAGCGCTAGCAGCAGCTTGAGGCTGTGCCTCCCCTTAGGGCAGCCTTCCTCTTCTTTGCAGGCCCCTGTGGTGGTTCTCATGTGAACNAGTAGCTGTGGNGTTCTCAGTATGTGCTGGGTGACTTCACCTAACTTTCTCTTCAAACAGACTCAGTCATTTCAGAGAAGGAAACTAAAGGCTGGAAATCAGTGACTTTCCANGGTCATCAGGTCCGTCTGAGTTCAGAGCCTGAGTCCCTCCCCACAGGCCTGCCCTACCCGCAGCTGACACAACCATCCACACTGCCCTTGTTTCTAGACTCTCACCTGCTCCCGCGTTCAATCAGGGGCCTCTCACTCTCTTCCTCCAGAGACAGTCTGGCCAGTTTCCTCCGTATGAGGATTGATATTTTCTGCTTTGGGGGCTCCATCCCTGACAGGAAAGAAATGTGTTACTGACTGTGACCTCAGGGGCAGCTTGAGAACCAAGGATGTGACACTCTGGTCANANTTAGAGATAAGAGGCCTCACCCTGGAAGGAACAGTCAAGGCTGCTCACCAGATGTCTAGCCTGAGGATCCAACTTTGACATGCTTTCCTNGTGAGGAGAGCGGGGCTCTGAGTGCAGAGTGAGACAGAGACCNACAGAGCACTCTTCAAGAGAGCACCTAGCAAGGCACACGCCTCTTGCCATCAGTCCATCTGCAGCCTCTGCTCCCTGACTTCTTCACCAAGCCTGATAGTTCAGTCACCAAACTGAAACCAAGAACCCAGNNGGATGTGTGTTGTGGAATATTAGTTAAAGATGTGTTATAACCTTTTATGCTGCGGAACATTTGTTTAATGATGCAAAGATATGTTGCATTCTTTTATGT
>LZPO01107946.1:238813-252877 GCA_001675575.1 Neotoma lepida | reverse complement strand
ACACACACACACACACACACACACACACACACACACCACACACCACACACACCACACTCAGGTACACACACACATTCACATTCACTCTCTCTCATAATAATAATAAAAGTAAATTAAAAGTTTAAAAATAGTAAGCCAATGAGTAAGCCCTCAAATGGGGCACTGTACTGGAGAGTTTTATGTCAATTTGACACAAGCTAAAGTCACCTGAGAGGAGGGAGCTGCACCTCAGAAAACGCCTTTCTATGATCCAGCCGCAGGCCAGCCTGTACAGTATTTTCCTAATTAGTGACTGATGTGGGAGGCCCAGCCCATTGTGGGTGGGGCCATCCTGGGCTGGTGGTCCTGGGTTCTAGAAGAAGGCAGGCTGAGCAAGCCATGAAAAGCAGGCCAGTAAGCAGAACCCCTCCATGGCCTCTGCATCAGCTCCTGCCTCCAGGTTCCTGCCCTGTTTGAGTTCCTGCTCTCACTGCTTTTGATGCTGAACTGTTATATGGAACTGTGAGTAAAATAAACCCTTTCCTCCCCAAGTTGATTTTGGTCATGGTGTTTCATCTCAGCAATCATAACCCTGACTAAGACAGGCACCTCCTCCACTCACTCTAAATAGCCATTAGGGCATGGCTCACACACCAGAGACTTAACAGCAAATTTCTACTGACTGGTGAATATTCATGGCCCATAAGCTCAACTGTTTTAAAAGCAAAAGTGAGATGAAGAACCAACGTCTTCAGATTGTGTGGAGTCTTGGGACACTGGCATTTCACAGTTACTCTGAAGTGTCCCAGAGACTGCTGCCNATGTGTAGTACACTCACCAGATTCTAAAATCTATGTACATTGGTCAATGGTCTATCATTTCAAAACTTAGTTATTGTACTTTTAAGAGATGTAATTATACCAACATTTTAGTGCATTCCCTCCAGCTAATTTTACTTAAAATCAGACACAATTAACTTCACATGGATTTCACATAGTCTCTGTCCATTTATCAAATTCTTAGCGCCCCCTGTATTGGGATATGGTCTTAAATCGTTGTGGAGCATCGTTAAATACAGATGTACCACAGTTTGCAATCCTTTGATTTTTGGAATTTCACAGTTTTTCTCTACTTTCAATTGGCATGAAAAGCACTTCATGGCTGAACAGGAGGAGATACAGCTGAAGGGCAGAGAGCTTGCTTCCCACGCATGAAACCCTAGGTTCATCGAATTTCTAGAAAATCAGCAACAAGGTATTGCATGGTTTTATTTGNTTGTTTTTGTTTTTGTTTTTTGTACAGTAGACAACTTGTTTTGCCAGTCCAACAGAATCTTAGCCCTAAGAGGCTTCTTTGCTTGAGAGTGACAGGAAGGTCCACCAATCAAGTTCCTTCAGTAACTTTCACATATTTCTCAAAGGCTGAGAAACTCCCAGGGGAGTTCTCAGGGGAGATCTGTCAGATTATAGATAGAGAGAACTCTAACAGAACCCCAAACAACCAAACAATTGGCGAGCGTAACCTTGAGTAACTTCCAGAGAGATGACCCCACTCATCCTGGTCACCAGACACTGGTCCCAGGTTCCTGGATGAACCCTAAAAATAGTGGCAACTAGGTCACACTGTGTCAGGAGCTGGCTCTGGAGCCCCCTCTAATCACATGACCTTGGACCTGATGGTATGTGTCATAATTCCCCACTCTCTAGATCCTGTCCATCCACCACTGTTTTGTCCTAAGTGCTCCTACCACAGTGATGGAATCTGGCCTGAGGCTGTGAGCCATCTCTCCAGCTGAATGAGGGAGGGTATGCCTGTTCACCTCAGTGCTGTGAAGGTATTTGTCCTTGTGGCTAAATATGTTCTCTTCTAGGCCTTCCTCCACTTAGAACACCAGCGGGTGTTTTTTGCTGAGAGNGTGCATTTCTGTCTCACTGAGAAAGTCAAATGCTGCAAGTCCATTTGTATGATATTCTCCAGCTGACAAAATTAGAAGGAAGAACCAAGCAAATTCCTGATTGCTTGGTGTTGGGGTGGTGGAAGGATGATTAGAGAGAGATGTTTGTAGCAGTGGGACAGTTCTGTACCTTGACTATTGTAGGAGTTCACCTCTTTATGGAATTAAAATGACACAGAACTAGAGGGCACAGAGTCAGGGTTTCTGTGGCACAGGATGTCACATGCATAGGATGAGGGTACATCAAGCTGCCAACGTGAGATCTCTCCCGAGTCACCTGGTGGTCAGATACCCTTTCTCACATAGTTCCCTAGCCCCAGAGGTAAGACCCCCGTGGGGGTCAAAGTCTGCCAAGGAGAGTAGGGGTCCCTCAGTGAGAGAGTGGGGCTCCACTCTAGTGCTTGGTGTTCTCCTGAGATTCCAATGATTTGCTCGAAAAGAAGCTAGATTAAGTAAACTGGCTTTTGCTTTAATCACTAAAGTGCTGATAAAGGACAAGAGGAATGCAGTAGAGGTGGAAACACTGTAAAAACAAACAAAAAACAGAAGCAAAGCCCTCAAACCTCGAGAGTGCCTTGGAACCATGAAATGCTGAGCCTGGAAAATGTGAGCTTTTTGGTGAAAATGTCTCTCAACACATACATGTATTAAGCTAAGACAAGCTGACCTTGATGTATAAGTTTACCTTCCCTATGCCTCCACTGTCCTCACAGAGGGAAATGACTCCACAAGGGGGAAACAGTGTGCCACTACTTACTCAGCCTGAGGCGGAGGTTTTTCCCCAAACACTTGGTACTTTCTGTCGACTTTGACCATCTTCGAATGTCGTGTCGCGCTGTGAGACAGAAGATGGTCAGTACTTTGTAGTGTGTGTGTGTGGGGGGGGTAGTTTTGTATGCACTGGACCCTTCCTGGGATGCCTGAGAACCTGCGATGCCTATGGGGCAGGATGACTGGATTTTAGAACAGCTCTCCAGGATGATTCCCCACTCTTCAATTTCTCTGAAAAAAAAAAAAACACCTTAACTTTGGGTTTATTGCTAAGTCCCAGCCAAGGCCAGGTAGAGGGCAAGTGGCAGAGGTGGTCAGGTCCAGAAGTCCTCCCTTTCCTGTGAAGACTCAAAGAAAGCCATCAGGGTCGGTAGATAATCATACAACACTTCTAGTTAGATGTGAATTCATTTACACAAGGAATAATTCACACACACACACACACACACACACACACACACTATCCAGGGCTTAGCAAAGAGTCAAAGTTGGCTCAGCCATTTGACTTCTTTCATTTGCTTTCCCTAAAATATGTGGGTTAGAGCAGTGGCCAGAGGCTCACCTGTGACGGATGACCTCTCCAGAGCTTAGTAGGTAACCACAGACTTAGTCACCACGTCCTAGTCCTCCTGTAGCCCATCTGCTCCTGTGCTCAGTCGGTCCCCCTTTCTAATGCTGCCCAGCTTGTGGGGAGATTGCAGGACTGTCATCCCAATGATAGCTACCCAGACACTTCTCTAGGCACAAACATGTGGGAGCTGTGGTCCACCCCTAAGGATGAACTCAGGCCTGAATAAAGCCAATGTTACAGTGCCCCTTTCACCTTCCCACACAGTTCCTGAGCATGAGGACAAGTGGGACCTGAGATCAGAGTCTGAACAAAAGATAGGCTGTCTGGCCTTTGTCTGGGGAAATTTGGGATGGCCTTGCATTCTTACCTCCCTGCTGAAGTGGCACTGGAGCTGGGCAAGGCCTTCTTCGCAGACTTTTCTCCCCGGTACCGATGTTTCTTCAAGGCTTTGGGTGACAAGTGTCCAGGAACAGAGCAGAGAAGAAGAGGTGACGATAGANTGCAGCTGCCACTAACTTCCCTGCCACTATCTTCCCTGAGACCCACAGGCCGGTGCTTCTACCTGTGTGTGAGCGATCCTTGTCACACGGGCTTGCCAATTTTGTTTGAGGAATTCTGAAACCCAAGGGAAGGAAGTGAACTTTTCCATGGTGACGATGGCAACAGCCCAGGCCAAGCCCTGAGTAACAAACTGTTGGTCCTTGATACCATGATACCACACACCTAAATCTCACCATGAGGTCAGGAATTTGGGTAACTGAGGTGTGAGAGGGGAAGCCTCTGGCCTGAGGTCACAGGCTCCTGGAGCAGCACTCCCATGGCACTACAGTGAGTAGGGTCCCAGAGCCACAGTGGTAGGTACTCACTGAAGGATCTTCTTGACCACATCCACAGCAGGGTCTTCAATCATGGGCCTCCCCATGCGAGTTGGTTGGGCAAAGGACTCAGGGGTAACGAGGCCCACCTTGGCTTCCTCCTCAAGGGCATCTGAAGACATCTGGATGTCACTCTCCATTTCCACATCCGTCAGGGTGGTGTCCTGCAGTCCAGAGAGAAATTTTAAGTAGAGGAACCACATTTTCAGGAGGCAGCAGATACTGTCCGTTGCCATCTTGTCCGAGTGATGGCTGGAGGCAAGCTGCCTGGCTGCTCTGTAACGTGGTTGTGCTCCTGTTCCCTCAGTGGGTTCATTCATTCATTCACTCCTGACCTTACAAAGGTTTCCCGAGTGCCCGCTCTCCACAAGGCTCTGCTTGAACCCTGGGGACATGGATGGAGAGGCAGTTTAGGGTCCCTGACCTCTCGAAGATTGCAGTATAAGTAAGACAGACATTCAATGCACATGCACACACATAAATGTGTGGTCAGAATTAGGACCAGTCCTATGAAGGAAAAGTTCCAGCATCTTCTGTGAGCATGAAGTGAGACCTACAGTGTCAGCTACAGATATGTCCAACTGATGTCTTGACCACATGAATGAAGAAAAAACTAAGAGTGGCCAACTGCCTGTGAGACAGGGCAATAAAGATGTCCACAAAGAGTAAGTNTGGCTGTTCCATCNTTTATTCTGAGTCTCTTTTCCTGTCAGGCCTTTGAAAGGGCATAGGCTGGAACCCTGGAACCTCTGTATTGCCATGAGCAGTGTAGGAAATGGCTGTGTATGGGACGGGGGGGTATTACCTGGCTGCATAGTAGGGAAAGTCTCCCCTTGGAAGAGTATAGCCAAAATCTGGCAGTGAGAGCCGAGGCAGCAGCAGCCCTACTCATGCAGCAGTCGGCTCTTGAGTTCCCTAGGAGTGGCTGAGAACCTCATAAGCAAAGCCTGATGTGGGGATGAGGAAAGGGGCAGGTCACGCAGGCTCTGCCAATGCCAGTGCTCAATCTCTGAAAGATAGCCCGTTGGTCAGTGGACTCATGGGGAAGTGGGGGATACTCCAGGGCTAGTAGTCCCACCTAGACCAGAAGGCAAGAGATGCCTTTGACTGGGAGAAAGGGATGAAGGGTACTGATGACAGACCATGGAGGCTCCNGTGTGACTGGTTGAAGGGTTTGGATTCATTGCTGAAGGCAGGAGANTGACNAAGTTATTTGAGCCTTTGCTGCTGGACAGGGACTGGGCATCAAGTGTGGGGGTACTTATAGCTAGAGGAAGAGACATTGGGATCTTGTTGGAGGGTGAGGATGTGACTGCCTATGGCATATGGGAAGGCAGAGGCTGAGGTGGATGGACTTGATTAAGACTAACTTGAGACGGGCTAACTTGAGAGCCTTGGTAGAGAGAAGCCAAGTCAGCTGAGATCTGACTCACAGTGTGCCATCCTTCCAGAACATCCTAGCAGGCCTGATGCATCCTGGGCATCTCCTCTCATACTGTACTAGACCTTGCGGGGTCTCCTGAGAGCCCAGACTACAACTTGTCTACCCTTTCCCCGATCTCTCCATGTTCCTTACCGCAAAGACCTCCTGACTAAGGCATATATCCAGGCTGCAGTTGAGATACTTAATCCTCTGGCTCAGTTTTTCTTTCCAGGATCGGACAAAGGCAAGGAGGTCATCTGTGGTCACCATCTAATGGGAATACAGAGGGAGGGAGCCCCAGAAAACAGGCAGGGTCACCAGAAGTCCAGGGACAGGGGCTTATTCAGGAAGGACAACATTTGATTCTTCCAAGTCCCCTCTCTTATAGGAAATGGTCCTGGAGGAGTGTTGGGAGGAGGAGATGGTCACTGGCTGTCTGTCTTGGGCAGCTGTCCTAAGGTAGCACATCCTTCACTGATGGGGAAGTTCTGTTCCTGGTCTTGTAGGTTCATCTTTAGGCAAGTGTTTCGAAACTGCTTGACTTAATTTCCTCATCTGTAAGATGGGGATATGGAACACCCCCTCCCCGCCGAGTGTCTCCTCTGGCTCTAAAATGATATGTTCCAAGGACACATTTGGTCCAGTTGGCAAGGGTGTGGAGAGTGGTGCAGCAGGGCTGACTGTCTTTCTCTAGGCATTCCCCTTAGCAGCACCCCACAGGTTCAGGCATGCACCCTCCACCATCTTTATCCTCACTATGCGTCCAAGACTTTATCATTGTCTCCTAATCATTGCTCTGCAGACTATAAACCAGGCTCCTCCATCCATACAGGAATGGCACACCCAGCTCACACTCTCCCCACCTAGTCAGGAGGCTGGGGAAGTCTCCTGACAGTCACCCGATATGAAAAAACTGGTGGAGCTTGGGAGGGGAAGAAATGAGTCTAAATTGTTGCTATTCTAGACAGTTAGGGCTTGCCTAAAGGACCTATTGAAGGTCGTAGCAGAACAACTAGTTTGTCCCTTGATACCAGGAAAAGGAGACCAGGGAAGTGATGGATAAGATGTAGGAACCACCTTCCATCTATACCTCATCTCTTCAGAGTGACTAACTCAATGGATGTGTAGGGCTTCTCAGTCCCATGAAGGCAAACAATGGGACTGAGAGTGTCTCTGTCTCCAGAGGGACATTCATTCTGCACGCGTGATGCCCTGTGGGAACTTTTCTCAAGAATCATGTGCCATACCATACAAAAATTTGCAATGAAGATAGAAAAATAAATGTCCTCTTAGGGCTCACATCAATGGAGACACAGCCCCAAGCTGTGGAGGGTAATGGAGCAGGAAGCCCTTCCCTCTTCTTCTCTGCTCTTGCAGGCCAGGTATCCATCTCTGGGGGCATCTGGGTGAGCTGCCCAGAGATACTTCATGAGACCAGGGTACATGTGGATTGGGGTGGAGACAGGCACTCATGGCCAAAAACCAAATATGCACACACCCAGAGACCTGCTCTGCTGACTGAGGGGAGCCAGAGACACTCATAAACATGGTCCTGCTGAACTCCACTGCAATTGCNACTTTTCACAGATTAGACATGAAAAATCGGTTTATGTGCTGTGATNAAAAGGAGCACAAAGCGCCCACTTCTCACATTCACCGGGGCTGAGCTCCCAGTACAGAGAGGGAGGCCTGATGGCATTGTAGAGGGAAGTAGGGTCCCCAAATCCAATCTCAGGCTCCCACCCTCACCAACCTCTGCATTGCTCCCCTGAGGCTGGTAGTGAGGGGAAAGGGGTTTGGTTGGGTTTTCTTTCTGCCTTCCATTGAGTAACACAAAAATTAGCCAGTGAGGCTCAGAGACACCCCACCCTCTCTGCACTGGAGAAATCTGATACCCAGATGCAAGTCTACACCAACTTTGCCAGTCTTGACTGGGTACCTTCAGAATCTGTGATCCACTCATGCCCTTATCTCCCCGGTGGTCTCGACATGTTTGTATCTTGCACTGAAGCTGTTCCAGAGAAGAATTTAATCCTTCCGCTTGTAAATTGGACTTTGCCACCTAGAAAACCAGTTTTGAGATTCCATTTTTAGAATATATATCAAGAACAACAAAATGTTTTTCAAGATACACAAGAAATTGATTAAACACCGAAAAAAATCAGTGAGTATGCAGTCATATCAGAAAGCAGATAAATACACATTTAAAAGATTTGTTTCTGTATCAGATAGGTATGGTTTAAATGAAACTGGTGCCATAGAGTGTGATTAAGTATGTAAGATCCACCAGAAGGCATACAGAGCTTTGGAGAACCCACACTCTGTCACAACATTCCAGCTTACAGGATACCTGAGGACATAGGCAGTGTCCTAGACAAGGGTGCTTCTCACAGTCCTGGACAGGCGTCGTGCCGAAAGAGGACTCAAAAACAAACAAAACCTGACAGCCCAGCTGTGACAGGGAGGCTACTTAACGGGTACATATGAGAAATCTTTAAAGAGTATGCCGGGGCCTGGAGTAACGGCGGCTCAGTGGGTAAGAGAGCTTGCTCTGCTGTCTAAAGGAAATGAGTTCACATCCTCTATATGCACATAGAGAGCTGGGCATAGCCATTTGTGCTTGCAACCTCGGACTGGGGAGCTGGCTCCTGANAGTTCTCTGGCCAACCAGTGACAAAGCAGTGAGCTGGCTGAGTATTGACACTATCTCAAGGCTATGGTGAGTAGGAGAATGACAGGAAGGTACCAACACCCACTCTGGCCTCNNCGCATGTGTGCACACACACATATGTGCATCACATGTACACTACCACACACAAAATAAAGAATACACTGCTTATAAAGTCACAAAAATCATATGCCAGCTTGAATAGATCCCCATCTGCTCACACGTAGAATCAATCATAAGTCAACATCTTAAACGGAACTGTGACTGTGGAGACTGGGAAGACNGCAAGGAAGTACTAGCTAGCAGGTATGACTATGTCACAGAATCACNGATTGCTGCTGTGGCCTTGTTGTGTTTGTCTGCATTTCCAGTGCTGTCCGGTGCAAATGCATTCTGCATAAGACATTTGTTACTGAGAATACAACCCCTGCAGACTGAGCAGCTCAGGGAAGGAGTCTTTCTGTGCTGGCTGGAGGCCCATTAGGAATGTGTCCCTTAAACAGGACAGGGTGACCATGGGCTCTGGCCTCTGGGCTCTGCTCCCTACAGCCGTACCTCTCCTTCCCTTCTGAGATGACTGGAAGATTCTCTTGAGATGTTAAAAGTCCTCCATCATCTTCCTTCACCCACTCTGCACCAGAGCCCATGTCAAACGTAGCGCACATTAGCTCACTGGCTGGCACCACAACTTTTGAGTTGCGTGTATGGTTCCCAGTTCACAGATAGGAAAAGAAGTTCCCTTGAGTGACAGGAGCGGTGACTGTGACTGAGTCTAGTCTCAGAGCTTGGGATCTCAAAAAACATTTCTTTTGCTAGAATGTCCCCAGTCTCAGAAGACAGACAGGTCCTCCTCAATTTGGCTGGCCCCACCATAGAAGGTCTTCAGACACTGTTCCTTGAATGTGTGCTGGCCTAGAGATGCAGGAGCTAACTCTCTTGACAGTAAGGTAAAGGAACCCATAACAGAAGCTGTTAGTCGCTCACAAAGGTTGCAGTGAGAACAGAAGCTGACATTAAAGGGAAGATGAAGGGCTTAAATGGCCGAGTCTGTAGCACTGAGGAAGATGAATTCAAAGACTTATGGTTGTGTATAAGACAACCAAGAGGGGTGGATAAGAAGAGGAGTGGGTTCTGGGCCACTGAACGCTTCCTGGCTGGCCCTGTGATGTCCTTAGGGAACAGATAAGTCACTACTGTCCTTCAAANATCCCTGCTTCACATAGCTAGCTACAACAGACTAAGGCATAAGTAAGGCTGGCTTCTAAGAGGCCTCCAGTACGAGATCCCTCACCGACCCTAGAGACAGGGAGCTCCATAGGAGATAACTAAGAAAGACACAGCTACATCTTGGTTGCNGTGGTAGAGTTAGCTCTGTCATGATAGAGCTACACACTGGTCATGTAAGTGTGAGAACAGAGAGAGCTCAGTATAATAAACAACAGGACACCTTCAAGGTCAGATAGCAACACCAGCTAATGACCAGCAGCCAGCTGACAGTAAAAGGCAATAACTAACAAAGCCAGAGTCAGAGGCNGACAGAGGAAGGCGTCTGTCATCCCTAATTCAGTAGGCAGCCCGAGAACGGCACGTGATTCTCTCTCTCTTCAGGCTCAGGAGATATGCAGAGAGAGTGGGGACCCTCCATTTGCTTGGCTCATGATAGCCCAGATAATTAACCAATTTTAATAGATGACCTCAGCCTCTTTCCAGGTCCTGACACTGCCCTACAAAACCCCTCCTAGACAAAGGAAGCGGTGGCTTTCTGTCTCTCAGAAAGCCTTCCCACTCTCAGGAGTTTCTCTTACTTTTCCTTAATTTCTTACTTTTCCCAATTTCCTACTTTTCTGGAGTAATTATTAACAAAGCCTGCTTCCACTTTGCATACTCCCATGGGTGTCTGAGCTGTTAGTCATCCTTGGTGTGGGACAATGAACTTCGAGCCACGGTTGCAGGTCGATCTTCAATGTCCACAAGTGTCCAGCATCTTAAGCCCCTTGGGCATGTACACCGGGGCTGTGAAAGCTTTGTACTTAAACCCCTGTGTCGCTAGGTGATCAGCCTAGGCTCTGCATGTCTAGTGTACCATGAATTCTACTCATTCCATGGCCTCTCAATTCTGGAGTCAGGACATGTCACTGCAAACACCTCATCCACGTCCACTCTCTCAGCCTTGGCCTTAGCCTGTGTGTGTGTGTGTATGTGTGTGTGTATGTGTGTGTGTGCATGTATGTGCATGTGTGTGTGTGTGTGCGTGTGTGCGTGTGTGTGTACAGATAGCAGCCACCCATCCCATGGCCTCTCAATTCTGGAATCAGGACATGTCACTGCAAACACCTCATCCAGGTCTACTCTCTCAGCCTCGGCCTTAGCCTGTGTGTGTGTGTGTGTGTGTGTGTGTGTGTGTGTGTGTGTGTGTGCGCGCGCGCACGTGTGTGCATGTGTGTGTACAGATAGCAGCCAGAGGTCAACATTACATGTTATTGTCAGGAGCAATCCACTTTTGTTTTGTTGTAAACATTTTTATTAATTCCTTGAGAATTTTATACAATGTGTCTTCACCANAGTCACCCCCAACTCTTTAACTTATCTCCTCCCAGATTTTCTTCCATCTCCTTAGCACCCCCAACTTCATGTCCTCTTTTTGTTTTATTGTTATTTAATAACCCATCAGCTCCAATCTGTGCTGTCCATACAGGGCCTCTGGTGGGCCTGGAGCTCGCCAGGTAGGCTAGCCTGACTAGTCAGCAAGCCCAGGGATCTGCCTGTCTTTCTTCCCCAGCACTGGAATTGCTGTCATGTATACCATGCCCAGATCTTTAGACATGGGTTCTGGGGANTGACCTCAGGTCCTGCTGTGGGTCAAGTGCTTTAAGGACTGAGCTTTCTCCCCAGCCCTTGTGTCCGTTTCTTTATCTCTAAAATGGAGATAAAAGCAGTCCACCTAGTTCTTTCATGGGCAAACAATGCTAAATAAAGTAAGCTGGTGATTGTGGAGTGCAGTAACTCAGTGAATGGGTGGGGTTACTAAGAGTTATTTGTCTTCCTGNAGTGCCCCAGGACAGACAGCACACTGCTGTGCAGTGAGTACTGGTGTGCAGGTGTGTGTGACGGATGTTCACTAGATGGAAGATGAACCTGCCTACCTGACACTTGATGTTCACCTGCAGATTTGTCATCAGCCGTTGGATCTTCTCTACGAAAATCAGGTCTGAAGATAGGTTATGGAATTTACTCTCAAATTTGTTGATGACGTCATTGGCCTGTTAAGGAAAGATCAGGAGTAAACTGGGGTGANCTTGATCTGGAGCAGTAGACCTTGGAAGAATGGAGGAGCTTAAATATTTTTGGGGCCCAGGTGTACCCTCTCTTCAGAAGTGACAGCCTCTGGCAGGCAGTCCTGGAGAATGTTTGGAGGGAGGAGAGGGAGCNCCCACCTGGTCCAGGTAATCCGTCTCCATTTTTTCCATGTGGATCATGATTAAGCTTTCAACAAACTCGATCCGGGTGGCCTCCTTCTCTAGTCGATGGCACAGTGACTGAATCTCTTCAGGAGAAAAGTTGCCCCCCTCTGAAAACAATCTGAAGAACACCGGGGAGAAGCGAAGACCACCAGTTAAAACGAACATGCCTGCACATCCCAAGACTGTGGCTTGAGAGCTGAGTGCAGGTGATGGAAAGATAAATCCAGGTTATGCAAATGCAGGGCCAGGGAAATGAAACGCTGTGCAGACTCCAGACAAGGAAGCTAAGCATGGAGCTCAGTGGTAGTGTGCCTGTCTAACATGCAGGAGGCTCTGGGTTCAACCCCAGCACCACTGAGTGAGTGAGTGAGTGAGTGAGTGAGTGAGTGAGTGAGTGAGTGAATGAGTGAGTGAATGAATAAAAATCCACATAAGGTTAAGAAGCCTTCAGCCTCCAGATGAAGTGAAACTAGAGGGTCCCTTGGGAGGTGGGTGGTGCCAAAGCTGACTTGACCTGGAGACATTGACGCTGAGCTTCCATGACTGCACAGGGGGAAGAGCCAGCTGGGTCCTGAGGATGGCACTTTCAGTGTGAGACTGAGTGTCACATGAACCCCACCAGGTTCCAAGATACTGAGATCCCAGGGCAAAGAGGAAAGAAAGCTCTTCCTGATCTGAGATTTTGTTTACCAACTGAATATTTGTTCTCCAGAACGACAAAATGCAACAAAACCTCAAGCAGAGAATTGCAATTGGTCCTGAGTAGGTATTGCCCCAAGTGGTCCAGTAAAACCAAATATGGACTCTCTGAAGGAATGCCATGTGAGTCCAGGCCTCAAAAAGGACACTGCAGATAAAATTCCAAGAGAAACAAGTAACTTGTAGTGTAAAAAAAAAATCACAAGGAAGTAAGACACCTTAAATAAAAACCAAAAGACAACAGGGAGCAGGATACAAGAGATGTTACAATTAGCTGACATAAATTACAAAATAACCAAATGTAAGATGTTTAAAGAAATGAAAGAGACCTCTGCTTCCTGATGACAGCAGCAATGTGACCAACCACCTCGTGCTCCATGGGCCTTCTTGCTATGGTGGACTGTCACCCTTTGTAAGTCTGAGCCAACNTTTACCATTGCTTCTGCCAGGTGTTTTACCATANCAACAAGTAACTAACAGAGAAAATTAGCNGAAAGGGAAGCTTGAAAACATAAGCAGGAAGCAGTCAATTTGGAGAAACAATTGATACAACCAGGAAAGGAAATTGTAACAGTTAAGTTTTAAACCTCAAGGAATANCCTTTACATTTTTATTTATGAAATTGTTTGTGTGTGTGCGCGCGNGCATGCGTATGCATTCACTTACATGCCATGATGCATGTGTGGTTGGAGGACCATCTCAGGAGCCAGTTCTCTTCTGCCACCTTGTGAGATCCTGAGACCAAACTCAGGTCATTTGGCTTGTACACAAGGTGCCTCTACTGCTGAGCCAGCTCACCGGCCCCAAGGACTAGATCTACCAGGTGAACAGACACAGTTACAGAGGGAGGCTAATGTGA
This sequence comes from Neotoma lepida, assembly GCA_001675575.1. Lineage (NCBI taxonomy): Eukaryota > Metazoa > Chordata > Mammalia > Rodentia > Cricetidae > Neotoma > Neotoma lepida. The sequence goes on along the minus strand of LZPO01107946.1, from coordinate 239,617 downwards.
ACATATCTGCTAGAATGGAGCTAAGATACAGGAGAGTGATGCGGGCACATGCAGGAGAGAGGTGCCTGCAGCAAACAAATGCAAGCCTTGCAGACACTGCCACGGATAGTGCACGCTGTGACTCATGGGCACAGGTGGAGACTGTCACATAGTGCAATGGTTAGCCTTCACTGTGAGCCTCCCAGGATCTGGAATCGTCAAGGGACACAGCATTGGGCATGTCTGTGAGGCTTTTCCAGAGAAGTTTAACTGAGGAGGGAAGACTCATCCTAACTGTAGACAGTACTCTCTGGGTCCTAGACTAAATAAAAAGGAAAAAAATAAAGGAGGAGGAGGCCAGCTGAGTACCAGCAGCCATTTCTTTCTGTGTTCTGATTGTGAAGGCAATGTAACCAGCTGCCTCCTGCTCATGTCACCATGCNGTCCATGTCACCCTCAAACCATGAGCTAAAGTAAATCCTCCTTCCTTAGGTCACTTTTGTCAGGTACTGGTCACCGTAACAGGTAAAANAATTAACAGGCATTAGTAGGATTCTACTTCAGAACAAAACCAGCAATGTTTGCTCACAGAAGTGTAGAAAACACATTTTTTTGGAGGATGTCTATTTTTACCTTATATGTTTATTTATGCTAAATGAATAAAAGATTTTTCAAATGATCTTGAAATTTTTCAAATTTCAAAATGATATAAGCTTTTTTTAGAAAAAAAAAAATGAATCCAGGCCTGGTGATGGTGGTGCACGCCTTTGATCCCAGCCCTCAGGAGGCAGAGACAGGTGGATCTCTGTGAGTTCAAGGCCAGCC
>LZPO01107946.1:202508-218715 GCA_001675575.1 Neotoma lepida | reverse complement strand
TTCCCAAGTCCTCTAGCTAGTTGAAGGCCCAGCCAGGCTCAGAGGGAAGGAATTCCAGCATGGCTTTCCAGAGGGGCCTGAGGCTTCATGCCTGCAAGTGCTGTGTTGCTGGGACCTAAGCAAGTATGTCTCCCCCCTGCAGGTCCACAGTCGTGCTNGAAGGGTAGGGCCACAGCAGAGGAGCTTTGCAATTTGATGAGACAAATGCACACAGCGTGAGCAGCACATGCCAGGTGGCAACAGTGAGGCAGGAAGCACCCAGTCACAATCCAGACTGGAGGGTCTCCAGAGTCACACAAAGCCGAAAGCTCAGGATGCAAACAAATTACCACACTAGGTGAGATGACCCAGACTCAGAAAGACAAGAATTACATATTCTCTCTCATATGTGGCCCTAACTTTTAATATTTTTATGTGTTTAATGTATATATGTGGGTGTGAGTGTAGGTATAAATTGTGAAATCAGAAAGAGGACCATGAAAGGAGAAAGAGGTGTCGAGAAAGGGAGAGGAGTCACAGAACAGGTGATAGGAAAACAGAATGGAGGTTAATGGGGGTGGGGGATGGGTGCAAGGCAGTGGAGTGCGGGACCCAGGTAGGAGAGGATCAACAAAACAAATCATGTTTTCAAACACTATAGCAAAGCATATTTTGTATGCTAATTTAAAATTAAATTTAGGGGTTGGAGAGATGGCTCAGTGGTTAAGAGTGCTTGCTGCTCCTCCAGAGGACTCAGTTTGGGTCCCAGCACTCAGGTTGGATGGCTCACAACCACTTGTAACTCCAGCGTCAGGGGATCTAGTGCCCTTTTTTTGATCTCTAAGTATTCACATACATGTGCCACATACACACAGAGACACACACATATACACACAGAGGGACATGCACATATACACAGATTTAAAAATAAGCATCTCTTTAAGAATAAAATTTTAAAATTAGGATGACTGGTATTGTCAAGACCTCTGCTGTCACCCACCAAACATGTCCTGGCAGGGAGCACTGCTATCCCAGTTGAAGACTCAGGGCGAGCTCAGCTCTGCACAAATACCACTGCAAAATGCACCTCTGAGCAGCCCAAGCAAGAGCCCTGGAAAGGCTCTGAAGAGTCAGGCTTTACTCTGGAGACATCATGAGTAACCTTGAATCTCTTACTTCCCATCACAGATAGCAGTTGGGGAGACTGAGAGTAAAGAGACAGAGCCAGGAGGCAGGTGCAGTGCAGCCACAGCCACCACTGGCCGGTACAGTGAAAGTGCTAAGACAACACCAAAGTGTAGCGCCCATAGCACTACACACACAGTAGCTGGGCCAGGAAGTGATGGCTGAGTGCTGGGCGTGTAGCTATAGACAGCAGGAAACCATGAACACACTCCTCAGTGACTGCTATTGAAAATGCAGTTACAAAGATTTGATGCCCAACCAAAGAAGCCTACCTGAGTTACTTAGGGACATTGTGCGTTCCTGAGATACCAGGCTCAGGGTACCCTAGGCCACACTCCTCCCCACCACAGACCAGCACTCACCATGGCTTCTTTATCTATCAGCCTATATACATCAGGTTGCAGGAGGTAGGTCGTCTTCTCTATGATGTCAACATATCTCTTCAACACATCCTTTAGCTAGAGAGGAGAGACATCACTGTGAGTGACCCTCAGTTCCTAGAGCACTAACAGGAAAAAGAAGGATGTCCCACAAACCCTTCTAGAGAAAGCCAACTCGCCTTGTCAGCTCGAGAGACCTCCAGTGCCAACAGCTCTTGATCTAGGTCCTTAATCTCCTGCTTCTGCTGCATGAATCTCTTAGCCACCTTTTCCCACAGCTCCAACAGGGTCTGCACAGGGGAACTGTGTCAGGCCAGGAGTTCCTGGAGATGTAGGAAGGGCAGGCGCAGCTACCAGGGAATCCCTACCTCAATAGTGTAGTTTTCAAGGCCCGGCTCATTTTCGACTTTTTTGAAGAGCTGGTCAATATCCTCATCAGTCTGGAACATCTTTTTCAAAAAAAACTCCCCTTTCTCCAAGATGAGAGGTTCCATCTCCTGCGACAGGCCAGGAGGCTGAGGGTTAGGGCATGAACACCCCAGATAGGAGGTAGCCCTCCCTGTAATTGAGGAGGTGCCAGGCCTCATCATGTCTCAAGAAAGGTCATTATTGAGAGCTGGGGAGTTGAGGATTGATAATGAAGTCACACCCAGAGGACCAGAGCATCTTGCAGCATACCAGGCACAGTGCCTGTGTGGTGTGTGCTGCCGCTTGGTTCTCTCCTCAGCAGCTGAAGGAAGGGCTGCCATCCGATCTAGCCTGTCAGCTCCCAAAGAAACTCAGGACACATAGCTAACTATGGTGCCTCTTAATATCCCAAAGTGTCTTCTTGGCCTCGAGGCTCATTCGGTACCTAGGGCTCTCCTGACACTTCTCACCGTGCTCCTTACCCTAAACTTCTCCAGCCCAGGGCTCTGCTTCCCTTCCCTCGGCTACTCTTTCTGTACAACCCAGCCATTTTGGCCCGTTCCCTCTTGGTGTCCCTTTCTTGGTTCTCTTGGCTCCCTCTCGTGGTCCTCTGCTCTCGGCTCTTGGTCCTCTCTCCTCTTCACTCTCTCTTTTCTTTCTCTCTTACTCTTCCCCCACCCACCCCTTCCCTTCATAGCCCTGTTCAGTCTGGACCTTTCCAGATGCCTCTGGCTGTACTCTCTCCCATATTTACAATAAAATCCTTCTCCTCAACTCTACCTAGGAGTGGGTCATGTCCTCATTTCATTCACAGCCCCTAACTGGCAGTCAACGAACAGTCATTAAAGGATGAAAGAAAGCCATGTTCACTTGGACTCTGAAAGTCGAGGCTGATGGAAGTGAAGAGGCAGGGATGGCAGGGATGGCATCTGTTTGGGACATACTGAAGACAAGACTGGAGTCTGCTCTTAGTGCCTTGGACACACAGCCAGGACTTGGGATTCAAGACAGGGAGTCAGAGAAGAGAGAAGTGGGAGAGGCGGGCTTGTGTCTCAGAGAGGAGTGTGGAAGGAATAAATGGTCTCATTGAGGGACCTTCCAGGTCCCAGTGGAGTTAGAGAGGAACAGGAGCCAAGAGTGGGGCACTATGGGAGAGTCTGTGGTGATCTGAATGTCCCCCGGAGTATCAGGCATTTGAGCACTTGGTCCCCAGTTGGTAGCACTGTTTGTGAAGGTTTAGGAGGTGTGGTCTTGTTGGAGGAGGCGTGTCAGTGAGTGCAGGCTTTGGAGCTTAAGGTGTCACCCTACTTCCTGCTTGCTCTCACTGCTTTGTGCTTGGCATTTGAAGGTGTGAGCCACCATGCCTGCCACTTGCCATCATGCTTCCCCACTGTGATGGACTCATCCCTCTGGAATGGTAAGTCACCTTGGTCATGTGTGTTATCACAGCAGCAGAAAGGGAACTAATACAGATCCCACAGTGCTGAACTGTCTGGGGTGTGTCCTTAGATACCTCTGCCTCTCCATCAGCAGGACTGGCAGTGAGTCAAAGGCTGGGCTTTGGAGTCAGATGAACACAGCTCTGATTTGGCCCCTTCCTTACTTGTCCTGTAAGACTCTGGACTTCTCTGCAAGATGAGGTAAGAGCCTCTGACTTACAGGGATTTTCTGAGAGTTAAGGGAGCCTACACTTAGGACATTCCTGTAACAAGCCCCTTGAACATGTCCTCTATGATTCATCTATGCCTATGTTTTGGTGAGACATTGAGGATCACCCAGGTAGTGAGGAGGAGAAGGGAGATTGGAGACAACGAAAACACACCTCCCCACCCAGGGAATGCCACAAGAACAGAGGAGAGAGGATCAGGGCCTCACCATCCCTATCTGCTCAATCTCTTCCTGAAAGCTGGCCAGTGCACTTAGGTACTTCCTCTTCTTGTACTCTTCTTGCCCTGGGAGGACGATGGGGCCCATCTTCTCAGAAGCTGCAGGACAACAATGGAGCTGATGAGCCTGCTGGGAGAGAACAGTGCTCCCAGGGAGGCCAACGGTGCTCCCAGGGAGGCCAGCATGGCAGAGAGCATCCGCAGGCAGGCCTGAGTTCAGAAAGCAGACCCCAAAGCCAGGCCAGAAAAGATGAAGATGACCCATGAGTGCCGTGGGGAACAAGGTTCAAACTTACGGGCAAGGACTAGGGGGGTGGGGGGGATATAGCTCAGCAGTTGAGCACTTGCCTACAAGCTCTGGGCCCTGGGTTCAACCCCCTGTACCACAAATAAGTAAACAGACAACTACTGGGGCAAAATTCCCAAATGGTGTATATAGAATAATCATGTTTGTGGTTTTCTTTAAAACAATTTCAGCCAAGGGTGGATGGCACATGCCTGCAACCCCAGCATGAAAACGGCAAGAAGAGACAAAAAACAAAACAGCAAAGAAAAAAAAGAAAAAAAAAGAAAAAAAAAGCAAGCAAGAAGGATACAGTAAGATGACCCACTGTGAATCAGAGAGGGACCATTTGCAGCAATATTAGCCAACACTAGAGTACGCTTACCATGTGGCAGCATCATTCTAACTCTGTTGCATCTAAGGGCCGACCCAGGAGACTGGGGCTTCTGTAATGTGCACACCTAGCTTTGTAGTTAAAGAACTAAGTCGCAGGCGGCTGAGCAGGATGTGAACCTGACCCCTCAGCCCTGAGCCTGCATCCCCTCCCCATTGCCTGTTCCTCTTTGCAGTGTTTGTCTGGGAAGCTGGAAGCTGGCTGCCACCTGAAGTAGTGGGGCCAGGGCTCTCAGCAGAAGGGCACCACTGCCAACAGTNGTTGTGCCTTCTGTTTTTCTACAATGAGCCTGGGTTACATTTTCATCATGAGGACGAGGGGCACCACATGTGGATGACGTCAAACTAGGACATGCAGTGAGGAGGAAGGAAGAAAACAGCTTGAGCAGTGGCACTTTCAAATCGCACACAGTAGTGAGCTCTGTCCTTTCTAGGAATTGTCCACTGTGCAGCAGCCACTGGCTGTCTCTCCTGGCTGGGGGATGCCCAAAAGACATCCTCTGGGAAGCTGAGCAGAGGACCCCAGTGAGGGCAGCAGGAGCCTCTGAAGTGGAGCCACAGAAGACACTTCCATCTGGAGACTCGCCTGCCTGGGACAGGCGTGCCGGGCAGGAGGCTCACCGATGTCGTCCATGAGGCCCCGCACCTCTCGGGTAGCAATCATGTCCTCGGTCTCAAGCATCTTTTCCCTCCTGGCCTGTACCTTTTCCCTGAGGAAACAAGTGCAGAAGAGTAAGCCCTGCCCCCACTCCCACTCAGGAAAGTACAGGCATTGGCAACGTCCCAGGCCTTCTCCTATTGCAGAGAGCCTTGGAGGCAATGTCCAGGCTCCCAACCGATGCTGCTGACTGTGCCTCCAAGCACAGTCCCTGAGGGTCCCTGGATGGAGAGTTAGGTCCCTGCTTTAGACACAAGCTGTAAATCCCTTACCTGACCAGAATGGGTGGGTGGTGAGGGAGCATTTCCAAATTGGGAAATTAAGGATCACAAAGGTGAACAGCCCAATAAAGAATAAAGTTCTCAGCATGCACTCTTATTTGGTCCTTCAGCAGACCATGTGTGGTAGTTTGAATGAGAATGGCCCTCATAGGCTCATATATTTGAGTGTTTGGTTCACAGTTGGTGGAACTGTTTGCAAAGATTAGGAGGTGTAAACTTGTTGGAGGAAGTAAGTATGTCACTGGGGGAAGTGTTGAGGTTTGAAAAGCCCATGCCATTCCTAGTTAGCGCTCTCTCTCTCTCTCTCTCTCTCTCTCTCTCTCTCTCTCTCTCTCTCTCTCTCTCAGCTCCAGCACCACGCCTGCCTGCCTGCTGCCATGTTTCCCACCATGACGATCATGGACTCTAACCCTCTGAAACTGTAACCAAGACACCATCCTATGACGCAGCTGGAGTAAGCCCATTTTCTGGGAAGGGCATGCAGAGCCATTGTCTGAAGCAGAGCTGGACTCTCAGAGTTGTTCCATGACACCAAGGCCCATAGGGCTTGGATCTAGGTGGAGTGAGCTGAGACTTCTCTGTAAACTAACTCATGGGGGAGGACCAGGAGGGGAAACTGTGACCTCAAGTCTGGAATAAAGTCTGTAAATGCACCATCAATGAGGCAAGCACCAGAGAAATCCAAAGTGCCCTACTGTTCCCCAAGGCCCCAGGCGGGAGGTTTTGTCCAGCTGTCCTCTATTGAGTCCTCATACAATCCCACAGTTAGGAGAAGACTTCGGGTCTGGACTGCAGCTGAGAGGGCCAAACAGCTATGCAGCATGGGGAGGATATTTCAGACCTTGTTATTTCAAATGTCCCCGGCCCAAAGCAGCTTCAGAGGAGCCCACAGAACAATGGGGTCTGCTGTTAGCTCTGGTCTCTCAGCCGCTTGCCCCCAGGATTTGAGGAGTTGGTTTATATAGTGGAGATCTAACTCCCCCTGCCCAACCCATACACACCGTGGGTTGGTCCCCCCCAACCTGAGGGGAACGAACATACAGATTTACTGTCCTTTTACTGTTCTTCATGGAATTCTCAAGCACTTGCTCAAGGGCCTTGAGGAAGATGGGCACTGTAGCTCTGTCATCCTCCCATCCGGACTGGCCTCTGCCAACCCTGGAGGAACTTCCCAACAGCCTGAGCAGGCATGAGAGCTCTGACTCACAGAGAGAGACAGAAACGGCAGGGACAGTCAGAGACACAGCTAGGGTTGACAGACAAGAGACCTCAGCAAAATCAGCTGGGGTGGACAAGAGATGGGGGCTGCTGCTGAAGTAGGGGCTCTTCCAGGCAGACACAGGCTGAGGGCAGGAGGAGAGCAGGGACTGAGGCAGGTTCCTCTTTCAATAAGACAAGGGGCCCTGGAGTTGATAGTTGAGGACTCCCAGGGGAAGGAGAAGGCTGGAAAGGCTGGTACAAGAGGCCTAGGCAGTATCTTGTTTGTTCTCCAGCCCCTAGAAATCCCAGGAGAGCAGGTAGGCCCACCTATGGCCTCCCTTATGCAGTAAATAGAGGACTGGGAGTATGTGTGTAAAGGATCGTGGCAGGTTAGGAAGGCTGCTAGGAGTCTCCTGGGGGTCCGAGCATCCAGATAGAGGAGTTGAGTCTGCTGCGTCGAGAAACAGCAATCCCTAGGGACCAGGTGGTGGTGTTCAGCCACTCTGGCTAGGAATGTGGGTAACGCTTTTGGACTGGAAGAAGGATGGGGACTGCTAGGAGAGCAGTGACCCAGCCACTGAGCCCAGCTGGTGGGGAAGGGAGACACGAAAGCAGGAGAGAGATGTGGAAGGCAGAGCAGGGGGAAGACAGTTGACAGTGGACAAGTGACCTCAGAGAAACTCTACATGTGGAATTAGTGACCCCAGTCATTTAAGCAGGTTACAAACACTTCTCAGCTCCTGTCCAGGCTGCAGGAGTTGTGCTCCAGTTCTGTGTCTATGACACAGCTGAGCTTGTCTGTCTGTCCCAGGAAGCCATCACAGCAGCATAAGGAGTAGTGTTCATAGAACTCTGTCTTACAGGAACCTAGCTCCTGGCCGGGGTTGTGTCTACATTTAAAGTGATAGGTGATCTCAAGTTGAGCCCAAGGTAAGAGGGAATCCTTAGAGGACCCAGAGAGATATTGGAAGTCTCTAGGCCTTGAAGAGAACAGGTCAGTTCAGATGGGGCTCAAGACCCTGTAGGGGCCAGAGTCACAGTCGGGTTGCCACAGAGCCTTCCAAGAGAGTAAGGAGGTGGTAGGACAAGCCCCAGATGCCTGTGCCTATAGGTCTTCTTCAGGGCATCATACAGTGGACCACATCTGGAGAAGACTAGCCTCAAGTGTGGATCTGGGTGGGCAATGGCTGTTCCCAGGAGGTAGAAAGGGGTGCTGGGGGACAGAAGGTTATCCTGGGAAGTCAAAGGCCAGGGCAGGGCAGAGACCTGTACCAACACAGGATCTCCTCCCTGGCCCATTTGGGTGAAAGACAGACAGAGAGCCTGACTTCCAGTCCCCAAGTTCCAGGCTGGTGTGCTTGAGGTGCTTAGGGGAAGCCTGACTCCTGTCGCCTTCTCCCAAGAAGCTGGGGAGACCCTGTCCTCTCCTCTCCCCTGACCCTTGGCCCTCCCCCTGGTGGAGGATTGAGTTTAAGCTTAGCAAACAGAGATAACATGCTCAGGAATCTCCAGCTTAACTTCTGAACATGGGAGAGCACCAGGAATGGCTCATCTCCCTGTCCCATCTGATCTGGTCCCCAGCTTGAGGAATAGTACCTTTATTGCAGTGGTTCTCAGCCTTCCTAATGCTGTGACCCTTTAATACAGCTCCTCATGTTATAGTGACCCCCAACCATAAAATTATTATTGTTGCTACCTCATAACTGTAATTTTGCTATTGTTATAAATCGTAGTGTAAATATCTGATATGCAGGATATTCTATATCCCCTTTGGGGGGTCATAACCCACATGTTAAGAAACATTGCTCTACTGTCTACCCAGTGAAGAGACCTGAGACTCATAGAGCCTTCACGAGTCACCCAATCTGTCACTAGACCCAATGAGTTCTTTCAACTGAAGACTCTCTTCTCCTATCCACCATACCAGCCACCACCTAGATTGCAAGGATGAGAAGTATGGCATCTTCTTTGCCTCTCTAACTACTTTTAAAAAAAAATCTTTTTGATGTGTTGTTGGATTTGGTTTGCAAGAATTTTATTGAAAATTTTTACACTGGTGTTCATAAGGGATCTTGTAATTTACTCTCTCTTTTTTTTTTTTGTTGGTTCTTTGTGTAGTTTGGGTGTTAAGGTAATAGTGGCTTAGTAAAAGGAATTAGGAAATGTTCCTTCATTTCTATTTTGCAGAATAATTTGAGGAGTACTGACATTAGTTTTTCTTTGAAGGAATCAATGAAATGAAGAGTTGGTTCTTTGAGAAAGTCAACAAGACTGACAAACCATTGACCAAATTAACCAAAAGACAGAGAGAAAATTTAAATCAATAAAATTAGAGATGGAAGGGGGACATTACAGAAGACAATAAGGAAATTCAGAGAATCCTAAGGACATACTTTTAAAATCTGTATACTACCAAACTGGGTGAAGTTTTTGATGCAGACAATCTACCAAAGTTAAATCTAGGGGAAATAAACAATTACAATTTTAGCAAAATAGAAGCAGTAATTAAAAATCTTCCAACCTACAAAGAGCCAGATGCATTCAGTGCAGAATTCTACTTCCAACCACTTCCTGTAGGTCTCTCCTCCTTTCTGTAGGGACTGCCCAGGGGATCTCAGAAATGCAAATCAACTCAAAGTTCAAAGCTCTGACTAGCTTGCAGTCTCTCCCAGCCTCTGCTCCTGCCCTCTGTCTAGACCACTGACCTCAGCCTTCTGCAATGAGTCAAGGCCCTCCTTCTCAGAGCTTTAGCCCCTCCCCTCAGCCTCCTATTTCTGTGTCTCAGCGGAAGCTCCTCCTCCCTATGGAGCTTCCCCCACCCTGTCCTCTGAGTGGTCTTCCCACTTTTGAGGGAATGTGGCTATTTGCTATTGTTGAGGAATGAAGTTCCATGAGAATGGAACCCCTCTACCCAGACACTGGCACCCCCTCTACCCAGACACTGGCACCCCCTCTACCCAGACACTGGCACCCCCTCTACCCAGACACTGGCACCCCATCAAAATTACTGAGGGAGGAGAGAAACATCTTTTCAAGCAGACGTGACTACCTCCCTGTTTGAGAGGAGGTACCTGAGACTCCCTTCCTACCTGCCACAAATCTTCAGTCTTTGAAGACTGAGGACCTGCAATGTGTCTTGATAGCAAGACTTACCTATAGAGAACTGGGTTTTCTGTGACCCAGTCATTGGGGAGGCTATGCACCCACTTCCTCTGCCGAGGGGTCATTGTTTCCCCTTCAGGGAGCGACACCTTCTTCATCATGGGTGTCTTCATATTTTTTGGAGTCCCAGAATGCTCTGCAGCCCGCTTTCTGGTGGCTGCCAGAGATTGAACCAGCTGCACCTGAGGGCGTGAAAGATGGGAGACAGGGTATTGTGAGGGTCTCAGATGCCCAAGCCCTTCATGATAACTGTGTCTGTCTTGTCTTAGAAGGACATGCAGGCACCTGTCACACAGAAGGCACTTTGCACAAAGGCCCCCAACTCCACACCCACCCACCNCAGAAGATCTCCTTCCCCTTTACAGGCATGGGCTATTTCAAGGAAGGTGTGTAAAGAACTTTGAATGAAGATCCAGATTTAGTCTACACAACCAACTTTGTAATCATAAGAAACTGAAAAAATGGAAAAAGAAAGAAAGAAAGAAATGAAACAGAACTGTCCAGTAATAGGAGATTGGCTGAGTAAAATTCCTTTGATGGAATGTTAGGGGCTTATTAAAGATAGAAATTACAACAAATTTCTTATGACAAGGAAATCGTTACAAGATAATGTATAATTGAACATATCAATTAAAGCATAAATTACAGAGCTGGAGAGATGGCTCTGCAACAGGTCTTGCTGTTCTTACAGAGGACCAGAGTTCCATTTTCAGCACCCTCTTGATGGCTTACAACCACCTGTAACTCCAGCACCCCCTGCTGGCCTCCAACAGCACCAGGCAAGCACATAACATACTGTGTCAAAACACTCACACACATAAAATAAAAATAAATCTTTTCTTAAATCATAAATTAAAAATTACAGGCAGGTGGCACTTTGGATACTGCCAGGTCTGCTGTCCCTTTTGATACATTCAAGAAACCCACTTTCTTGTTTGTTTTTTTAAATTACAGCCCAAATTACAGTGTGGTTTGGAATTTTAAAACACATGGAAAAACAGCATGCTGAAGGTTAAGAATAATAACTCACTTATAAGGAGCTAAATCATGTGAGTAATTTAAGTTTTCTGCTTTCTTGATGCTTTTGCCATTTCTAAAGATTATACAGACAGCATGATTTATGGCTCAAATTAGGAATAAAAATCCTACTTAAATAAGCAGTACACTAGGTTTGTGGCTGTGGATTTCTTTTAAGGTCTCTTTGGTCTGCAAGGTACATTCCAGAAGAGACAGCGATCTTTACAATAGACATGGCCAATAAGCCTTTAATACTGTAAGGCAAGTCCTAGGTGGAGGAGGCCACTGGGCACCCAGTGAGGTATGTGAATACCCCAGTTATTATTATTATTATTATTATTAATTACTATTGGTTTTTTGAGACAGGGTCTCTCTATTATGTAGCCCTGGCTGTCCTTGAAATTGGCATGTAGACCAAGCTAGCCTCGAACTCACAGAGATACACCTCCCTCTGCCTTCCAAGTGCTGGGACTAAAGGCATGTGCCACCATGCCCGGCAAGACCTACTTTTTAAATAGAAAATTATGAATTGCTTTTATGCTCGACAAAAAGACTCAGACTCAGGCACAGAATGGTTAATTTAGACTCAGAATAATTTNGATTAAAATTTTTATCGAAATTAAGTTTTTAATTTTAAGAATAAATGTCCTGATGTCCTATTTGTACACTGTAGTACCCAATAGCAATTATTTTTAAAAACCAAAGTAATATCAAAGCTCTCCTTTTTAAATTTTGGGTCTTATGGGTAAGATATGGGTGTAGATGAGGGTGGAAAAATCTGTCAGTAAAAATAAAATAAATAAAATTTGGATCTTAGGCTGGAAATCTCACAAAACAAAAAGAAAGAAGAAAACAGGAAAATTAGGTGGGAGTAGAGGGAAGGGGAGCCTACCTCGGCCTGGAAGATCTGCTGGTAGACTTTGCCGTTTTCTACCTGGGATACTTTCCCCACTGGCGACATCTTGTCTGCTGGCCCGATTCCTCTTCGTCCTGGAAACGCGCCTGGGACTTGATCTCACCGGCCACTCGGAGACTGGGAACTGACGATCTCCCCAAGTGCAGGCGCTTGCGAGGACCTCCGGCCCCAAAGACAGCACTAGATCCCACAGGACACCCGGGAAACTTAAATTTCAAAGAAAATAGGGAGGTAGAAGGGTGGGGAGGAGAGAGAAAGAAACAGAGACAGACAGAGACAGAGGAGACAACTTCTTCAGATAAGCCCTGTTTACTGAAGACGTGGGTTCTCCCAGTGCGCAGGACGTAAATCCCACAGGCACTTTCTGGAAAGGGCAGGATTATTGACTGAGCTCCACTCTAGCTCTTCTGAGGACAGTCAAGGTGTCAGATGGGACTGGAACCCCAGCCACACCCTCAGGGAGAAACGGGGAGTGGAGAAGGATTTGATTCTGCCTATTAGACGCCTACGGTGTGCGACCCACCCTCCTTCCTAGCGGTGCAATCAGCCCGCTGCCCTCCAAGCCCAGTGATCTAGAGAGAGGCCCTGACCCAAAGCTGGCTGCTCCAGCACCTGAAGCTCAGATTCGCCAGGACGGCCCGCAGCAACTGCAGGCAGACGCCAGCGGTCTCCTAGGCAACGCGAGGGGCGGGGCTGGCCCTGCCTGCACTTCGCTTCAACAGGAGCCGGGTCACTCAAAAACAGGAGCGGCCCACGTAGAGTACTGAAACTCACTCCAGTACTTCTTTCAATGTTGGGTTCTTGAAGCGCCCTTAAATGTTCCCAAAGCTAGTAGGAGATCAGAGAGCCCGTGCAGATCTCTTACTGTTGTGTCAACGAATCCAGTCTCTGTTGTTTTGATTAAAACAACCTGTGCCTGGAGGTAGCACAAGGTGGTCCTTGCTTTTAAGAATCTGAAAGAGAGCAAATCTTTCCCAGTTCAAAAAGGTTGGCAGGCTCAGAATTCAAGGCTCGAGACCTGCCTGGCCAGAATGAGAAACGCACTAGACACAATCTAGAGTTTCTCGTGTACTGTGGGCCACTCTGCTCCTTTCCAGAGAAGCCCCACAGTGGCAGGGGTCCAGGAACAGACCTGCTGGCAAGTCCTTCCCAAGGTGACTTCCTAGAGTGATCTTCCGCAACTGGCTGCGGCATCAGAAATGCGAGGTGACGACTAGACAACGCTTTTCTCATTCCTCGACGCAGGTGAACGAAGCAGTGAACCAAACCCTTTCATTCTCTTTCTTTGATCCAGGGTGAAACAAAATAAAGATTGGATTCACTTTAGCTGAAAAGAAAGCGTGTAGGTGACCCAGGGAAGGGATGAAAAACACATTTATTTTATTATTTTTTTATTTGGTTTTGGTTTTTCAAGACAGGGTTTCTCCGTGTAGCCCTGGCTGTCCTGGAACTCACCCTGTAGATCAGGTTGACCTCGAACTCACAGAGATCCACCTGCCTCTGCCTCCCGAGTTGCTGGGATTAAAGGTGTGCACCACCACCGCCTGGCAAAAAGCGTGTTTTTTAAAAACAGGACTTCTTTTTCAGACTCTGGTCGTTGGTTTGTTGTTTTTCAGTCTCTGTTCTTTTTCTCATCCAAGGAAAGGCTTCTGGCTTGAGTTTCAGACGTCAGAAGGNTGCCCCTGCCTAGGCGTTTTCTGCTCTAGTTCTTTGCAGTTATAGCTGCCTGGGAGCGAGCTGGCTGTAATAACACGTGATCTATAATAAGCAGTGAGGTTGAAGCAGTCATTTAAAACCTCTGCACTGGCTGGTTTTGTATGTCAACTTGACACAAGCTAGAGTCATCAGAGGAAGGAGCCTCAGTTGAGGAAATGCCTCCATGAGATCCAACTGTAAGGTATTTTTCTCATTTAGTGATCATTGGGGGAGGGCCCAGCCTGTGGTGGGTGGGGCCATCCCTGGTCAGGTGGTCCTGGGTTCTATAAGAGGGTGGGCTGAGGGGGCCTGAGAAGCAAGCCAGTAAGCAGCTCCCCTCCATGGCCTCTGCATCAGCTCTTGCTTCCGGGATCCTGCCCTGTTTGAGTGTCTGTCCTGACTTCCTTCAGCGAGGAACAGCAATGCTGAAGTGTAAGCCTAATAAACCCTTTCCTCCCCAACTTGCTCTTTGGTCATGAATGGAAACCTTAACTAAGACACCTCCTAACTAAAGAAAATCCTAGTACAAATGGAACCCCTGATGAATTTTACCTTTGCAGAAGAACTAGCATCAATCTTTTTCGTCAAATTATTCCATCAAACCGAAAAGTAAAGAACTTTGTTAACCTCTTTCTATGAAGCTAGTATTATCTTGATTCCAAAGCCAAGTAAAGAAGCAACAACAACAACATAAAGAAAATTGCAGAACAATCTCCCCAGTGAACACAGGTCCAAAAGTTCTCAAGAAAATACTTGCAAACAGAATTCAAGAATACATCAAAAAGATCATTCACCGAAATCAAGTTGGCTATATTCCAGAGATACAAAGACGGCTCAATCTAAGTAAATTGATAAATGTTATAAATTACATAAATGGACTTAAAGGTGGAAATCACATGTTCATCTCAGTTGTAGAAAAACTTGGCAAAATCCAACATCCTTTCATATTTTCTAAGTGTCTTCCTCAATGTCTTTGATGTTTTAATGTTTTTGTTACAGAGTTCTTTCAAGTTTTTAGGTCTTTCACATTCCAAGATACTTTTTTTTTTTGCCTTTATGAATGGAATCCTGCCTGCCTTATTTCTTTCTTAGCACGCTTGTCATTGTTATATAGCAGTGCTACTGATTTCAATGTTAATTTTGTATCCTGCCACTTTGCTGGAAGTATTTATCACTTCTAAGAGTTTTCTGGTAGAGTCTGCTAAGTTGCCCATGTTCCAGAGAATAGCCACACCCATGCCTATGGAGGTAGTACTAACTGGACTCATGGAGTTATCTTTTCTAAAATATAAAAAGAACACATTGTGCCAATTAGTATTTATTACAAACTTAACACAACTTAGTCTCCTGGGGAAAGGAATCCTCCATTAAAGGATTGCCCAAATCAGATTGACCTATGGCCATGTCTAGGAGGCATTGATGATTGATGCTCCCAGCCCACTGTGGGCAGTGCCATCCCTTAAGCAGGTGATTCTGGGTGGTATACAAAAGCAGGGTGAGCATGCGGCAGAAGGAGCAAGCCAGTGAGCTGTGTTCCTCCATGGGCTCTGCTTCAGTTCCTGCCTCTAGGTTCCTGTCCTGCTTGAGTTCCTACCCTGACTTTCCACGATGATGTACTTTGACCTGGAAATGTAAACGGAAATAAACCCTTTTCTTCCTAACTTTGATAAGAATGCTTTATCACAGCAAAAGAATGCAAACAGGAACATACATGAAGGCAGCAGGGAGGGATGTGTTGGAGTGTCTGGGAGAAAAGGGAAGAGGGGGTGGGGGTGCGTGGCTACAATCAAGACAAAGACATACATATATGAGACTGTCAAAAAATAAATGAAAAATAGATTTAAAAGAACCTTTCTCACCATAAAAAGAATGTGCTTATAGTTCATTTCTGGTAGTATTCTATTACTAGAAATATAGTCCATTTTATTTATATGTTGTATTTTTAGTTTCAGTTTGGAGCTGTGTCATTGCTTGGTTCCAGGGACTCAACTTTGTTGCAGAATATTATATTAAGATGTGTTACTTTTGTTTATGTTGCATTTGTTTAACTCTGTGTTTAAAGCTATGTTACTTTGCCTGTCTAAAACACCTGATGGTCTAATAAAGAGCTGAATAGCCAATAGCAAGGCAAGAGAAAGAATAGGTGGGGCTGGCAGGCAGAGAGAATAAATAGGAGAAATCTGGGGGAAAAAAAGGAAGTAGCCAGAGGAGGAGGAGGAGGACTACAGGGGTCAGCCACCCAGCTACACAACCAGCCATGGAGTAAGAAACAAAGAAGGGTATACAGGAATAGAGAAAGGTAAAAGCCTCGAAGCCAAAGACAGACAGGTTAATTTTTAGTTAAGAAAAGCTGGTTAGCAGCAGGCCAAGCTAAGGCTACGCATTTATAATTAATAAGCTTCCATGTGTGCTTTATTTGGGAGCTGGGTGGCAGGCCCCCAAATGAGTAAAAATAACAACACAACCTGACTGGAGACATGAGGGAATTTAAAATATGATAGACAGCCCAGCACATGGACAGAGAGCTGTGTGGTTATCCAGACTCTCAGATGGAGAAACTACAGCACGCCAGATGTAGGGCCCGCACTGCAAGTTATCCTCCAAGTTTTGAGCGAGGGGCTGAGGATTGAACAGAGACAAGACAGCAGGTCATCCGTCTCAAGAGAATGCCCTTTATTCTTGGGAGAGGGTTGGGTATATATAGGGCAGCAACACAGGCTCATAGCAGGATGGAAAATCCCCAGTGGTCAAAAGTTCAGGTTGT
>LZPO01107946.1:174189-196033 GCA_001675575.1 Neotoma lepida | reverse complement strand
GGCAATGCCCTGCAGGTGCACAGATGGCTCAGAGAGCAGACGGGCAATGCCCTGCAGGTGCACAGACGGCTCAGAGAGCAGACGGGCAATGCCCTGCAGGTGCACAGATGGCTCAGAGAGCAGACGGGCAATGCCCTGCAGGTACATAGATGGCTCAGAGAGCAGACGGGCAATGCCCTGCAGGTGCACAGATGGCTCAGAGAGCAGACGGGCAATGCCCTGCAGGTGCACAGATGGCTCAGAGAGCAGACAGGCAATGCCCTGCCAGTGCACAGATGGCTCTAGGCAAACATGGAGTCAAGCCGTTCAGAGCAGTGAAGTCCTCGAGAGTGCCATGTGCTGAACTGACATGGGTAGCAGTATGGGGTGGTGACTGAAGGGAACATGGGCCTCAGCCTGCCCTTCTCCTTGAACATAGCTCCTACCCTTCTAGCACTTGTCTCTTGGTGGCATCAAACTCCCAGAGCTGTTATGAGGAAGGTGCTTGGCAAGTGCTTGGCCATCAGCCTGTCATTGTCTCTAGAGAGCTGAGTGAAGCTCTGGGAAGGGTAGGAATTTTACACCGGGCAACACAATGTATCAGATAGCTTACCCATGGTTCCTGCTCCTTCCTTCCTGCTGTCCCACCTCTTACTTCATCCTCCTACAACTTATTTCCTTATTGGAAAATGGAATTCTATGCATCATACATGATTGTGAAGATCCCATGGAATGATGGGAGAGGAAGGCTTTTGAACACGTAAGATTCCCTCCCAGTGAAGTGCTGTGATGACCCATCCCTGGGTCATCAGAACAAGACCTTAGACCCAGGTCTGGGTCCCCAGAATCAGTAAGGAGAAGTCATCTGTTCAGCACTTACACCCCCAGGCCCAGCCCTCGCAGCATCTCCAGGCCTTGGTGATGGAGGATGGGCAGTACCAGACTGTACATGAGCATCACACCACAGAGGCTCTGGACCACATGGATGATGAGGTAGCCTGGAGATGAAATAGAGGAGATCACTAGGTGTCCCTCTTGGCCCATTCCCATACTCCTCCCTGCAGGCAGACCTGGCCTATGCCCTCTTCCACCAGAGGCACTTGGCACATTTGCTGGCACTGTTTCTTCTGCCTACCATCGTTTCCCTATCTTCCTGCTTGCCCAACATTCTGCCAGATACAGTTCAAATGTCAACTCCCCTAGAAATCCTTTGAGTCCTGAGATGGTGTGCGGGCCATTTCCTCCTCTGCTCACTGATGCCCAGCAAAGGCAGCCAGTGAGATGAGGGCAGATGGGAGATGATGCATGGTGTTTCTCCTCCATTCTCCAGACTCCTCAAAGTTAGCAGCTATGGCTGACTCTCCAGCCTTTCCATGTCTCTCCTTACAGCTGGGGCTCTGCAGGTGCTCAGGGAACATGTACTGGGCTACATGCACCCTGGGGTGGCACTTACCCCAGAGGATGTAGGCTATTTGCCAGCCAGAGTACCTTGCAATGGCCACCTGAGAGTTAGACGGAAAACAGGGGTCTCAGAGTAGGGTNAGAGCTTCCTTCCCTCCAAGCCTTGTACCCAGGACCCCATAGCTGGTCTGAGGGTCACCCATAAACTAAAGCAGGTTCTTCACATGGCTGCATCTCAGGATGGAGGCCTTGGCTTCTCTGGGGACCTGTCAGGTGTGGCTCAGNTCNCCTACNGACTCACCACACTCGCTGCTGAGGAGGGACTATGGAACTTCTGAGGGAGGAAGTCTTTGTCTCCAGCCCACAGCCTCTTCATGTGCTTTCTGTGGAAGAGGAAAAGNAGGTGACATTCATGACCGTGGTGCTCTCTGTAGCATCAGAGCCCAATGGAAAGGCCCGTGGAGCCCTACGGCAGTGGGTGTCAACTGCAGCTCCTGGCAGAGTTCTGATTTCTCTTCAACATCTTCAAGGTTACTATAGTTCATAAAAATAAGACATATTGATCAAGTCATTAACAGCAATTGAATCTGATAGATGAGATTATATTTCTTTTTCATTCTGCTTTCTATACTTATTCTGTTATGGTGAATGCAAATTATTTAATATTTTTTAAACAGTTAACACCAGAAAGTCAATTTTGTTGATAGCTTAACCTTACAGCAACATAAAGAAAAATCAAGGATGGGCTAGATAGCTCAGCAGGTAAAAGCGCTTGCTGCAAAGCCTAATACCTGAGTTCAACCCCCAGGACTCACATGGGAGAAAGACAGTGCCAGCTCCCACAAGTTGTCCCCAACCTCTACACATGCCACGGCACACACACCCACCCAAACACATCAGACACACACCCACGCATACAATAATAATACATTTTTTGTTGTGTGTGGAGTTTTTGTTTCTTTGTTTTGAGACAGGGTCTCTACCTAGCCCTAACTGTACTGGAACTCACTATGTAGACCAGAGCAGTCTAGAACTCACAGAGATCTGCCTAACTCTGCCTCCTGAGTGCTAGAATTAAAAGTGTGTGCCACCATGCCCGGCCCAATAATACATTTTTAAACAGTAAAATTTAAAGGGGCAACAACCCCTCATGGAATCTGGCCCCACCACCCCATTTCCCACATCCCTGTCCAGTTCCTGGCCTATATGTGAAGGTTAGGTTGGTAGTGTTCTTCTCCTAGGCCACACTCCTATTTGTGGGATACTTTCTTTCTCTCTTTCTCTCTTTCTTTTTTCACTTTGTACTCAATCTCCAGTATTTTTCCTGACTGGGTTCTACTTTTCATGGTCACTAAACTGGAAATTCTTAGAATGACAGGAAAAAATGTAGCTCTCGACCCCCACTCCCAGGGAACTGAGCCAATTCTCTCCCACAGCCTTCCGGCCCTTGCCCATCCCTTAGTCTCAGCCGCCAACACCCAAGGCACTCTCTCCCTGGAAACCCACTGGCCACGCCAGCCTCCTGGCTCACAGCAGAGCCTCACAGCAGCTTTGCTCTCTCCTGTGGACACTGTCAGCCCTCTGTCCTTCTGTCCTTCCCCATTCCTTCATGTCAGTTCCAATACCTAAAAACAAGTTTCTACTTGAAACCCTTAGTGGTCACACCTGGAAGGGACTCAGAAGCACTCCCTACCAGGCAACCCACACGCTCCTAAGATCCACAGAGGACAACAGAAACCAAGGAAGGGAAACCCACCCAACAAAGACAAGACCAGATATTAACACATGGAATTACCGTCTTCCCAAACCCAGATGCCTGGATGCAAGCATAAACACACAACCAACACACAACTGTTGGGGAATATTATTTTAAGGTGTGTTATTTTTGTTTATGTTGCATTTGTTTAACTCTGTGAAGCTGTGTTACTGTGCCTGCCTAAAACACCTGATGGTCTAATTAAGAGCTGAACAGCCAATGGTGAGGCAGGAGAAAGGATAGGTGGGGCTCGCAGGCAAAGAGAAGAAATAGGAGAAATCTCAGAGAAAAAAGACCAAGAAATGAGAGAGGAAGGAGGAGGACTTCGGGGGCCAGTCACCCAGCTACACAGCCAGCAACAGAGTAAGAAGAAAAGAAAAGGTACACAGGAATAGAGAAAGATAAGAGCCCCAAGCAAAAGATAGACGGGATAATTTAAAGTTAAAAAAAGCTGGCAAGAAATAAGCCAAGCTAAGGCCGGCCATTTATAAGTAAGAATAAGCCTCCATGTGTGATTTATTTGGGAGCTGGGTGGCAGGCCCCCCAAAAGAGTAAAAGAAAATCCAACAAATAACAGTGAGGACAATACGTCTCCACTAGGGCCCAGCAGCCCTCCTATAGTAGGCCCTGAGAAATCCAATATAGTTGAAGCACAAGACAAGGACTTCAAAGTGTCTACTATAAACATGATTAAGGACTTGAAGAATATGAATAAATCCATTAATGAAATTCATGAAAACACAAACAGTGGGATGAAATGAAGGAAACTGTTCAAGACATGAAAGTGAAAACCCAAACTGATAGAAAACTGGAAATGAAAAGTGTAGGAACTCAAACAGGAACCTCAGAGGCAAGCCTCTCCAACAGAATACAAGAGATGGAAGAGAGAATCTCAGACACTGAAGACAAAATAGAAGAAACTGATACCCTGGGGCAAACAAAAATGTTAAATCTAAAAAATCCCAGGCACAAAACATCCAGGAAATCTGGGACACTACGAAAAGACCAAATCTACAAATAATAGGAACAGAGGAAGAAGAAACCCATATCAAAGTCACAGAGAATATTTTCAACAAAAAATCAGAGAAGAAAATTTCCCTAATCTAAAGAAAGAAGTGTCTATCAAGATATAAGAAGTATACAGAGACAGAGAGACACAGAGAGCGAGCATGAGCATGTGTCTTCTTCTTGCCTTGCTGTTCTTGAGGGAGATGCTCCCAGGCCTCTGGACCCCACTCCACTGATGATCCCTTGAGCTGAACGTACCTGCTGGGATCCTGGTGTTATCAGCCCTGGACAGTGGAACAGATCTGACACCCAACAAGAATGCACAAAAAACATGCAGGTCCCTGGGTATCAGGAGGACTTGCCCCTCTGTTCAATGCTCGAGCATGTCATTTAATCTTGTTTAGTCTCAGCTTCGTCAACTGTAAACGTTGGGAGGAAAATACTCACCTCCCAAGGTGAAGTTGGAATGCAGACTCTAAGTATAATGGTAGATCATTATAGCTGTCCAGCCTGTTATTTTCTTCCCAACAAAAGGTGCATTTGACCATAACTGGCCCTTATATTCACTTCCTAGTGCCACACTAAGCCATGCAGGTACTGGTCAGAAATTCTGGGTAAAGAATGTCATGCATACTTTTGGCTGAAATCACACAAATGACTCCTAGAATTTTCTTACCTGTAACAGGCCAAAATGTGGAAGAGGTAGCTGATACACGTGAGGGAGGCAGGCAAAATGGTCACCATCCAGACTCCTGAAATATGAAGGGTAATATGAGAGGGCTTGGAAGACACACCTGCAGTGGATTTGCAGAGAGCAAGGTCCTCATCAGAAATGTGTAGGCAAACCTATTAGACTCTCCTTCACCTCCTTCTGTGTGGATGAGCCTGTGCTTGGTTTAGCCACACACATACCCAGTATTGTTGATTGCCTGCATGGTCTTCTGAAACCTTTGATACTAGTATGTTCTGACTACATTCAATCAAGGTTGGGAGAACGATGTGTGATCCACATCAACAGTAGGCCCCATTCAGGAAGATGCAGTAATAGCTGACTTCTAATTACAACTTTTGGGGAGGGATAGAGTGGGGTACATTGGTCACAAGAATAGCTGGGATCAACAGGTTGTAGCATCCACCTTTCTTTGGGTTTTGTTATTTAGGCTCTGTCTTGGTTACTTGTCTATGGTTTTAACAAAACACCCTGGCAAATGCTCTTTAAGGAAGGGAGGGTTTATTCTGGTTCCCAGTTCTAAGGCACAGTCATGGTGGGGAAGTTATAGTAGCAGGAGCTTGAGGACGATGGTCACATAGCAATTGCAGCCAGGAAGCAGAGGGAGATGAAAGACCCCTGAGGTCACCAAGCACATAGGGCTCTCATATACCTAAAGTAATAATAATTTTTTTTAAATAGGTGCTACTAAAATATAAATATAATGTGCTCTTTGAGTGTGGAGCTCAAGGACTCACTATACTGAACATAAATCTGCATTAGAGATTCGTTCACAGGCCACAGTAAAACACGGCAATATGGAAGGATCAGCTGTTGCCTGAGTGTTCACTTATAAGGTGACTTTCTGTGACCATAGAGCTCTAAGAAAGTAATTTGTACCAAAGATGGCCCCTCTGGCTTTGGTGTTCTCCCAGCTCATTAGTCTTAATGGGAAGAAAATCACTTGCAACAGGTGTCTCATGACTTAAGGGATTGTGGTTGTTTGAATGAGACTGTTCCCCATAGGCTCAGATGTTAGACTACTTCCGTCCCCAGATGGTAACACTGTTTGGGGAAGTGTAGGAGATGAGGCCTTGCTGGAGGTGTGTCACTGCAGGCTGGCTCTCAGAGGTTAAAGCTCTTGTTTGCGATTCAGGATGGGAACTCTGAACTTCTCAGCTCTGCTCCNGCCGCCGTTCCTGCTTGACGCTTTCTCGCCACAATGGACCCTTACCCTTCCGGAACCATAAGCCTTCTTACGGTAAAGGTGATAAAACACTGTGACCAAGCCTTCTTCAAGTTGCCTTGGTCACACTCTTTTATTACCTCGATAGAAAAGGAACTAATACAGGGGATATTTGGTGGGTTAGGATCATAAAACATCAGTGCCATAAAATCTTTTGGAAAGCGTTATGCTGCCTAAGTCCCATTTTACAGATGAGACCAAGCTGCATGTGTGCATGTGCGAGCGAGCGAGCGAGCGAGCGAGCACGTGCGTGTGCACACGCACATGCATGCATGCATGCATGCCAGAGTACAACTTTCAGGAGTTGGCTGNATGGACATGTGCATATGTAGGGGAGGGCAGAGGTCAACCTTGAGTATTGTTCCTCAGGATTGCCCACATTGGTTTTATTGTTGTTTGAGGCAGGATCTCTCACTGGGACCTGGGGCTTGGATTGTCCAGCAAGCCCTAGGGATTTCCCTCTCTCCATGTGCCCAGTCCTAGGATTACAAGCACATTCCTTCATACCCACTTCTTTGTATGGGAACTCAGATTGTCCTGCTTACACAGTAAGCACATTACTCACTGTGGTGGTTTGAATAAGAACAGCCCCCATAGGCTCATATATTTGAATGCTTAGTCATCAGGGAGTGGCACCACTTGGGAGGGATTAGGAGTTGTGTGACCTTGGAGTAGACAAGGTCTTGTTGGAGGAAGTGTGTCACTGCAGAGGCGGGCTTTGAAGTTTCAAAAGCCCAAGCAGGCCCAGTATCTCTCTCTTCCTGCTGCCTGTGGATCCAGATGTAGAACTCTCAGCTACTTCTCTGTAGAAAACCAGCTCCCACTTTCCCCCCCAGGGTACTCTTGAGGAGTGAGGGATAAGAGATTTAGATAGAAATATAGAGGAGAGAGACAGAAACACAGGATAGCCTCAGGAAGGCCTGGATCAAAACCCACCAGCCCCTTCTGTCGCTTCTAAAGGGCTATTTATAGAAATGCCAAGGGGTGGAGCAAAAGACCTCCCCCTTGCTAGATACAGCCAAGTGCAGATCCTTCCAAACCCCTGGTAACCATGCACATGGTCAAGCCATCCCCTAATGCAGCCCTGCTGTGTAAAGCAAGCTCTGATCTAACTAGTAAATCTTTGTGGGCTCCCACACTTCTCCAGCACCATGCCTACCTGTATGCCACCATGCTTCCTGCCATGATGATAACAGACTAAACCTTTGAACCTGTAAGCGAGCCCCAATTAAATGCTTTCCTTTATAAGAGCTGCTGTGGTCATGGTGTCTCTTCACAGCAATAAAACTTTGATTGAGACGGTCATTTATTTAGTCATGTCTCCAGCACAGGCATTTATCCAGACAACTTGTCCATGATTTTTTCTCATCTAGGAGATAGTGGACATCTCCTCTCTCCAAGGATGGTGGACAATATCATCAAGATATGTTGTTCTCTGAGAAAGCTTCTGTCATGAAGTACCTTTCCTGTGACAGGGGCTCAAATAGTCCCCCAAAGGAAGACACACAAATGCCCAGTATGGATATAGAAAAAAAGATGAGAAAATGCTCATTATTCATCTTCAGGGGATGCAAATTAAAACAACGAAAAATCACTTCCCAGTTGTTAAGATCGTGGTGGGGAGGCATGGCAGCAGGCAGGCATGGTGGCTGTAGCGGCCCCTGAGTGCTCACATCTCCAATAACAAGCAGGAAGGAGAGAGAAAAACCGGAACTTTACAGTGGATCTTTAACTTTACAATGGATCTTTAAACCCTCAGAGTCCTCCTCCACCAAGGCTGTGCCTCCTAAGCTTTCTGAAACACGACCACCAACTGGGAACCAAATGTTAAAATTCGTGAGCCTATGAGGGATCACCACTCAAACCACCACACATGTCTGCAAGAGACTGTCTTCATCGCACTCATCGAGGTGGGAAGACCTGCCCACTGTGGGTAGCACCATTCCCAGGTCCGGGACTGTTTAAATGGAGAAAGGGAGCCTGGCAGAGACCACACTTGTCTCTCTCTCTTTCCTTCCTGACAGTGGGTATCATGTGACCCACTGCTTCAAACTCCTGAGCTTTGATTTCCGTGTGTGACAGACTGGGCCTTGAACTATGAGCCAGAATAAATTTCTCCCTTAGGTGGCTTTTGTAAGAGTCATTTATCACCACAATGGGAAAGGAAATTAAAACAATTACTTAAAATGAGAAATATCTAAAGCAGTGGTTCCCAACTTTCCTAATGCTGCGACCCTTTAATACAGTTTCTCATGTTGTAGTGACCTCCAACCATAACAGTATTTTCATTGCTACTTCATAACTGTAAGTTTGCTACTGTTATGAATCATAATGTAAATCTCTGTGTTTTCTGGTGGTCTTAAGCAACCTCTGTGAAAGGCTTGTTCAACCCCCAGGGAGTCGTGACCCACAGGTTGAGAACTTCTGTTCTATGGGCACATTCAGTTCAATCTCAAATGGTTTTTAACAAAATGAGCGGTCCTGAGTCCTCTGTCCTAGTTGACCTGGGCAGGCACAGGTCAACTCTAACACAAAAGAAATCCAGGCATCCTGGTCAGGCAATTCCAATGCTATGTGGATGATGGGGAGTGGATGGCTTTACCTTTAGAGACGCTGATCAGTTCCTTCACCTGTAGGATGACGGGGGTCAAGGTCCCTGTCTCGTTCATGTGGGTGAGGTAGCTCTGCAGCCTGTCTTCAAATATATCCAGATTGTCTCTCACAAGTAGAAACACACAGAACTCAATGACAATGAACTGGGAATGCAGAGCACAGGCGTCAAGGTCTCCCGAGACCAGCTCAGTGTGGAAACAGATTTCTTTGGGGCTTGAGGCCAGCCTCTTGCAGGCAGCCAGCACTCTTCTGAAAACGACCATGCACAAAGCTTCTTTCACCCATAATGACTCAAGGAACACTTGGAAGATAATGGACTCTGATGATGGAGGGGTGACCCTTGGGGCAAGACCAGCCACATCCCCATGGCTCCCCTCACTAAGGTAAACAGGAGCCAAACTGGAGAAGGTAGCCCACGCGATAGCAACGCTTGCCCACTCTCCTGTCTGCCCACCACCACACTGTGGCTTCTCTGGTTCCCACCACCTTATTTCTCCACCAACCAAATCATGTTTGTTTTTTAGAGTGCAGCGCAGATGCCACCATCATCAGGCAGTTTCTTAGCCCAGAATAACTCACTGAGCTTGGGAACACCGTCCCCATCTCCTTTTCTCTCCTTCCATGTCTTACTCCTCTCGGACCCACGGCTTCTCCTGGACCAGGACTATGCTGAATCATCTCTCTGCCCTCTCCTAGCTCTTCACACAGTGCTTACTATACAGTAGATAGATGTTCAATACATTCTTAAGACACACCATAGCACCACGCCAAGCTGCAGAGAGCTCCAGTTGTCCTTTTAAATCCATCCTCGGGGGACTGGGGAGATGGCTCAGAGGATGAAACGCTTGCAGAACAAGCATGAGGACCTGAATTTGATCCCCACCATCCACATGAAGAGTCCAGCATGGTGGCATGTGCTTGTAACCCCAGAGCTGGGGAGGCAGAACCCAGGAGTTCAGTGACACCTCCCCTAGCCTAGCCTAATCAGTAATCTCCAGGTCCCCATGGGAGACCCTGTCTCAAAAAAACAAGGTGTGGGGGAAGGGTCTTGGGAGATGGCTCAGGGGATAAAGCACTTGTAATATAATCACGAGGATCAGAGTTCAGATCCCCAGCATCCATATAAAAGCCTGGTGGGCATGGCAGCTGCCTGTAATGGCATTGCTAGTGACTAGAGCCAGAGGATTCCCCACAATGAACTGGCTAGCTAGAGTAGCCTGATTGCTAAACTCTGGGTTTAGGAAAAGACCCTGCCTAATGAAATAAATGGAGATATTGAGGAAGACACCTGATTATCAACCTTTGACCTACACACACACACACACACACACACACACACACACACCCATGCATCCCACACACATATACACAAATGCAAAAGGAAAAAAAAGTGATGATTCTGAGGAGCAACACCCAAGGTTGATCTTTGGCCGCTATACACATGGACACACACACACACACACACACACACACACATTTATACACACAAGTACACTAAATTAATTAATTTTAAAACTCATTTACCTTTCTGGACTAATTTCCCAGCCTCCCTATGTTAGGTGTGGCCACCTAACCCCATTTGGACAGTGGAAGAGAAGAAGGGACAGGCGGTACTTCTACACCTTGTTCAGGAAAACTTCTGCAAGCATCTTGCCATTTTCCCTCCATGCTGCTGACTAGGTGGCCTTGAGGTCCTAGGTATGGGGAGGGACATGATAGAAGATTTGGGGTGCCTTCATGACTGCAAGGAAGAGAGCTGCCTCCCCTACCTGCACATGCCCTCAGCACTGGGGGTGGGGGTGGGGGTGGGGAGGGCAAACACGTATAGTGACAAGTCACTGGCTTTTAGAAAGATGTGGTTTGAATGTAATTGACCCCATAGCTCATAGAGAGTGGCACTATTAGGAGGTGTGGCCTTGTTGGAGTAAGTGTGACCTTGTTGGAAGAAGTGTGTCTGAATTCATTGCCTGTTGCCTGATGACCCGGATATAGAACTCTCAGCTACTTCACCACCATGACTGCTGCATCCTGCCATGATGATAATGGACTAAACCTCTTGAACTATAAGCCAGCCCCAATTAAATATTTTCCTTTATAAGAGTTGCCGTGGTCATGGTGTCTCTTCACAGGATTGACACCCAAACTAAGACAAAAGGCATCAAAACTTCGGTATAACCTAATTAATGCATTCCCTTAAAACCTTAACCACAGATTTACTCTAAAGAATCATCATCCCCCTGCCTTAAAAACAAGCAAAAATAACATCTTTACTGTCTGTATTCTGCAATTTACAGCTGCCTTTGACTCAGCCATTTTACTTCCGATGACGTAGACCATGACCAGTGTTTGCATGTTATATCTGATAAAACACTGAAGTGAGAATTATATCAATAGTGAAAACATTTTCTTGAGAAAAAAAGCAAATGAAAGATATTTCAGTTTTGATCCATAATGTAAACCAATTTGACTTTTCTACTTTCATCTTTAATTTACTGAAATTATTTCTGTGAGAATTAATTACCTGCTGGGTGGTAGTGGGGGCGCACAACTTTAATCCCAGCACTTGGGAGGCAGAGGCAGGNAGATATCTGAGTTTGAGGACAGCCTAGTCTACTGAATGAGTTCTAGGACAGCCAGGGCTACATAGAGAAACCATGTCTCAGAGGAAAAAAAAGATAATTACTTTATATTTAAATGACTTAATTCTTCACCGTATAACTATCTATAATTGTACATTTTCTTGAGAGATCATTTCTATCAACTTTCCTGGGTCAGCTTTACATATCAAATGATAGCAACCATATTTTTCCTTATCAACTAACATTAGTCAATGCTAAATTTTTTTTAGCAATTCTTTTTTTCATTTTAGTGATTTATTTTAACTTTCTGTACATTGGTGTTTTGCCTGCATGTGTGTCTGTGTGAGGGTGTCAGATCCTGTGGAACTGGAGCTACAGACAGTTGTGAGCTGCCATATGGGTGCTGGGAATTGAACCGGAGTCCTCTGGAAGAGCAGTCGGTGCTCTTAACCACTGAGCTATCTCTCCAGCCCCATCAATGCTAAATTTTACCACATGGATTATTGTTTTAGACATGGTCTCACTATGAAGCCCTGGTTAGCCTGTAACTATATAGAACAGTAAGCCTTGAACTAAGAGATCCACCTGTCTCTGTCTCCTGTGTGCTGGGATTAAAGGCGCAAGCCACCACCAGTTTTATTTATCCTGGATAACTGTCCTGTGGCTGTCACCACATGGGTGAAGGGTGCAGGTAAAATGGTAAGTTAAGCACTGTATTTCCTCAACTTACCACATTTCCATTCTGACCCAAACTTTAGGCACAGGCTGCTTGTCCCAAAGACTGGGTGACTGTAGCCTGGACACCGTATCCTGGACACTTCTCTGTTTATATAACAGGAAACGATTCCCATGGAGCTACTTACAAGGTACAAGCAGATGAACGCCAGTACAATGGTCCCGATCATCCTGCTGGGGAACTGGAAGCAAGGGTCCCACTCATACACCCTGGCTTGAAACCAAGACTTCTCTCTTTCTCTGTGGATGAACGAACACCAGAAAAGCAACTCAGAGTTTCCACCACTTCTCACCTCCCTCGTCCTTAAGGACAAAGAATGGAGGGGGTTTTGGTGGCGGTGGGGGGGCAGGGGAGACCCACAGAAACCTCAATTTCTCTTGCAGCTCGAGGCTCTGACTAGGTTCTGGTCACCCCGAGTGTGACATGGGACTTAGGGGAGACTTCCCAGGTGGACCCTTTTGCTCTGTCTTGTTTTCTTCTGCCTGTCCTCAGAAATGCAGACTAGTGGCTGGACCAGGCTGGTGCTTCAGCAGCCCCGCTGGACCATGAGGCAGCACTGAGGAGGGGAGGTGCACACTAAGATGCTGGAACAGAAACCCAGGTGGCTTGTGGGCCGACATCATGGGCAGTCTAGGGCCACTATGGACTGCTCACCCCCAGAGTTCTTATATATGAGAAAATAATACATCTGGGTTTTGTTAATGCCAATATTATTTCAAATATTTTGATACAGGTCTCCAAAGCTAATTTGCACCTCAATAGGAACTTTGCCACTGTGTGACCCGGGACAAGATACATCCCATCTCTGGGATCTCCCCAGTATGAACAGTGGCTGAGGCAGAGGTGGGCTGAAGAACTATCTCAGAAGCTCTGGTGGGAAGCTGATTACCTCCACCCTGGATCTTACTTGTTAAGTGAGGCTAATTAAGTGAGGCAGTCACTGCTTCCTGTCCCAAGAAGTGAGACAAGCAGCATGTGACTCAGGCCCGCCAATCTCTGTAGGCCAATCATCTAGACACAGTAATTATTTTTCGGCTGGAATTTGATCCAATGGAATATACTCAAATGACTTATTTTNAAAAAATGGAAAGTGAAATGTCTCTTTCCTCTTGGAGACTATAGTGTAGAAGAAGCCTACCCAGTGTGAGGCCCAGACAGTTAACAGCACACCTGGAAGCTCTAGGAAGCNGTAGTTCTGAGGTTGTCTCTTAAGCTCCCTGNTCCAGTTGGCCTGACAGATTCCCTCTCAAGTCTTTTTAGAGCCCTGGGCCCCCGATTTCCCTCCTTGCTTTTGTCTGCTTTGGGTTGGTTCCTGCTATCAGCCGTGCCTCTCCACAGTCCCAGGGTCTGTCCGGTGGGCCTGGCTTGAACCACAGAGGTGAAGGGGCAGAGGAGCGCTTACTGCGGGCAGGGCTTTCTCAGGAGCCGCTTCACGTGCTCTGCCTGGTGGGCCTCCAACGTTGACTTTTCTTCCTGCGAGGAAGGAGGGGATGTGCTGGCTCACAGATACTTACTAGGGTTTGGTCTCTTAAGGGGTCATCACGATGGAGGCCATGATTTAGATTCAAGCTTTGCCATCCTAGCACCTGTCATCCCTTGGGGCAGGTTTCGACTTTGTCAGGCTCCTGCTTTCCCTGGAATGTCAGAGGTCTGGCCCTTCTCAACTCTCCTAGCCCAGGCTGGGCCAGCCACTGCTCTGAGAAGCTTGTCTCCCTCTCCCTCACCAGAGACGCTGCGCAGAAGCAGCAGTTACAGAGCGCCCCCCCGCCCCGCCCCGTTCTTGGGAACTCGTAGTTGAGCACTCACTGCCTGTGGCTCCAGGCCCAGACGGATTGGCAGAGCCTTAACGAACATGTACAGGAAGCGACCAAGCAGGAAACCCAGGCATAGCAGTGAGGGCCAGTAGAAAATGAGGGTCTCGAACCTCCCTAGAAACTGCAACAGAAATGGGTAGGGGTGGGGGATTAGCAGGCTGGGGCTACATATATGAAGACATGCTCAGGACTGTCTGTCCAGAGGCTGCCACCAGGAGCCACCTTCCCCGGGCAACTAAGACAGTAACCAATGCTTGCTCTACATGGTCAGCCAATGACTGGCCCCTCCCCCCAATAGTTGACCAATCCCTCCTCTCCTCCCTACATGGTCAGCCAATCCCTCCTCTCCTCCCTACATGATCCGCCAATCCCTGCTCAGAAGAAAATCCCTGGTCAGAAGAAAAACGGATTTGGAGTCCAGCAACCCCGGATGGAAAACTTTGAGCCCTTTTATTTTATGAAAACAGCTTGTTTTGTTTGTTTTAATCTAATGAGGAAAGTAAATGTCCCTTTTGGGAAATAGGAGAAACTGGCATACGTACAGGGGTGAGCAGGTAGCCGGAAGTAGGAGGTGGCGGAAAGCAACAGGTTTCTCAAGGGAGTGTTCCCAACTTTTTTTAAATGCCTTTTTTTTTTTCAACTGCTTTCAGACAACACTAGTGGGACCCGGCTTTCACAGTGTACTGGTTGGTGGTTTCGTGTTTTGTCACATTCTGGGGGCCTAGGTTCCCCTAGGGAACTGGGGTTTGGTGCTGTGATGTAAGGGTACAGGACAGAGAGGCCCTGAGATGGAGGTGTCACAGATGCCTTCTTCTCCAGCACACGCTTGGCTTGCTGTGACCNTGGCCAGCATTTTGCTGTTTCTCCTCTGTGTCTGTATGGGCCCTCCAGGGACTGGAATGGAACTTAACACATGGCAGTTCGGAATGAAAGAGTCTGAATTAGAAGATCCCACCCTCTCCCTAAGTGGCCATGAACATTTGGAACTTCAAACACACCTCTGGCAGACTGAGAGGTCAAGAAGGTGCCAAAGGAAGGCTGTGACCCAGAATCTGGGCCCTGGGGTCAGTGGTAAGAAGTATCCCTGGGGTCAGTGGTGAGAAGTATCCCTAGGGTCAGTGGTGAGAAGTATCCCTGGAGTCAGTGGTGAGAAGTATCCCTGGGGTCAGTGGTGAGAAGTATCCCTGGGGTCAGTGGTGAGAAGTATCCCTGGGGTCAGTGGTGAGAAGTATCCCTAGGGTCAGTGGTGAGAAGTATCCCTGGAGTCAGTGGTGAGAAGTATCCCTGGACAGATGTTTGCCAGGTGTTCCCAGGCCCGAGTAGAGATGGAGGGAATGCCTAGCCACTCAGCCTCACTTTTCTAATAGGCTCTACCTTCACGTCTGTTTATCACAAGCATCTAATAGTCTACTGTTAGATCCTGGGAAGGGTGTAAGGCCTGAGTTCTAGGCCCAGGTAATCTCCCTGACTCCCCCAAATCTTTCCGGGAGCCNTTCTAAGTACAGTGTGACATATGAAAGACCATGAGCAGAAAAGGCCACTTGCTGATGGTGTAAGCCTTGACTTAGGGGAAACCTGCAGAGAGACAGCTTCATCAGGGCCCACTGTCTGCCTGCAAGCTGGGATAGTTATGGCAGCAAGGGCAGGAGCGAGGAAGGAGGTTAAAAAGCATCTGGCTTTGGCCCCAAGTTGGCCATAGCTAGGGATAACCAGTGAGTGGTCAGTTANAGAGTGTCCACTGATGACAAGCACCTTTCCTGACTGGCCATTACTGGGGTCCACGGGACAGGGAAGGTAAAAATCTAGAGAAATACGTTCATTTACTGCTAGAAACCAAATTACCGCAGCACCCAGAATTGACACAGTGTAACCAAATGGAGCTTTTGCAGAACNGGGTGGACCTGGCTAATAGTATCCTCTTCACTTTGTTCCTTTTCTGGGTTNGGAGAACCAGCTTGCAACTTTNACTAACTCTGGGAAGGGCAATGGGTGGTCNTACTGGGAAGCTTCCCCTGTCTGATTCTTTGATTTTATAGGGAGANAAGCTGGGGCTGAGTGGGGTGGAGAGAGGCCTTGANGTTGGCTGGGTACAACTCTGCTGACTCCTGTGACTTACTTGGCAANGTGGGCATAGTCTCCTCACCTGTAAAGTAGGTTTGATGAGCTGCCCTGAGGACCAGATGAGACANTGTCTGCCAGTGATCAGAGGGGCAGTGAGGGAAGGGTGCTACACAGACAGAAGCCNGGTGAACACTGCCCACTCCCCTCCCCNACAAGTGGGGAAACTGAAGCCCAGGGAAGGCTTGTCTGAGCTCACAGAGCTGAGTGGCCCTGAGGTGGTGACTGAACATTCTGAGTGAGGTCAGCAGGGACTTACCTGCCCATGGGGACACTCTGAGATCTGAAGAATGGTAACCACAAACCTGCAGGACAGAAGCAGGTTAGGGTTGGCTTCTGTCCCAGCACAACCCAGAGCAGCCTGGTGAACGCAGCCCACATCCTGCCTGCTACCCCTGGGAGGGCTGTCCCTTCCTGATTGGGCACCTGCTTGTGCCTAGCTGAGCACTGCATTTGCTGGGCCTGCCCTAATGGGGGACACATCTCAGAGTCCTTATGGACTGAGGAGGAAGACACAAAATGTTCTTCCTCTCTCCCTCTGGCATTCTAGGAGGCAGAAGTCCAGGGCCAGCAAGGGATTTACCCAAGCCACTTACAGACACATGGAGCCAGGGCAAGGTCTTAGGTCTCCTGGCTGTGACTAAGGCTCTTGTTGAATGGAGGATTAGGTGGGGTGGGGGTGGGGGGCGAATGGGAGCAAGGGATGAGTCTCAGAGACTTAGGAGTGGAACTGTTCCAAGGCAGGTCACTCAGCTGACAGAAGTTCCCTGGTGCCAGCTCTGTATAAGTATGGAGTGCTGAAGTCATATTCAACATGAGCCAAGCATCGTCCCAGGTGGAAGGAAGATGCCCTACACAGGGAAAGGGAACACAGAGNCCCAGGAACCAGAGTACAGAGTCCANGAGGATCTTTCTTGCTCTCTCCCTGGCTTGCTGTGGAACATAAAGAATGNTTGTTGAGTGACTAAATGAAGAGGTAATGGACTGTAGGAAACTGTGTGACTAAAGGTATGTGCTGGACATCCTTAAGGGACTGGAGAAGGAGGAAGAAGAGGTCAAGCCAGAATGGNCCTGAATGCCAAGCAGAGACATGACAACTTTCTCTAGAAGCCATGGACATGAGGCTCCTACCACCTCTATGAGGACCCTTGTCAGTTTTCTTAATTCCTGGCNTCTAGGAGTATTCTCATCATGAACANCCCCCTAGGATGTANACAGGGTCCTGGACAGACCTTCAGAAGCCTCAGAAATACCCCAAGAAGAAGCAACAATGGGATATTGGGCAAGTCACCTCTGTCCATTCTGGGCCTTGTTCTCCACAAAGAATCCCAAGCCATCTCTGTCCCCCTGTCTAGCTTTCAGCCANGACCAAAATGTCCAGAAGGCGGCCAGCAGAGTCATCTTACCAGGTCAGGGAGTAGCTGAAGCCCAAAATGGAGCTGACCAGCCGGAACTCGGAGGACAGGCAGGCAAAGAAGGGGAAGTAAGACAGGCCGACTTCCATGCCCCCAATGAGAAGCAAAAAGGCTGTAAGAGATGAGGCCGAGATGCTGTAGGCTCCTCTGCTTTCTACTCAGAGGTGGCCAGGAGAGCTGTGATGTTCCATTCCGAGCTCAAGTCGGGGCCTCGGGACCTAAAGAGCCGACTGGAAGAGCTCTAGGCCATGACAGAGGAATGCAGCAATCCCCTTCACTCAGCTGCAGCCCCTTCCCGCTCCCCCTCCCCATGGCTGGTGCCAGCCGACCATGGAGATGAATACTGGAGTCTACATGTGAGTAGCTCACAGTACGGCAGGCAGAGACAGGTCAGCCAGCAAACCAAAACATCTGCGAGGACGGCACCCAGGTGCATCATGGGGGCCCACACAGGCATGTTGTGTGTCCTGGAGAGCACTTGAGGGAAGGTGGGGNTCACACTGGTCCACTTACTGTGAATGCTAGGGAGCACTCTTTACGGAAGTGATGGTCACATTGGCCCCACCATTGGCTAGCTCTGAGATGGACTGACAGCNTCTAGGTCATCCAAGAGGACCCTTACTATGTGTCAGCTTTGAGATGCTCCTGGGCTAGGCACAGCCTGACAGAAATGGCCAGAGTTCTTGCTTTGAGGTACTGACAGTACAGTGGGGAAGACCGGCAGGAGAGCACTCTTAAACGAGCTGCAACAGAGGCACATTCCTCCCGCCACAGGGACACAGACAAGGAAGCCAGTGACACCCCATCCCCAGGAGGCGAAGAATGGAGCAGCCTNCCTGGAGGTGTTGACTGTGCTCCAGCAATGCNCATAAGGAGTNTGTACAATGGAGAGACNGTTCTGGAATTGTACGAGANCTCTCCAAACCTATAGGTCAGAATAGCTCCTTTAAATAAAGCATGGAACCTGGGGAGAGAGGCCTCCGGCCAAAGAAACATACATCATTCCTTGAGGAGGAGCCCCAGACACTGCTGCTGTTAGAAGGCAACAGGCTTGGGGGGCGGGCTGAGGAAGATGAGGAAGATCCTACTTTCTGTGCCTTTGTTAGGTTTGTCTAAAGCATCTCTGAGTATAACTGGGGGGAAGCTCCTCAGGCAAGCTGGGAAGCATTGTGAGATACTAAGCATTCACTTTGGGCAAGTAATAGGCTAAGAAGAATGTGGCTGCTCAGAGTTTATCCCTCCAGACGACCACCCCCATGGCCTCTGAGAGCAAGTATGTCCAGGTGACATTTGCAGGATATATGAGGCAGGCTTGGTACCTTGGGCCCACTGCGGAACCTTCAGGGGCTGGTAGCCTTCTGAGAACAGGAACATGACCTTATTGGCTGTGGCCCCAAAGGCAACTCCATAGGACCATCGGTTGCTGAAAGTCCCCACAAAGTCTAGAGGCCTGTTGACAACAGAAATGGTGTGTGAGTCTCTGGAGTACCTTGAAAGCAGCCATCCCATCAATTGGAGGGATTGTGGGAGAGGAAGGTCCTCATTGCAACCAAGGTCTGGCGCTAAGCACAGATTCGGGGCTCTGAAGTGAGGAAGACAGTTCTTCCCATGGAGGACCTCAGAATCTAGTAGGGATGGAACAAGGATGCTGGGAGCCATGACACCTAGCAAAACGGAACAAGTTTTTATTAGATACAGGCAATGTGACTTGAATACCAAAACAAGGAGCATGTCTCACCAGAATTAGGGAGGCTGTCAGGCACCCAGACACAGCCTATGAAGACTCTTCCCTCTGATATCTCTGATGAAGTTCTGGGTATCATTGGCTAAGCTAGTACTGTATGAAGGAAAGAGCTAAAACCATGCCACTTCAAACTATGCCACTTTGACATATGGGATATTTTGAATTAAAGACACTTGACCAAAAATGAGAGTTAAAAGACAGTATGGGGCTGCAGAAATGGCTCAGCACTTAAAAGAAATGGTTGCTCTTCCAGAGGACCCTGGTTTCATTCCCAACACCCATAGGATGGCTCACAACCATCTATAAATCCCAGTCCTAGATTGTGCAAAGCCCTCTTCTAGCCTCCATGAGCATTGCATACACATGGTATGCACACATACATGCAGGCAGAACACCCATACATATAAAAGTTAAGGTTAAAAAAATCTTTGTGGAAAATACACACACAGAATGAGGGGCAGAGAGCAGGCTTGCAGTTAGAGTGCATACCACTCTTGTGGAAGACCTGAGTGTGACCCCAGCACCCCTGTCAGGCGCTCACAGCTAAATGTCTGTTAACTCTAGGACCAGGGGACTCTGCCATCTCTGGACTCTGAGGGCATCCACACTCACACAAATAAAATTAAGAAACAATATAAAAATATTTCTCTGACCAGGTTAAAAGTAGCAGATGAAATTCCCATGTAAAAGATGCCCCCATAAATTAGAGAAATGGTGTGATTATTCTCATGGATGAGAAGTTGAGACCAAGAGAATTAATTCCACACAAGTCTATAAAGTAACAGTCACTGGCTAGTTACTCTCAGTTAGCTACTTTGCCCAAACTTATTACACACACACACACCACTTTTTAAAAGGTGTGTGTGTGTGTGTGTTCTGTATATCGAGGTCAAGGACAGCAACTGTGGGAGTCAGTTCTCTCCTTCTACCATGTGGGGATCTAGAGAGTGTCACTGGGCTTAGTGACAAGTGCCTTTACCACTGAGCCACCTTGCTGGTCCCTACATGTCCAACTTTAACTGGATCTTAGAATCTCCGTGTCCTTATGGGCTCCTGTGCCTGTAAAAGTCACATTAAGTAAATGAATATGTTTTTCCCTGTCAGTTTGTCTTCTGTCAGTTTATTTCTCTTGACATTTTGGTTGTGAGTCTTGCCTTTAATGGCTGAGCCATCTCTGCAGACCTCAATTTAATTCTCAAGCCCAGCTGGAAAACCCTACAAGGGCAGAGGTGAAATTTTGCTCTTCCTAAAGCGACTGTGCTTTCCTGGCCATGGCTGACTGGACGGTGGGTCACTGGTGGAGTTTGGATGCACCAGGCCAATGTCTGGCCTTGTCTTTTTCTCACTGTGACCCTGAGACTGTTATAGTCATTCCAAGTCAGGATCAGAGTGGCCACCACAGGAAAGCCAAGGTCACGGGAAAAGGAGCATGGCACAGTGGCTCAGAGGTGCCCCAATGACATGTAGGGACAGAAAAAGACAGTTTCCCTGGGAGNCTTCTCTCGGTTCTCAGGAAATCAGTTAGTTACTATGAAAGCTTTGTAACTTTCTTTTTAAAAATTCCCCTCTTTGTGTCCTGTGGTTAAATGTAAGGTTAGATACTGTTTCTCCTAAGCAAATGAGCTTTCCCTAGTTCAGAATAGCAACTGCANTTGGGAAGGGCTCTCCAACCAGAATCAGAGCCTGGAGCTGGGAATACCAGGCCAGTCCTGTAATCCCAGCACATGGGAGGTGGAGGCAAGAGAATCAGGAGTTCAAGGTCATCCTTGGCTTCCTAGTGAATTTGAGGCTAGTGTGAGTGTGGGAGCCCATTTTCAGGTTCCTGTGGCTTTACCCAGCAGGTCTGCATGGAGAGGATGATTGGACCATGGGCCTGAGTGCAGGTGTCTGAGATGGTCTGCACGTGGCTGTGCTGGGGGAAGGTCTTTTGCTCTACCCCTTAGCTTTTCTATAAATACCCTGGGGCCGAGACAGTCGGGGCCAGTGAAATAGGTTCTGGGCCCTCTCGAGGCTATCCTTTATTTCTATCTTTTCTTTACACTCTAAAATCCTTCTATCTAATATTTCCTGCTACTCACACCCAAGAAAACTCTGGGGAACTGTGGGGTTGGTTGGTAGCCGCCCCACATGTGAGTAACATGATACCCTGTCATAAAGAGAAAAATAGAGAGAGTGCACTCTGGTGACCTGAGAGCTGGTCACTACAAATTAGAGTTCTGATAACTACTTCCACCTTCTGGGAAGCTCAGCCTAAGGAGCTGTCTTCATCTCCTGCCCAGCAGGCTGTTTCTACTGTTTCCTTCAGCACCAAGTTCATGTTCCTGTTTCAGTACACCACCCTCAATGTCACCATTGAGGAAACTATAAAGTCTGCAGGATGGAACCTACAGGACCTGGGGAGGAACTCCAGCTCAGTACAGGTTTGCAGAGACGCATCTTGTCAAACTGAATTCCATCAGGACCCAACCATGGTACTTAGGGTGTATGTGAGACTCGGTTTCCCAAAGTTTACAAAAGAGGTGGAAGCCCCCTGCTTTGCTTATCCTGGAGTCATTGTGGCCAGCAAATGAAGCTGGAAAGTGCCACACATACACACACGAGGGGGTGTATTAGCTTCTTTTCTGTTGCTGTGATAAAATACCCCCAACAAAAAGCAAATAGGGGTGGGGTGTTATTTTGACTAATAGTTCTAGAAGGGATACAATCCATTGTGGTGTGGAAGGCAT
>LZPO01107946.1:162912-174093 GCA_001675575.1 Neotoma lepida | reverse complement strand
AGAGAGAGAACGAACAGGAAACAGGGCCTAGATATACAGCCTCAAAGCCCGCCTCTAGTGAGAAGAGCCAGCAAGGCTCTTCCCCTGGAAGGTCTCATCATTTTCCCAAACATGGCCACCAACTGGGGAAAAGGTGTTCAAATACATGAGCCTACAAGGGACATTTCTCATTCAAACCACAGCAGGGATTATTAGTCAGTGACAATGAGAGAGGCCNGAATGACTGAGAACCAGGGGTTGTGACAGGAGCCAGTCAAATGAGCCATGATCACGTAAGTTCAGGAAGTTTAATGTGGTTGCCTCACAAGTTCTGTCACATGTCCAGTGTGGGGTCAAGGATCTTTATATATCAATGCTTGGGACCATTAGGAACCTTTTGCCTCTTTGTTTCCTGAGGTGGCCACAGACCCCAGAGTGGGAGGGCATTATGGTTTGGATGTAAAATATTTCTCACTGTCTCGTGTGTCTGAAGACTTGGTCCCCAGCCAAGGGTGTGGTTTTGGAAGGCTATGGATCTTCAGAGAAGGTTCTGGATGGCAGAAGTGGGCAGTAGGAGGAGTTTGAAGGTTAGAGCACAGTGTTGCTTCCTATCTAGCCTCTGCCCCCTGATCTGGCCTCTGTGTGAGGAGCTCTGCCACACACACACCCCTGCCACCACAAACCAAGCTGCTCCAACCTCCACACCCTCCTCACCTTGATGGACTGTGCTTTCTAAACTGTGAGACAGAATAAGCCTCTATCCCTTAAGTTGCCCCTGTCTCATGTTTGTTATAGCAATGAAGGAATAACTTTCATGGAGGGCCCTTTCCAGAGCTGTCTAGATCTCCATGAGCAGTTTCTTCCTAGCTGGGCAGCCCTGGGTGCTGACGGATGTGTATTGGCTAGTTTTATGTTAACTTCCACAAGCTAGAGTCATCAGAGAAGAGGGAGCCTCAATTGAGAGAATGCCTCCACAAGATTCAGCTATAAAGCATTTTCTTAACTAGTAATTGATGTGTGAGGGCCCAGCCCATGGTGGGTGGTGCCATCTCTGGGCTGCTGGTTCTGGATTCTATAAGCAGGCTGAGCAAGCTATGGGGGAGCAAGCCAGTAAAGCAGCACCCTCCATGGCCTTCGCATCAGCTCCTGCCTCCAGGTTCCTGCTGGTTTGAGTTCCTGTCCTGACTTCCTTTAGTGATGAACTACAATGTGGAAGTGTAAGCCAAATAAACCCTTTCCTCCTCAACATGCTTTTGGTCACAGTGTTTCATCACAGCAATAGAAACCTTAACATGGCTGAAAGACATTTAAGGAAATGCTCAACATCCTCAGTCATCAGAGAAATGCAAATCAAAACGACTCTGAGATACCATCTTACACCTGTCAGAATGGCTATGATCAAAAACACTGATGACAGTCTATGCTGGAGAGGATGTGGAGCAAGGGGAACACTCCTCCACTGTTGGTGGGAGTGCAAACTTGTACAACCACTGTGGAAATCAGTATGGCGGTTTCTCAGAAAATTGGGAATGAATCTTCCTCAAGACCCAGTGATACCTCTCTTGGGTATCTACCCAAGGAACGCTCAATCATACCGCAAAGATACATGCTCAACTATGTTCATAGCAGCATTATTCGTAATAGCCAGAACCTGGAAACAACCTAGATGCCCGTCAACTGAAGAATAGATTAAGAAAATGTGGTACATATACACAATGGAGTACTACTCAGCAGAGAAAAACAATGACCATATGATATTTGCAGGCAAATGGATGGAACTAGAAAATATCATCCTGAGTGAGGTAACCCAGACTCAGAAGGACAAACATGGTATGTACTCACTAATAGGTGGATACTAGATATAAACCAAAGGACAATCAGTCTGCAATCCACAGATCCAGGGAGGCTACCTGGCAGGAGGGACCCTAGGATGACTGTGGCGTAAAATGGGTTTTGGTTTTGCCCAGTCACTGGGTGTGCTTTGGCTGAAGCGTTTCGCTATTAGGATAAGAATTTGTACCTCTATTTATGTTCAAGATATCTGCTGTCTCTTATACACATCTAGATGTGTATAAGAGACAGTAGGATGGAAGGGCAAGATGCATACAATGGGAGAAGACTGGATCCTTGGAGCTACGTGGCCTTGTACTTTGTGTTGGTCCCAACCACAGGATACCCCAAGCTTCAGAGCATGATACTGAATCAACTCACACGATGATTCCAAAGTGGTCCCCCAGGAGGTAGAAGGTGTCATCTCTTTGTCTATGATGCTCTCGTCTTTGGAGGAAAGACAAGACCAAAATGATGAAAAGCTGTAAGGAGAGAACAGTGTGGTCAGGGGACCGAGTCACCCTCAGGAAGGCCTGGGGCCTCACAGGAAAACATCATGTGGGCAAGCGGAGAACTTAAAGCGACTGTGACACCTTGAACTCTATATACTTCAGAGCTACCAGAAGGTTCTGTACTGACCTTTCCTCTATGTGGCCCTTCAGATAGAGGTTCAAGTCCAACCTCTCTCACACACTGCCGGGAGGCCGGTGTAACCTCCCTGCTCCTTGGTTTCTGTCTGTAGAGAGGCAGCCATGCCTGTCAGGTTTCAGATCTTTCTCTCTCATTTCTGTGGATGGGGTCATGTTCTCAAGCACCGGATGCATATTCTTTATCCTACTTTACCAGGAACTTCTTGAGAACTGTCTATATGTGCTCTCTTGATTTCCTTATCTCTATCGGCCCCTCAGACCCTGTCATTGCATTGAGGGAGCTATGACTGAAGTCACCAGCAGCCATTTCACTGCTCAAGGCAATGCCCAACTCCAGCGTGACCTGCCAGCAGTGCCCCAGGCTGACTGCGTCCTCCTCATTAGACCGTCTTCCCTGGGCTTGTCCACCGTGTATTCTTGCTTTCCNCATTTCTCCTCCAAGCCCCTGCCTAGCTCATTCTTTAGTGAAAATTTTTAATGACACAGAATATTCACAGACATGTGTCTGCAGGCCCCGCTCNGCTGACCCAGGAGCTCCAGGTCTGTCAGGCTACCTAGCTGGCATTTCTGTTGAAAACTTCTCAAATTCAGCATGTTTTAGGTGAAACTCACTATGTTCCTCTTGCCCTGTTTCTTCGTCCACCCCAAACCTGGAACTCTCCTCTCCTGCCTCCTCCCCATACTGACTCCAGGGTCCTGCACATGCTGGGCATTGCTTTACCACTGAGCTACCTGCCTAGCCCTCTTCTTACTTTTTTTTTAAGGTGGGGTCTTATGTCTCATTAGATTGTTTAGAGGAGTCTTGAACTCGCTCTGTAGCCCAGACTGGCTTGAGCTGTCAACACTCCTGGCTCAACCCTCCTCCACAGGCTCCTAGACCTCCCACCTCTCAGTTTCAGTTTCTCCACTTTGCATCCCCCCATCCTCCACGGGGCCTTTGCTCATGCTTTCCCTGTGTCTGGAATGTTCTTCACCACATCTTCCAAGATGACCTTAGGTCTATCTTTACCTTCCTCAGGAACGTCCTTTCTGGGAGTTGAGGAGAGAGCTTAGAACAGCACTTGCTGCCCAAGCATGAGGACCTGAGGTCCCCAGCATTTACATTAAAACAAAACAAGCAAACAGATGTGGTGGCCTACATCTATAATCCCTGCACTGGGGAGGTAGAGACAAACAGATTCCTGTGTGCTGGCTGTCTAGCCACTCTGGTCTAATCCCCAAGCCTCAGGTCTCAGTGAGAGACTCTGTCTCAAAAAAACAAGGNGAGGGCTAGAGAGAGGATGCAGTTAAGAACACTGCCTGCTTCCAGGGACATAAGTTCAACCCCCAGCATCCACATGGTACCTCACAATCATCTGTCACCCCAGTTCAAGGGCATCCAAGGATACTAGGCATGCACATAGTGCACAGACATATATGTAGACAAAACATTCATAAATAAATTAATTTTAAAAATGAAAAACAAAAACCAAAGGTGAACTGCACCCGAGGAACAATACCCTGGATAGCCTCTGGCCTCCACATGCATGCACACACATGTTCATGCACACCTGTACACACATACACAAAAAATGAAGAAAGAAAACCAAAAGTCCCATATCCCTGACTCTTGGACCCTAAATGCTTTGTGTGTTTGAAGGCACACTGTAAGAAACTGAGTAGGGGTTCTGGAAGGGAAACTATCTGCTCTCTCCCCTAAGTGATGCAGGCCTGCCCAAAAGCTGTGTGGCAGAGCATCCCAAACTCCCCTCCCTCACTGCACCCTCCCTCTCACTGCCTCNGGCTCCGTACCCCCTCCCCTGTGCTCCCATACCTTTACTTACTGATGGGATGAGCGAGTAATGAAGGAAGACTTCCCTGTCCACCGAGCTGTCACAGGTGACATTTAGCTGCCTGGTCCTGGAAAACAGTCACAAGTCAGGGCCATGTCATCAGTCACTGGGACAGCACTGCCTCCAGTCTGCAGAATTGCTCTCAGGAGTTTGGACGGTCTGAGNTTCCTTACTTNCTTTCCCAAGACCCGGCCTGCTCACTCACTGTCTTCCCAAAAGGACTGCTGTCATCCATTGCTCTGATGATCTATCCAGCATCCCTGGAGCTGGCACTAAGACTTATTCATTTCTGGATGACACAGTCATGGGTAGATTTGGGTTTTGTGGGGTGTTCTTTTTACAGAACACTACAGAAATGCCTGAGTTTTTCACANTTTTAAGGAAAACTAATTAGGACCATGAAATCCCTTAGCCAGAGTCCTTCCTGCCTCCCAGAGCCTTGGAAGGGCCCTGTGTAGGCAGGAGGTCTGAGACCAAAGGGTCAGTAACTTCCCAGGAAGTTGTTCTGTGGACCTGGTTTTTCACAGACAAGGTGAGCTGCTGGGGCAAGAGGGAAGCCATTTGATTACACACCGCCCATGTCCTCAATGTGCAGGACAAGGCTGGTGGAATCTCAAGGTAGAAACACAGGACAGCTTTCCCTGACAAGGGATTCTCTTTTTTCTAGGCTCCATCACTCCTTGCTCCTGCTGTCCTGACCCCTCCACAGCACCACCATGGCCCATCACACCGTCACCTCTCTGAGCTTTGCTCTTGCCATTCCTGACTCCAGTACACCCAGTCAGCCATCTCCTTGGCTGCATCCTGCAGCCAGTGACTCCTGTCCCTCAGAGGTCTCAAGGGAGAGGCAACCCTGGGGGGAGACCAGGAACACCCCTCCCCCCAGATTCTTTAAAATCCCAGCAGCCTGTGCTTTTGTCTCATGGCAGATCTGAAATGCCTAGATATCACGGGGTAGGGCTCCAGCGGTGAGAAGACAGAAGTGGTTTCCACTTTGGCTCTTAAGGTAAGCTGAGCACACGCATCAGTCTCTCCATCCCACACAA
This sequence comes from Neotoma lepida, assembly GCA_001675575.1. NCBI lineage: Eukaryota > Metazoa > Chordata > Mammalia > Rodentia > Cricetidae > Neotoma > Neotoma lepida. The sequence continues at coordinate 168,756 of LZPO01107946.1, read as the reverse complement.
AACCCTTCCATGGTGGGAAGGAAGGAAAGAAGGCAGGGAGAGAAGAAGCCATACTTGAAAGCAAAAAGGGAACGATCAGAGAGCTGAGACAAGATCAAAAGGAAAAGAGCGACAGCCAGCAGGACCCCAGAGTGTGAGACGGCTGGAACAAGCTCCACACTCACGCAAGAAGCAAGAGCAGGGCCAGTGAGACGACTCCACTGGCAAAGGGGCTTGCCACCAAGCCTGACAGCCCAAGTTTAATCCCCCAGGATCCACATGGTGGAAGGAGAGAATGGATGCCCGCAACTTGTCCTCTGACCGCCACAGGCTCATGATGACATGTGTGCCTGCACACATGCGCATGTACACACACACACACACACACACAGTAAATTGCAATGAGCAAGAGCGGAGTGTATCTGGAAACAGGCACAGAGTGCTGGCATGGGGCTTACAAAGGAGCAGGAAACTCAGGACGGCTTAGCCCAAGTAGCGTCCCCTTGGCCCTGGCCAGCCACAAACAGTGTATTTACATTTCCAGTATAGAATGCATGGGTCACAGAGAGAAGGGCAGTGGCTGCATCAGGAGTAGCACTTGGAGGGAGCCTGGAGTTTCACAGGCCAGCCACTGAAGTGTCGCAGCTAGCACCGACACTCTCCATCCCCTCCCCCACTGAAAGCCAGCCTTAAACCACACCTGGCATCAGTTAGAGCCAGGCTCCCAACAGAGGCAGCACATACTCCATGAACTCTCAAGGACACATGAACACCCACTCAGAACACGGGACACTGCAGGAAAGGCTGCTCCCCCGCCCCAGGAAGCCAAGGACTCAGTGAACACTGTATTTATTCCCTTCCTCCTGAGGAAGTGAAGGGAACACAGGCCCTCTCTGGAGTGAACGCTAGAGGGCGTACCCTCCAAAGAAAATCAGAAGAATACCAAGGGATTGGCAAAACACAGTTATCCTCAGCCCCAGGGATTTGAATATGTAAATATTTATTTTAAATATATAAATACCAAATGGGCTCGCATGTAACATTCCATTTAATAATNTAGTCAATGCATATTTATAAACACAAGAACTGAAAAATATTTTCCATTATAAACTGTCTGAAAAAATATTAGAGAAAATTCTCAGGTAATAAAGAAAACACAAACATATGAAGAAGGGTTTAAAAGCAACAAGAACAGGAGAATTGGCAAACACAGTCAGTAGCCAGGTAAGTACCTCGGGATAGGATGTCTGAGCCGGCATCAACTCAAGCACCAAATGTCATCCCCATGNAGGGNAGAGGGAAATAACAGATGACTGGCTCTGCTCTCCCGTTTACATNNGANTCCAGACTTGTGTCTCCTNCCTTTGTGACTTAGAAAATAATGAAGTTCTAGATAAGCTGAGTAACAGTTCAGTGNCAGGCCACCAGAAGAGAATGGCAGAACGTAAGCCAGTACAGTAAAAANTTACAGGAAAGAAAAAGTTCAGTCTCCAACAATGACCAGGAANAGAAAGAAAATGAAGTCAACATAAGAAACACAGACTGGCAGCATCTAAAAACTAGTTAGTAAGCTGCTAGTGGAGGAAAAACGGGTATTTAAACATACTTAAAATTAAAGATCGGCAATGACCTGGTTTTTCACTTCTTTTTTAAAATGACTTATTTTATTCTATATAGAGGGGTGCTTTACCTGCAGGTCTGTAAGTACACTATGGGCCTGCCTGGTGTCAGCAGAGGTCAGAAGAGGGTGTCAGAGCCCCCGGAACTGGGGTTAAGGATGGTTGCAAGTCACCATGTGGGTGCTGGGAATTGAACCTGGGTCCTCTGGAAGAGCGGTGAGTGCTTTTAACTGCTGAGCCATCTCTCTAGCCTCCTGAGCTTTCATTTCTCAAAAGAAGACATAAGTGGGCCACCGGTATGTTAACCAGTGTGGAGCCTCCCTGAGCACCCACAAGGCAGGAAATAACAGGGTTGGTGAGGATGCAGAGAGGGGAATATTGGGTGTTGGTAGGAATAAAAGTTAGTGTAGCCACTGGGGAAAACANTATAGGGGGTCCTCAAAATCTAAGCATAGAACTGGGCATGGTGGCATATTCCTTTAAGCCCAGCACTCAGGAAGTACAGGCAGGTGGATCTCATGAGTTAGAGGCTAGCCTGATCTACATAGCGAGTTCTGGGCCAGCCAGGGCTACATAGTGAGACCATGTCTAAAAATAAACAAGCGGACTAAGCATGGAACTACCACACTCAGTGACACCATTCCTGTGTGTGTGCATTCAAAGGAAAAGAAATAAGGTTTGTTCCCATGTTCTCTGTAGAACTATTTGCAGTAGCTAAGGTAGGGAATCCGCAGAGGTGTCCACTAATGGACAAATGGGTAAAGAAAGTGTGGTATGCATATGTGATGGAATATTAGTCAATCATAAAAAATGAAATCCTGTTATTAACAGGAATGGGCCTGTAATATCGGGTTGGGTAAAATAAGGTAGACACAGACAGCAAATATGCTTTTTAAAAAAACTGATCTCATGAAAGTCCAGAGGCTGGGAAGGACAGGGAGGAGAGGGAAACAGCATGGGTTATAGCTACAGAGGAGGGNTAAGGCCCAGCATTACAGAGCACAGAAGGGTNGTCACGCTCACCAATGATGTACTGAATACTTCCAAATAGCTGCAAGGGATGTTTGAGATTGCTCCCAACACAAATCATCAGTGTTTGAGGTGACTGCTGGCTAATGGCCCTGATCATACCCAGTGTATGAGTGTTAAGGACGTGCCCCCATCACACCCACACACATTTGCTCCTATTGTGTGGCAGCTAAAAAGTTAAAATAAAAAACAATAAGCCAGTATGGGGTGTAGCTGCAGTTCTAGCACTCAGGAAGTGGAGGCAGGAGGATCAGAAATTCAAGGCCAGCCTTGGACAAACAGGGCAACCTGGGTTACATGAGACCTGAATTTTTGAAAAAAACTAAAAAATAAAAATAATAAATCCTTAGTTCTCAACTAGTACTGAAATGAAAGGAGATGGCATCTGACCTTTCAGACTGGGAGTCCCTGAAAAGAGTTGCCACCAGTGCTGAGGGCTGAGAGGAGATGGTGTCATCATTTACTGGGAGTCTCACTGCAAACAAGTGTGAGGGCTCTGAGCACTGCTTTGCTTATCCACCAAGAGCCTCTCTAGATGCAGTAATTCCACTTCCGGAAATTCTACTTCTGAGAAGCACAAGCCAAGATGGTCAGAGAAGCGCCTGGACCTAGAATGCGGGTACTCCCCCTCCCTGCTTCCCCCTCTATTTCTAGTTCCTACTTTAACTTTTTGCAGACTGGTGGCATTGGCTTCTTTTTAAATAAGGAACCGGACCAGGAGGGGTGTCAGGAACCCAGTTCCTTGTGGACAGGCACCTTGTCCCAGCCAGAGCACAGCAGCCTCCCCAGAGGTCCAGCATTCTGGGGCTTTCTCATCACCCATCTGGAGTCTAGCTGGTGCCTGGCACAAGGGGGACTTGGGATTGTCATTGATTTCCAGAAGAACCTCCTTCTAGAGGCTGGAGTCCAGAGAAGGGCCGTAATCAGGGAAAGTCACACAGCTTGGGTCTTTTTCAGGTCCTGTTCAGTTTGCCAGTCTCATGGGCAGCAAAAAGAATGGTCCCTGGTTCAGTGCAGGGGAAGGGTCATGGAAGAGGGACCAGCTGCATGCTGTGTCTACACAGGACTCTGCACATGCCTGGTGCCAGGGAATCTGCTTTATGGGGAATCCCACAAATCCACAGACTCTAGCCTTGGGGGAGTTGAGGTAGACACACAGGTGTCGCCAAGGCTGGCTTGGGTCTGCTTGACAGGAGCAGCTGTCACTATGAGGAACACTGCATGGCAGTTATTAAACACCATCGTCAAAAATTAAACAGGAAAGATTAAAGACATTACACCAAAGGCGTAAGTAATAAAGGCTGGAAACACCTCAGTCCTGGGGAGTGCGCCCTCATCTGCACTGTGGAAACTGCCCTCCTGACCCCTGAGGCTTGGGATCAGCTGTGGCAGGAATCCAGGGGGAACCAGTGACTACTGCCAATCAGGGCTGAGTTGACTGTTCTATGGAAAGACTGAAAACGATAGAGAAAATGTCTATAATGCAGATGTTTTAATCTGTTATATTTCTTTTTAAGATTTATTTATTTTCAGTTTACGTGTATGGATGTTTTGTCTGCATGTATGTCTAGGNCTGAAGAGGTCATCAGGTCTCCTGGAACTGGAATAACNAAGTTATGAGCCACCATGTCAAAACNGAACCTGGGTCCTCTGCAGGGGAAGTCAGTGCCCATGACGGCTGGGCCATCTCTCCAGCCCAAGCCTGTTAGACTTCAAGCTCTACTTTGTGAGCCACCCAAAAATGATTTCTTGTTTTCTTTTGAGGTGCTATTCTTCCAAGATTCAAAAACTCTNATCTATGGCTCAACAAAAAGTAGTTTCTATCACGGATGGAGCAGGGCTTTCTCATGATATCTTCTTGCCTCTTCCCCATTTGTCTGACTCATCCGTGTAAATAAAGCATCTACCACCACTCATGTCAAAACCGGGTTCACTGACCAGCCACAGTCCAAGGCTTGCCTGGAGACAAAGGATCAGCAAAGACCAATGTTGGCATTCTGAGACACCCAACTGGCTCTGTGGAACTGGAATAGGGAGCAGGGAGTATTTACANCTGTGTGTATGTTGTATGCCTATCTGTTTTATCAGTATAATCTATAACGAACTCATATACAGCTATGCCTCTTTTNGTGTAAAGAGCCCATCATGGCACATCTCCCAGCATGCCCCTGACAGCTGTACCCCTGCCTTTGGGCATGGCCTAGAAAAAAGAAGGTGTCCACATTTGGAAGACAGAGATAAATATTAACTGTGAATGAGCAGGAGTAGAGTTGAGAGTGAGAAAACTAAAAATTCAGTGCCAGCAACCAGAGGAGTGTGAGCAGACCGTGAGCAGAGCACTGAAAGGTCATGTGGTAGAAATATCTGGGCACCCCAACATATGACCAGAACAGGGGGAAAAGAAGTCAGATAAAAAAAGAGAAATGTGCAGATAGCAAGATCTGAAAACCAGCAAGTGAGCCAGTAACAAAGGGAAAATGATACTTAAAAAATAAATAAATAAAAAATAATTCAGAATGGGCAAATGATCTGAACTTTCATTTCTTAAAATGAGAAGGAAAAAAAAGTGGGCAACAGTTACCAATGCTAACCAGTGTGGGGCGCCCCTGAGCAGCCAGTGCTGGTGAGGGTGCAGAGGGTAAGACCCTTGGTGGGAATTAGTGTAGCCACTGGGGAAAGAGGAAGAGGGAGGTAATGGATGAGAGGAGAGGAAACAGGAGGTGAATGGGTGGGAGGGAGAAAGGAGAGAGAGAAGGGAGAAAAGAGCCCCCCAACTGTGAAAACCTCCTCCACTCTGCTCTCAGAACCCCAACACTGTGGTTTTTGGAATCGGAGCCCATGTGAGGCTTGCTTTAGTTTTAGGTGGTTTTCTGGGGGTGGGGTGGGGAAGGGGAGTGACATTGAAACAGGGTTTCTCTCTGTAGCCCAGGCTAGCCTTTGACTTGAGGTTCACCTCCAAGCCCTCAGCTCCCCTCTCTCCATGCCTCCTCTGCTATGGGCAGTTCTGAGTATAAACAGGGTTTCTCCAGCTGGGCACCTTCACCCTGTAATCAAAGCCCTCTGGGAAACTGAGGGGCGGGCTGGGATTACGGGGAGTTTGAAGCCAACCTAGGCTATGTATTGGATGTGAGGCTAGTCTGGGCTACTGAGTGAGACTCTGTCTTCAAAAATTGAAGAGAAACACAGGAGGCAGAAGAGAAAAGTTAGTTAGTTAGTT
>LZPO01107946.1:150882-162216 GCA_001675575.1 Neotoma lepida | reverse complement strand
AAAGGGCAACTAGAAAAGAAAGGAGTCCATTTCTACTCCCTACTTTTCTTTGTTTAAAGATTCATTTTATCAGAGACAGAGAAACAGCTCATGGGTTAAGAGCACTGGCTGCTCTTTGGGAGGACCTGGGTTCAATTCCCAGGACCCACATGGCAGCTCACAACCTTCTGTAACTCCAGTTCCAGAGGATATATTTTCTTCATATATTTTCTTCTGACCTCCATAGGCACAGGGTATATACATGGTACACAGACAAAATTGCAGCAAAACACCCATACAGATTAAAGAAAATGGGAAAAAGGAAAGTTATAAAAATATTTATTTTATTGTTTGCATGCATGTGTGTGTGTGTGTATGTGTGTGTGTGTGTGTGTGTGTGTGTATCTACATATGTGCAGGTATCCAAGGAGCCATAAGAGAATTCAGATCCCTGAAGCTGGAGTTACAAATAGTTGTGAGACACTGGACATGGGTGCTGGGAACCGAACCTAGGTCCTATGCAAGAGAGGAATGTGCTCCTACCCACTGAGCCATCTCTCCAGCCCTCCCCTGCCATCTGCCCGACACAGCAGCACTCACCTTCATGTCCTTCCACCAATGGAAGCAACAGTGACAAGGACCGTTCACCACAGGTTGTAGGGTGGGTAGATGCTCTTTTAGCTCCTTTCCGGCTCTCCCCTTCCACAGCCCCACAACAAATTTCAGAGAAGCCAAGGAGAAACCCAAAGTGCCACTGGGTAGCTGTCTCTTATACACATCTATAGCTCCTTTCCGGCTCTCCCCTTCCACAGCCCCACAACAAATTTCAGAGAAGCCAAGGAGAAACCCAAAGTGCCACTGGGTAGCAGAGTTGAAAGTCCAACACTTTAAGTTTTCCTTGGGAAGCATAGTCAGACACTTGGACATAAGATTCTGGTAGAGAGTTTGTGGCCATGGTTCTTGGAGGGGAAATGACCGCATGTTCTATGTTTGCAGAAAAACCTGAGCAGTATGCTCAGGCCGGAGTCTCCTGTGAGAAGGTCCCTGTTTGGCTGGTTCATAGCCAGGGAGGCTATGGTTCAACTGTGGTTGAACAAAGCTCTTGGGGACAGGACTGACATTGTAAGAAGGTTAAGAGGTTGGGGCAACTGTCACAAGGTGGTCCCCCCTCAGCACAGCCTACATGACAGCTGCCTGCCTCCGGGGGAGCAGAGTGTCCGGCAGAGCCACAGGTCAGCCTGTCCCAACTGCACAGCCCTCTAACCAGCTCATCCTCTGAAGTCCTCATCATGGGAATGGTGGCTCCACGAGCCACATCAGGCCACATCACAGACCCAGAGCGACTCTGGCTGTCTTCTCCATCCCCATGGAATCCATTCATCNTTGTCTATGCTCAGAACCCAGGCTGTCAACACCTTCACTAAGACTGTAGAGTAGCCTCCTACCCCATCTCAGCCCATCCTCCATGTGGACCAGAGGGACCTTTCTAGAAACTCACATCTGATGGGATCAGGTCCCTGTCCCCTCAGCCTCTCCCTTCTCTCCTGGCCACAGAGCCCACTGGGGACACAGGAAGAGAGGGACAGGGTCTCCTGGGCTCTCCAGCATACTGTTCCCTTCCCACATCCGGAGATATTCAGACTGATCGGTCTACCTGCCATGCTTTTCTAGGTGATACTCATCACGGCCTCCTTGTCTCCATGGCTCTCCTCTCTCCTGTCTTCTTTGGGAGCCNTCAGCATTCTGAGCAGATCTTATGTCCCCAGAAGGCAGTGGGCCTGTTTCTGTTCTTGATCCGCTGTGTTTCCAGGTCAGAGTGAAAATCTTGATTCCCACAACCTGGGCAGGACTTCCCCAATCCTCTACCCTTCCCCTTCCAGTTCTCCTCTGATCCTCTCAGAACTGTGGGCTCACCCACTCCTGTCAGAATGGCTCTTCTCAGCAAGAGAGCAGGAAAAAAATGCTGCTGAGGCCAGGAGAAAGGAGAACTCTTACACACTNGNGGTAATCAGCACAGCCATCATGGGAAATGGCATGAGAGACCAAAAATCCAACTTCCTTAGGAGTCAACAATCCCACTGGCTGAAGAACTAGACAAAGGAAACGAAACTAGCATGTCAAGGAGATACCTGAACCCTTGCTTATTCTAATAAATATTCACAATAGCCAAGAGATAGACTTTACCAGGGGGTCCAACAGCAGATGAGGAGACAAAGAGANCGCGGCACATCCGTATGATGGAATACTATTTAGCTTCAAATAAAGAAGAAACTCCTGTCATCTGAGACAACAGATGAACCTGGAGGGCATTACAGGAANTGAAATGAGCCATGGACAGACAAATACTGCATGACCTCGTTCATATAGGGTGTCTAGAAAAGGCTGACTCATANAAGNACAGGGCAGGACAGAAGTGAGGGGGGAGCGAAGGAGGAGGCTGGCAAGAGGCTAGCCACGGNTACAAAGTTACAGTTATAAGGAGTAAGTGCCACTNTTTCATGGCCCAGAAGGGTGACTAGAGTTAACAATCAGGTACATATTTCAAAACGCAAAGTGGACAGGGGTGGGGGGTTGAAGGGTGGTGTCATACCACAAAGAAATGATAAATGTTTGAGGTCAAATCAGTGTGCCATATGCATATCAAGACATCAAAGTATACTCCATAAAGATGGACAACTATAAAACATCAATTAAAAAGCGGGGGAAGGATAGGGAGTTTCACACTAGAGTAATAGATGAAGAAATCATAGTGAGAAACCATGGAGACAGGATTCCAAGTTGGGATCCTGTGAGTCCGTGCCTGGGCTCTGCCCACTCACTGTGGCTCTGAACTGACATGGAGGAATCTACCATAGTTTTCCCTTTTTCGTGTCTGCCTGCAAATTAACCAGTCCATGCCTTACTCCCAGTGTCTGTTAATCAGCAACATNAAAAGAGCTAGGNGGACCTGGCTGTCTGGAATGTCCCATCTTGACTCAGCGTCTGCCACTCACCTTGTGCTGGCTGCAAGCATCTTGCTGAAGAGTGCTACTGCCGGTGGCCTGCCGTGGGTGCTGCTGTCCTGGGTGCTTCTTTGTTTCTCGGGCTCTTGTTTATGATGGCTTCCCATGAACTAGCATTTTGCCCACTTCGATTCATAGATCCAAAACTCAGAGAAAAGGCAAACATCCAGTCAAACATTTACCTGGGAGTGAAATCAGAGGGCAGTTCTCTTCCTGGTTTCACAACATCGCTTGCTCTCTACTTCTTATCCCTCCTCGCTTCTATTGCCTCCTCCTGGGCCTCGCTGCTGTCCCTTTCACCCCAGCTGTGGTCCCAAGACCACCCACCTCCCAGCTGTATGTGGAGGCTTTGCTGGGCAGCTGTGTGCCTTTGGCCACCTATAAAAAAATATTATAGGTAATAAACTAGGACTCTGCCTCCAAGCCATAAACCAGGACCGCTGGCTTAGAGGTTCTCCCTGGACACTGGCAGCCAGCCTCTTGCTTGGAGAAGTGAACAGGGACAAGTTCAAAACGGATCCCAGCCACATGGCAGAGCCTGCTAGCTGCCCCATCTCTGGGCTTCCTGTTGCTTGGGCAGAAAGTAAGGCTGCTACTTGGTGGTTCTCCCCCCTACCCCCGCCCCCAGCAAGGTCAGGCTCCAGCCACACTGGCATCTAGGAGCAAACACCCAACAGGGATTCTTGTGGGGTGGGTGCAGGAAGGCTGAGTGCCCCCTGTACCAGGTTTCCTTTTAGACCACCAACCAGCTCCCAAATCATGACACGGAGACTTAATATTAGTCTTATTAGCCCTATCTTATGTTCATTTCTTGCTAGCTCTTATGACTTGTTTCTCTTCATCTATGTTTTGCCTCGGGGCTTTTTACCTTTATTTCTTTCTGTATACCTTGTTTTCCTGCTGTCTCCATGGCTGGCTCATGGCTGCCTGGCTCCTGGCCCTGAGCATGTCCTTCTCTTTCTCCCTCCTTCTTTATCTTCTCCCAAACCTGGATTTCTCCTACTTACTCTCTCTGCCGGCCAACCCTGCCTATCCCTCTCCTGCCTAGCTATTGGCTGTTCAACTTTTCATTAGACCAATCAGGTGCCTTAGGCAGGCAAGGTGAAACAAATGTAACACATCTTTACACCATTAACAAAGGCAGCAGAAACAACTGCAACACATCTTCACACAGTTAAATATTCCGCAGCATAAACAAATGTAACACATCTTTGCCTAGTTAAGATAATATTCCATAACAGCCCCACTCTAGAGTGTGCTGAAGGNCGGAGGGAGTCTGCCACTGTCTCTTCCCATGGGCAGGGACTCACAAGAGCTAGGGAACATGAGTCCTTGAGTCACCACAGTAAGAACATTGCCCCCCATCCCACCCCCAGGCAATGGGATCAGGATCCATCCCTGGTGCATGAGTTGCCTTTTTGGAGCCCAGTCCCTGTGGTGGGACACCTGGCGCAGCCTTGGTACAGGGAAGAGGGTCTTGGATCTGCCTCAACTGTATGTACCAGGCTCTGCTGACTCCCTGTGGGAGACCTTGCCTTTGAGGAGGTGGGAATAGGGGTTGGAAAAGGCTGGAGAANGGGAGGAGGGAGGAGAGGGGGATCTGTGGTTGTGATATAAAGCGAATAGAAAATCTTTTAATAATAATAAAAAAAAGAACATTGGCTCCCACATGCTGTCCCCTCACAGCCTAGCCCACAGGCACAATAAAGTTGGCTTGTAAGTAGCCTATGACACATGGGGCTGACTTGTCAAAGCAGCTCACCTGACCCTCTCTAATACTTCCTGGANTACAGAGGGTGTTGGCAACACCTGAAGGCCCAAGTCCCCTATTTTAAGAATAAGGCTTCAGGTTAGCTTAATGACTTCTTTAAAGGACCTGTCTCCAAAGACAGTCACATCCTAAATACCAGGGGCTCATGCTTTGGCATCTGAGCTCAGAGNCTACCCCAACAGTCTCATCAGCTTTGGTGGGAGGGGAGACAGTGAGCAGTGGTCAGCATTGTCACTGATGCCCCCAGACAATGGTATCACACACTTGATAACTCTACCCCTGCCTGCAAAATCCCTACCCAGTCCTGTCATGCCATCTTCTTGGCGTGGGCCACATTCATCTCCTGTCACACAGGTGAGCCTTCGAATGTGTGGAACGCTGGTGGGTGCAGTGCTTTGGAGTGTAGTCTTGGGAGTCAGCCTGTTACTAGGTAAGCCACGGTATCCGTCCCCTGAGCCCATCTGAAGATGAGCTGNACCTGCGTTAATGGACGCTTGAGGCTAAAATGAGCTAAGACACTGAACATGTTTCAGAGAGTGCCTGCCACCGGTGAACACCTGGTCACTCCTCAGATACTGGTGACCAAGTCCCAGTTGATTGGAGTTGTTCAGCCACATGACCAGCTCTGAATCAGCACAATGTCTGGGATACAGAAGAGGCTCCACAANTGCTTGCTGTCAAGAGGGACTTGAAAGAAAGATGGAAAAACACANGAGAGCCCAGTGCAACTCAGCTCTCTGCCNGGTTCCTGCAAACAGAGAGGCNTGTGAAGCATTTCCTGGGAGCCGGCTGCTGCTTCCCTGGAATGGGAGTTCTCCAGTATGTGTGCCCAGAGGCTCAAAGGCAGGGACCCCAGCTCTCTGCTAGGCACTTAGTGTCCATATCTTCTGGAGGTGTCTACTGCAGGTCCTCCTGTCTCCTGGCCAGCCTGCAAGTGGATGCGGTCCACTCTCGGATGACCTCTACCATTCTCCTCACACCCTTAAGAAAAGGTCATTGTTGAACTGTCTCTGGGCCAGGGGGCGATGGGAAGGCAGCCACTAATGCAGAGAAGCCAAGACNTCTGTTCTCAGGCAAGTAAGTTTGGGGGGATTTNGTCTGAAGTAACAAGGTCCCATGTCTGAGGATCTGGCATGCACCCTGTGGTCCCTTGCTTTCCACACATCCCCAGGCGTTCTTGCCTTTTTTGAAGAGTCTATGTTGAATCCAAACCTAGAAGTTGAGATGTGTCTAAGACACTTCCACAGTTGATTTCTCTCCAGAACGCCAGCCTATGGGAGCCTTCATGAATACTGTTTCTTCTGTGCAAAGTACACTGATCCCTTTTCCCGGTTTGGATATCTGAAGGGTCTAAGTTTGCACAGGTTCTTTTTTGTTTGTTTGTTTGGTTGGTTGGTTTGTTTTATTTTTTGGAGACAGGATATCTCTATGTAGCTTTGGCTGTCTTAGGACTCACTCTGTAGACCAGGCTGGCCTCTAACTCATAAAGATCCCCCTGCCTCGGCCTCCCAAGTGCTGTGATTAAAGGCGTGCGCCACCACTGCCAGTAGTTTGTTTAGGTTCTAGGTTTAAAAAACAAAACAAACAAGTAAAAACACTATATAGAGAAGAGTCCCATGGCACTCACCTAGAGATCTCAGTGCTGCCTGCCCATGGGNAGAGTGAGGAGACAGCATTGATGGAATTCACCAGAATCCAGTATAGAAGTCACTGTCTTGGATCCCTGTGCTTATCAGGGTTCAGAGTGCGAGTGAGGCCACAGAAGGAAACTGAAGTGTGTCACAATGGCTGCACTTGCTTCCTGAGAGTCAGAAACCTGTCATAGGACAACCTCTATTCCTTCTATAGAAATACAGCTTAATTATTAAGTTCAGGAACAAATGAACTTGGGTGTCTGGGAGACCTGGTGTGGTTGACACTAAGTGCCTTCTGGGGTTGTGGATGACCCTTGACTAAAGATTGCTTTTCTCCCTTTGAAAAAGAATTTATAGTTTGTGGGGAACCAGCCCCCACCTTTACCCGGGTACTCTTGAGGAGTGAGGGATAAGAGATTTAGATAGAACTATAGAGGGGAGAGAAACAGAAACACAGGATAGCCTTGGGTGGGCCTGGATCCTTATCCACCAGCCCAGAACTTTATTCAAAAGGGCTTTTTATAACAATACCAAGGGGCGAGGCAAAAAATCTCCCCTGTCCTAGATAACAGCCAAGTGCAGACCCTTCCAAACACCTGGTACCCACNCCTGTGGTCCAATCATCCCCTACTGCAGCCCTGCTGGTAAAGCAAGCTCAGATCTCACTAGGAAACCTCTGCGGGCTCCTACAATAGTTGGCTTGAATTCCTTCAAAAACAGACCTGGGAACCAAAAANTAAATAAAGCCCAACCTCAGAGCTGGGCATTCAAAATNTGGACGTTGATCCTTCCAGACTGTCCTGAGAAGTCTTGGCCCTCAAAAATCCGTTGAGGTGGTAGTACCAGACTTTTGTCTCTTTCCTTGTTCAGCCATTCGTTCTTGTCACGGATATCACAAAGCACACTGTGAATTCTGCTGGTTCTTGAGGCTAAATTCTCACTAGATCCAGCTTGTTCCTTCCCGGGTAGGTCAGGAGCCTAGCTCGCACAAGGCCCTCGCTCAAGAGAGGGCAGTTTTACAACTTCACCCAGGCAGAACATGGAGAATGAGGGAGAAATGACTGAATCACAAATGGGCTGTGACAGGGCCNCGTAGGGAGAAGCAGGGCCAGAAGTCCTTTGAAGGCTACTTTCAGAGCATCAGGAGGGTCACTTAACTAAAGACATGCAGGGACAGAGCAAAGAGGGAGAACCNGAAACCCGGGCCTTCAACCTTGCTCTGCCCTAAGAGCTGTGTGTGTGGCTTCTATGGTTTGAATCTGGCTCAGTTTCTCCAAAACTCAGTGAATTTTGTCACTGTTGTGGGGGCGGGAGTGGAAGGTGATGGGGGAAGTTGGGCTTTCTCAGGAGAGTTTTCACTGCACAGGACTGGGTGACTTCCTGCCATAGCTGGTTATTATAAATGTGCCCCTGGCTGGGGATGTAGCTCAGGTGGTAGTGCACTGGGCCCCACATTACATCCCCAGCACAGCAGAAACAGGACATGGTGGCTCAGGTCTGTAACCTCAACACTTGGAAGGTGGAGGTGGGAGGATTCAGAGTTCAAGGTCATCCTTGGCTACATAGGGAGTTCTAGGACAGCTTGGGCTACATGAGACTCCATCTCAACAATTAAAAACAAGAAAGTAAAGCAAGTCTCCTGGCCATGTGTCTCTGTCACACAGGTTCCCTNGCNCTTCTGCCTTAAGTCATGAGTTGAAGTAGTAGTGGGCCCTCTTCAGAGCAGAGAAGATGCTGGTAACATGTTCCTGGACTTCCCAGGCTGCAGAACTGTGGCCCAAAGCTACCTCTTTGTTTATAAATTATAATTATTCTCAAGAAAACTAAGCAACCATGCAAAAGTCCCTCCCTGCCCTAGGCTNCAGTGGAGTAAGGCATGGGCAGTTGTGTCTGAAGACTCTACTATCTACCTCTGCTGGTTCTGAGGGTTTCCCTGACCCCCACACTCACCTCATTACTTTGGGGGAGACTCACAGCTCTGGACATCTCCCCTTACCAACCCTGGCTCTTAATGACAGGAAACTANGTCGAGCCCGTGAAGAAAAGTCATTCTGGCTTTGTCCACACGGTGGAGCTTTTCCAGGGCGCTGCTNGCAGAAACTGCTGAAGCCCAACAAAGTGCAGCAGGAGGAAAGGTGATGTACGGTCTAGTTTCACTCATTGCTTGCTCTTAGTTCGCTTTCTTATATAACGCAGGAGCACTTGCCTAGGGATGGTGCTGCCCACGGTGAGCTTGACTCTCCTATATATTAACAATCCCCCCCCCAAACTTGCCCACAGGCCAATCAGACCCAATCAGTTCCTCAACTGAAGCTGTATCAAGTTGACCATTAAAGCTAACTAGGACAGAGAGAAATTTGGCATTTTTTAAAATGGGCCTTTAGTTATCTATATATTAAAATAATAGCCTCTGCCACCACCATCACATAGACCTTTTCTCTAACACCAGGTATACATGGGAANCCGCTGACATGTCTCCATTCAGTGTGACCAAGAAGATGGGCTGTCAGAGGAAGAAGTCACGCTGGTGGTTAGGGACACCTTGTCTCTTAGGTCATAGGCATTCAGCGAAACGTTCACAGAGTTGACTATGGAGCTGGGTGGGATGAAGCATCTCTCTGCCCAACACTGTTGTGTAGAAGATAACATTTAGGGAAACCACCTAATGCAGAAGCTTTGTGATGCTGTGAAATAGAGCTGAACTTAAATGCCACCTTTCAGAGGTGATTAGCCTGGCCAGATTCAAAACTTTTCCATATATAAGACTAACTATTCCACCAACAGGCAAAGTGTAACCAAAACCTGCCTGGATGGATGATATATGTTTTTTGCACAGGACACTGCCTATTAAATATGTCACTGTATATAGGTCAGGAATCTTGCTCCAATACTGGGATGTAAAGACTTGTTTTCGGACTGGGGGAGGAGCTTTCCTCAAGCCCCGCCCCTTCCCCTCCACTCTACANTGTGGGTCTCTTAGCACCAAAGCTTTACTTTGAACTAACACACACTGTGACCCGCCAGGCCTCTCCCCATTTCCTCCTCCACTCTGTCCCCTATACCTGGCTGTGCCTTGCTCCCTGTGGTCCTCAGGCCTGGGAACTCTGCTCTGGATACCCACTACTGGGGTTCCTGCTTATCTCCCCCCACACACACACACGGAAACAGCTTCTCACACTTTGTCACTTAAGGAGTTAACTTTCCTTGAAAACTTTCCATTCTCTTTTTCCCAATATTTTTCCCAATATTACTCATAGGGGGCTGGAGAGATGGCTTGGGAGCTAAGAGCACTTGCTACTCTTGCAGAGGACCTGAGTTCAGTTCCCAGCAACTACATGATGACTCACAGCCATCCATAACTCCAGTGTCAAAAGGCACCAGGCACACACATGGTAACACGCATGCATGTAAGCAAAATACTCATACATATAAAAATAAATTAAATTAAAATAAAACAACAACAACAAAACTATTTCTTAAAAAAAATAAAATAAAAATACTCAGCACCGTAGTATACCCCTTTAATCCTAGGACTAAGAGATAGAGGCAGGTGGATCTCTGTAAGTTTAAGGCTAGCCTGAACTACAACAGAGTATTCCAGCTAGGGCAACATAAATAGACTCTGTCCCAAACCAAACAAAAAGTAATACTCTGCCAGGCGGTGGTGGTGCACGCCTTTAATCCCAGCACTTGGGAGGCAGAGGCAGGCGGATCTCTGTGAGTTCGAGGCCAGCCTGGGTCTACAGAGCAAGTTCCACAGACATCCAAGGGATATACACAGAGAAACCCTGTCTCGAAAAGCCAAAAAGAAAAAAAAAATAATATTCATGACTCTGCCCATCCCTCAGGTCACCTTCTTGAGCACACAGCATGTGGTGTGTGTGTGTCTCCAACCCTGTGCCTAGCACAGGCTTGGCATGCTGTGACAGCCCCCAGAAAGTTTGCTGAATAAAGAAGTAAATGAATCAATGGATGGACAGATTATGCTGTGTGCTGTCATGCGGTGAACTGAGACCCACACTCAACCGTGCCTTGAGAATAAGGAAAACACCAACTCTTCCATCGACNTGGGCAGGAAGGCTTTCACCTCCTCAGCACTTTGAAAGGAATGGCCAAGACCCNCTCAAAGGAGGCACCGCTCTCCTCACAGGAGACAGGCTGCCTTTTGAGAAAACACATCCTGCCGGCAAGGTGGCTTCTCTTCAAAGATCTGTCAGGAAAGTAGCAATGGTTCCTACATAGGAGAAGGAGTTGCAGGGGCTTCTGTTTGGCTCTGTGTCTCTTGTGCCATGACAGCTGTACTCTGTGTGTCAGGGTCATGGTGAGACCTGCTGGTCTTCAAGTGTGTCTGTCCATTCTGGAACCCTGGAGGTCACTACAGAGTGGAGGCCCTNTGATCTGAGCCCAGGTGTATGGGCNCCATCAGCCCTACTCTGCTGTGGCTCACTGTAGCGGATGGTCAAAGGGAGCCCCTGAGGGCAGCCGGCATCATTTCAAACAAGGGCACGGTGTCTAGGTTAAGTCTGAAGACTGAGTNGAAGAGCCAAGCTCTTCACTGCGCTGGTTCAAATCCACTTTGGGACACCAGACGTGAGGATTTCCCGTTTTGTGAAGCAGGGCTTCATTCAACTCTCTCCTCACATTGCCTTTTCCCAAGAGAAAGTTCTACCCAACCCCACATAAACAGATAAATAAAAATGGTATACAAATTGAATATTTACTGATAATGAATCAGAGATTTAGTTTAAAGCAATTCTTTGATATACATACATCTTTATCTTTTATTAAGGATTGAAGCAAATTTACGTANCAATGATGCAATGTGCTTATTCATTTTTACAGGCAGAATTTACCTTGGCTAAATATCTGGTGCTGCATTGTCCTCATACAGCAGCTTCGGAGTTTTTCATTGTCAATCTATATTTCAGTCATTGATATTTTGATTATA
>LZPO01107946.1:126850-147401 GCA_001675575.1 Neotoma lepida | reverse complement strand
GACACTGTGGAAATCAGTGTGGTTCTTCAAGTACTTTTTTATTGGTGTGTATGGTCATCGTTCACAGTGATGGGTTTCACAAAGACATTATTCTCACTCAAGTCCATCTGCACTGACCACATTCTCCCTCCTATAGTCCCCTTTCTCCTCCTCCCCTCCCACCAGTCCCCTCCCTTTCCCCAAAGTCGTTTATACTTTTATGTCGTACATAAAATCATGTATACACACACACACACACACACACACGAGCCACAGATAAGAGAAAGCGTGTGTTATTTGTCTGAGTCTGGCTCATTTCCCTTAATGTGGGGCTTTCTAGTTCCATCTATTTTCCTACAAATGACATAATTTTATCCCTTCCTATGGCTACATAAAACCCATTATGTTTATATACCACCTTTTCTTGAACCATTTATCTGTTGTTGGGCACCTAGGCTCATGACTCCATAGCTTGACTGTTGTGACTAGTACTGTAAGAGACACTGCAGATGTCTCTGTAATATGCCACCTTAGATTCCTTTGGGTTGATTCCTAGCAGTGGTACATTCACAAGTGACTTTCTCAGTGTCACAGTGGCAGGAATGTCCTCTGAGCCCACTGGGGAACTTAGCGCGTGGGCAGGTTGTTTATGACAAATCTGTTCCAATATTCCCCTAAGCCTTTTTATTGCTTCCTCTGCAACACACTAAGGAAATTCTGGCACCTCTATATTACTACACAGAGATCTTTGCATCACTAGGTCCCAGCTGGTAAGTAAACTGCAGTGCCACCTCCCGCTACATGAGCCCATTTTCAAGTCCAGAATCTTTGGTCAGGGCACCTAGATCAATAAATGTGACTCCATATTTCAGATTTTATTCTTGCCCTGTTCACGTCTGATGCCTGTTGAGACTCCAGGGGTCACAGGGAATAGGTCTCCGGGAGCAAAGCGTCTTTGTCAGNTAACTGCCAAACCTACTGCAAGGTCCTCAGTGAAGCCNCACCAGGCAAGCTTCCTCTAGCAAGGGAGGCTTCTGCTTCTTCAGGTCTCAGGCNCTCACCATTTCCAAACCGATATCCCGACTGTGACACAGGACATTGGCAAGGCTGTGGATTCAGCTTCGGTTGTGATTATGCAACCCACACAATGCAACTGCATCAGTCATGTTCAGCAATACTGGCCCTGCAGCTAAGAAATACATTTCTTCCTTGCTATTTTCATAAATAATTTAAGTGATTATTGGAGCTTATTTTTAGTGACGCTCTCTGGCCGTTTGACTGTGACCCATCTTTGAGGGCTGTTTCCCGGGACCACTTCCTGTACTGGTTAATGTCTTTATCAGATAAAAGAAAGAATTTAATGGAAGAAATTGCTAGCTAGGTAAGTCGAAAGAGGCACGTGCAGGAAGCAGCTGGCATCCTCCGGGCTAGAACAAAGGAGATTGGAATAATTTCAACTTAGAATCCCAGAGGAGGAGGCCCTTGGTGCTGAACCCCACACCTTTGCAGGGTCCTGCTGCTCAGCTGACAGGAGTGTCCCTGACCTTNCATAAGGGACACTGTGAGGCTGGGGTAGTCTGCTCTGACCGGGGCTGGACTCCAGCCTCCCATNCNTACAGGAAGAGCCCTCAGATCTCTGCTCAGCTCTGGGCCCCAGCAGTCTCTCTGTGCCAGGCCCTGGTCCTGCTCTGCATTGGTACTGTACAGAGTCAGCCAAAGGTCTAAGAATTCTGGGGTTCCCTCTCTGNAGCTCCTCCCTCATTCATGTCCCTGCTCTCCCAAGGCCTTGTTGCCCCAACTCTGAACTCTGACCTCTTCCTCTTCTGTCCAGCCAGANCTCTTGGGCCTGCTCGGCCTACCTCTCTGCACTGTGGCCTGGAACAGATGCCCAGAGAGAAAACTGTGTGCCTCCTTGGCCTGATGCAGCCCTGTCCAGGCCTGTCTCATTGTTTTCTCCAACTTTCCAGCAGGAGGAAGCATCCCCATGGCTCTTTTGTCAGCTGCCGAGCATCTGAACGCCCATCTTTGCAGAAGTCTGCATCTTGTGTTCACTGAATACATCACCCAAGCCAATCATGTCTCTTGAAACCCTCCCCCCCCATCATTCCTGAGACTTCCCTCTGGAAACCGCCTCTTCCTCTGCTCTGGAGTGGTCCACTAGGGGTCTGAAAACACAGAGAGGCCTTCCAGGATCGACCTGATGTTGGGCTATTGATGAAAAGGCCTCCCTCGCTTGAGCTCCCCTGGGACAGGGATACCTGCTATTCATCTCTGGGCCTATGGGATGAATGAACGCGTGCGCATGCATCCACTCTGGGCCGTTAATTGGTCTCCCCTTGTGTTTGTGCCCAGGCCCTGTGTGTAGCACAAAGTCACATTCATTCTTGCTGTTTAATCACTACCCAGGTGCCTGGGATCTCACCACCTGCCCCAGTTCCCTTCCCTACCCGGAGAGTTCACCCCCACTATTTACAATAATCCTATGGGGCCCCCATCTGTGGCCCACGGTGTTAGTTGGCCCCTTGAGAAGCATACTGAGAGATATAACTAACTGTGCTGGACTGTGGACTTGGGGCAATTTTAAAAAGAGACCGAGCTGATCATCTTCAAAGCCTGGTATGTTTTCCCCACCCAGACACACTCACACTTTGATGCCCCAGGCTCAGGGCTGGAAAATGAATCCTTTTCTTTAATTCCCAGGGTCATTATGCATACATAATGCCTTCCCTCCCATTTAAAAGGAATGTAGATCGTATGTAAATGCGCCTCTGTGGAATTGTATATCCCAACCTGCATTAAGCACACATGAATTTCACAGTGACATCATTCAGTGCCTGCTCCCTCAGCGTCTGCATAAAAAGCAGACAAATTCTGTTCNGTATACATTTGCCACGTCTGCTTCCTCCTGGTCTCTTAGTCAGGCTTTGGACCTTGGCAATGATGGTTCAGTGTGAAGGACCTTCAGATCACCTCTTTCGACTCCTAATGCCTTGATTCCTTCCGTAATGCTCACCAAGATTCACCTTGAACTCGTCCACGGACAGGGCACCCACTCACTCTGGAGCAGACTACTGTCGGCTTGGACAATGATGAGCCACTAGAGAGCATGGAGTTACCGAAGGTTGTCCCTGAAAGGCGGGGAACAGTTTATTGCTTTTGTTTGAAAACCCTGCTTTGTTGCATGAACATTGTGTTTCCTTCAGAGCATTAAAGTCACTCTCTCTCTCTCTCTCTCCTTTCTCTCTTTCTCTCAGCAGTATCCACACTCACATGCACATAGGACATTACACAGATGTACATTTTATAATAGCCAGCTCCCCAAGCAGCACAATATAAACATCTTTGCATTTCCATGAGCCTACCTCTTGCTCATTTTTAGCATCTACTTAGTTCTCTATTGTCAGATGGACCATACTTTACTTAATCATTGCCTGCCCGTGGGCAGTTAGCTTGCTTCCAATTTGTTGATGCAGTGGCCGACTCTGAGATGAAACCTTCAAATGGAGCAATTATTTTCTTAGGAAAGAGTCACAGATAGGATTAGGGGGTCAAGAGGTGTGAACGGGCTAAAAGGCCATTCCAGGCGGAGCTTGTAGTCTCTGAGGTGAATGGAATCTTAGTACTGACCATGTGCTGAGAGCTTTCCCAGCATTCTCTTCTTTATTCCTCACCATTGTCCCCTCCCTTCCCCAAGGCACCTGACCGTCTCTGCTCTATGTGCCCATTGTAAGGTAAGAGCTAGAGTGACCCAGCCATATGGTTCTGCTCTGCTCACCACATAAAGCGGCCTCCACAGGGGCTTCTTTCGGGGATAAGGACCTCCTCCAGAAGACTGCAAACCGGGCAGGAACTGAGCTAAGAAAGGAAAACAGATGCAACTCATGAGATCTGCAGCAGCTTGTCCCCGGCACCGAGAGGCTTTCTTCAGCTCTAGAAGTAAGCCAACACTATACAAAAGAGGGAACTCAGAGTAGTAGGTGCCGGCTCCTGGGGAGTCTGGTTGGNCTGGTTGGTAAGTTCTTCTCTCCTTTGAGAGTATCCTCCTAGCCACACATCAACGGTCCAGCGACAGGGCCCCTTTTGTCAGGGATGAGGTGCTCAGAGCCTGGCTGGGCGCCTGCATGTATAACCCACAGCTTTACCAGCTAGGTCATAGGTGCACTGACACCTGTTCTGCCGGACCCCATCCCAACACTCTTAGTAGCCAAAGGACAGAGCACAAGTTGTAAAATATTGTGCATTTGTACCTCTAAGTCCTGTGCAAAGTGTAACACTCAAGACTGGTTCACACAAAGTCCAAAATACATCACAGTATTTAGTCACCACAAGGCCCCTGTCAACCATAAGGTGCGTGGCTGTATGTAGCACTAAAAAACACCCGTGAGAGCACACAGCTTTTTCACCTGTGCTCCCATTGTTTGGACGAGAGACTGGATTACAGAGATGATAAAAGGTGGGAAATCTGAAATTTTGTAGGCAGAAAAACCCAAGTGCGAAGTCGTGCGTACAGTCAGTGGGTGTTTTCCATGAGGGGACTGGGCTAATGTGCTCACCCACGCCAGTACAGGCGGAGAAAATTCCTGAAAACATACCCAAGAACCTGATAGAGCGGCCTCTGGGAGCAGGGCTGAGGAACTGGGATTCCAGCTGAGAGGGAAATCTAGCCATCCATTTGTAAAATCTGACATCTTAAACTAGAGATTCCCTTTACCAAACGAAAACTGGAAAGAGGGCAAAATAAAATAGGGCGTCCTGGTGGGAGGATTGAGAGTCATAACATTTGGGACTGGCGGGCAAGTAGTCGTTTGGACCGGGCTGCCTCCCTGCCCCCACGCCCCACCTCAATCGGAGGAAGCAGAGCTGTTCTGGAGACTTCCCTGCAGTTCGGCGCGCCGGTAGGGCCGCGCGGCGCCGGTCCCGGGCCGAGGGGCGCCCCGCGGTGCAGGCCGGGCCAATCAGCGGGCGCGGGGCGGGCGCGGTGGCTTTGCACGCGCCGAGCGCTGAGCGGAGCAGAGGCGCTGCTGCCGTCCGTCCGGGAGCCGGCCATGCCGCGTTTGCCGCTGCTACTCCTGCTGCTGCCGTCACTGACCCGGGGCCTCGGGCTCCGCGACGCGGGCAGACGACACCCCGAGTGCGGCCCGTGTCGGCTGGATCGCTGTCCTGTGCCCTCGCCCTGCCCAGCGCCCTGGATCGCCGCNCGCGACGAGTGCGGCTGCTGCGCGCGCTGCCTGGGCGCCGAGGGCGCGAGCTGCGGGGGACGGGCGGGTGCACGCTGTGGCCCCGGCCTAGTGTGCGCGAGTCGCGCCGCGGGGACGGCGCCCGAGGGCACCGGGCTCTGCGTGTGCGCGCAGCGCGGGACGGTCTGCGGTTCCGACGGCCGCTCCTACTCCAGCATCTGCGCGCTACGTCTGCGCGCCCGGCACGCACCACGCGTGCACCCTGGCCACCTGCACAAGGCACGCGATGGTCCCTGCGAGTTTGGTAAGTGGGGTTTGACCCAGAAAGGCCCAGGCAGATGGGAAAAGCGGGACCCCAATGCTCTAAGGTGTGGGACAAAGAATTTTATTGCACAAAAGTGGACGACACCACCGGGGCCTCAGTGTCCCCTCCAGGGGCAATATTTAGCATCTTAATGTCATGTTGGGGAGACTAGGGCGAAATCTACACCCTACCTGCCCTAGAGCAAACAGGGATATGGGTGCTTAAGAACTTGCTATTGGAGTTATTTGAAAACGGGGATTGAGTGGTTCCCGCGCCAAGTGGATTGTTTGAATAGAGAGGAAGGGAAGGTGAGGATTCCCAGAGAGCAGAAGTCCCGCATGGGATTGTAGAGTCACCAAGACAGGGCATCAGGATACTGGGTATCCAGTGAGACCCAGACTAACTAAGACCCTCAGGGAACTTCCATCCTTAGCAGATGAGACCTTTGGAAACTTGAGCTCTGAAAAGAGGCTGACCTAGTCTAAAGTGCATGTAATTTGAAGTATCCTGCTTTAAGGAAATGAATAGAAAACTCAGTTGCCAGGGACTTCAAAGCTTAGCATCATACTGCTCACCTCCCTGGTGCCCTAACTGATCACTGTCCTGGGTAATTTTTTAAAAACCAAAATGTCAGTGTCTATGGATATCCAGAAAAGCTAGCCTGCTTTGCCTGTGTGTGGGTTTGACATAGCCAGGAGGTTTCAGAGAACAACCCCATCTATTCTGTCTGGATGGTAAGTGTGCTGAGTGTGATGGTTGGCCGGTCCCCAGGATGCTGCCATGCATCCTGTGGGTGCTTCAGGCTTCTCGAGATTTCTGGCCTGAGCTGTGAGATGAAGTCTACACCAAGTGCCCAAGGTAGAGCTTCAGGAAAGACACCTGGTGGCTCTTTTTCCAGGCCTTAAATAGTACTTGGTATTGTTTTTCTCCTCTCCCTCCAAATATTCCATGGAAATGTGCTCAAATCCAGGATTCTGATGGATTGTTGGAGATGGGGCAGGAAGTCCCACTATACAGGGAAACAGTGACCCTGTGCAGTCCAGTGAGAGGCTGAAGCAGGCTGGNTTACACAGAAAAGTCACCATGGCTCTTTCCTAGTTCAGGCTCCACTCTGCTCCACTGTCCCAGTGGAGGACAGTGCTAGTTGGGTGGGGTGGGGGGACACACTCCTGGGTAGCTCCTGGCTCCCCCAGTGACATTAAGCCAGGTCATTTCCCTGTCCAGCCACAGCAGCCCCAGGGGGGCATTGTTGATGCCCCCTCTGCTTGGAATATGCTTGTGTCTGCCCGAGGCACTGAAACAGTCCNNTCTTTCCTTCTTGTAGTTCTGTCACTGTCTTTACAATCTGCCTCCTCAGCAGTTGGTTCACAGGCAGCTAGCTCTCTTTGTCTGAGACAGGTAGCACTAATGGCACACACAGGACACAGAAGAAATGCTGACCAGGCCACCCAAAGCTTCTCAGTGCGGATGGGCTTGGGTAATTTTTCTCTGAGTAGCATTCTGTTCCTAGGAGAAAGACCCCTTCAAGGCATGTGGCTCAAAGCTGTTGTTAGGCAGAGGAGGCCCAGACCCAGAGAAAGCAGGGGACTTGACCAAGATGTTCACGAAAGGCTGCCACCTCCCAGGTCCCAACCCCTTGTCCAGCACTCTTTCAGGAGTGGACTTGATAATATTAAGTCAGGCAGATGGTGGTTGCTATGGTTACCAGAGTACAGACAGATGGCAGATGGAAAACCCACACCCCTAATTCACTGAAAATTACCAAATGACAAGTAAATGTGCCAGCCCCTCGGCTCTGATCTATGGGCTCTGAGCCCCGCCCTGGGCTCCAGCCTGGAGAATAAAGAGGTCCTCAGAGCCAAAGGGAGCAATTCAGAAGCCAATTTCCAGGACCTCATTAGTGGCACTCCTGAGCTCAGCTGTCCTGTCCAGCAGGGTTTGTGTCACCCACCTGAGACCTGGTGTTGTCTACCTGTCACCTCTGTCTTCACAAGCTTGTGTGGTCCTTACCCTTGCATCTCAGGGAGGCAAGGGCTCCTGCACAGGGAGCTGTTTCCCTGCTCTGGCTACACCTCAATTCTGGGCTGCCCTAAAGCCATCTTTAATTCAAAAGACACAGCGGGAGCACTTTTAACAAAGCCCCAGGGGACCCTGTTTGAAGGGAAACAGACTGTTTCACTTCAGTATTGGTGACAGTCACTCCTCCCAGACTCCTCCAGCACCCAGGTACCTCCACTTTAATGGGATGACNATTCATGCATATATTGATTAGCTCCTTCCCAGTGGAGACCAGTGATGCCTCCATGGGACGGTGGTGGCAAACAGTGTTTGGGTCTAAATGCTTCCCAGAAGCCTTTGCTCAGAATTGCCCACTGCCTAATATTGAGAGCATCCTTTGAACCTTGTACACCTGCCTAATATTGAGAGCATCCTTTGAACCTTGTACACCGAAGACCTATGTGTGACTATTTTATTGTTAAGACATTGCTTTTGCATGCATTGTTGTCCTTGATTTTTGCAGTCACCAGAAGGAGGGGAGAGGTCTTACCTATCCCATTAATGCAGTGGTCCTCAACCTTCCTAATGCTGCGACCCTTAAATACAGTTCCTCATGTTGTGGTGACCCCCCAACCATAAAATTATTTTCATTGCTACATCAAAACTGCAATTTTGCTGCTGTTATGACTCGTAATGTAAATTACCTGTGTTTTCCGATGGTCTTAGGTGACCCCTGTGAAAGGGTCATTCGATTTCCAAAGGGTCTCGACCAATAGGTTGAGAACCACTGCCTAAATAAAAGGGAACATTGAGGCACACCGAAGGGGATTTCTTGAAGCTGCATGGCTGGCCCCAGCTGAGACAGGGCCCCAGGTCCGTTTGCCTGGTTCTTGACAGATCCCTGCCATCTGGCTCCTGCCTTGGAGCCCTAGCGAAGTCTCTGACAGCTTGAGCTCCTGAATCTTAGAAAATTCACCTTGGTTGGAATTCCTGCTCCATTTAGAAGCCCGAGGTACGTGTTACCAGGTAACAGTAGAGGCGGTGAATGCCACTTTGTGAGAGGGACAAAGAAAGGGGCCTCGTGTTCCAAAGCCTTTCATGAATGCCGAGGGAGGGGATTGGAGTCGCAGGCTGCAGGCAGTGGGATTAAGCTGGGGCTCTCCTTCCACATCCAACCGTGATTATAAGCATAAATTATCAAGCCTGTTCTGCACGTTGATCATTAAATTCTTTGCTTGTGTGTGTCTTAATCNAAGCAGATAGGGTCCTGGGGGACGACTTGGGCTCTTCTTGCTTTCCGTGGCACCATTAACTTAAATCTCTGAGGCATGGAAGATGATCTTTCATTTCAGCCACCCAGGACCCATTTAATGGAAGGGGTAGGGAGACAGATCACCACATGCAGTAATAACACAGGTCCTTTGATCTGTGCAGATCCACACAGCTGACACAGACACCGTCATCGTGTTCCTGCATGCCAGAGGGTGTGGGGCAGTGTTCTCTCCCTGAGCAGACAATGGTTCACAGCCCTCCTAAGCAGCAGCAGACAGCACCTGGACTCCCAGGCAGCNGAGTCTCCCTGGCACTGTTTTGCCTACCCAGTGGTCCTATGTCCTCTGACCACANACAGCTAAGTGACTGTGACCTGTCTAGCCCTGGAATGGATGGAACTGTGCCATCCTGGATTTCCTGGGCTGCTGTGAGCGTGAGAAGGAAGCAAGTATTGAGCAGGGAAGAGTTAAATGGAACTGATCCATGTAGAAGACTGGACTGGCCAGGAGCCGCCAGCCCTCCTGAGAAGTTACCTTATTCCCCTCAAAGGTAGATGGGAAGGAAAACCCTGCCCCTTCCAGGATGATGGCAGCCCTGACAACACTGAGGTGAGAAGCTATGTCCTGGGCTCCTTGGAGATCGCTGCCATCCATCTCCAGCCTGCAGGGCATTGAACCCCTGCAGTATCTCTGAGCTCTGGAGATCTGAGGGTTGAGGGTGGTGGCCTCTGGTACCACCAGATAGGATCTGTCACCAGAGGTCAGCAGGGGGCTGCAAGCAAATACAGCACAATAGAAAGGTCTGTTCTGGGTAGCATGAGCTGCTGTGTCCCTGGGTCCCTCCTTAGGACACCGTGGCGAATTGCAAGGGATCTTCAACTGTTCCTCACTTCCGCCTGTGGAGGGCAGACAGCGGGCATGTCATGGCTTAAATATGAAGTGTTCCGGGAAGATTTGTGTATTAAAGGTTCATTCCCCAGCTCTGGCACTATTGGGAGTGGTGGAGTCTTCGGGAGGTGGGGCCTAACTAGAGGAAGTAAGTGGGCATTCTGCCTTAGGGGAAATCTTGTCCCAAGAACCATCTCTATTCCCCCCTCTGCTTCCTGGCAGCTATTAAGTGAACAGCTTTCTTCCATCCTGCCCTCCCACTATAATGTCTCTGTCTTGCCACAGACCTAATAGGAACAGCGCCAGCCAGCCATGGACTGACTCAGGTCCCAAGGAGGATGGGCACCTGTGTCCATTCTGAAGAAGCCACAGCTGAGACTAAAGCATGACACTGGACACACAGCTAGACAGAACTTGAAGTGGGTTTCCTTTACCCCTGTCCCCACTGTACCATTCTTCCTGCCTCTGGTAGTCACTGAGCACCCTGCTGTTACACTTGAGTAGNGTGAGGACCAGAGATGTCCTGCTAGTGTTATGGGGAGTCACTCCTGGGCATCGCTGGGAGGTGTGGAATGTTCCCTCCCTGTGCAGAATAGAGCTCACATAACTGGCCTGAGATCATCACTTCAGATTGATCAACTGGCAAGGTTGGCCTGTGGCTGGCTTCTGAGAGCCTGGACTTAAGGAAAGTAAACTATTCCCAGAACTGAGGAGCGTGGCTCACTGCCTAAACAGCACAGGGCTGTCCATGTTGACCAAGTTTCATCACCATGAATACCTTTAGTGACCATGACAGAATGGCNCACCAAAATAACAGTTGTCTCAGTTTCAAAAATAGTATGGAATTGTATGGAACTGTGGCAGGAATTTGAGTCCATGTTCCTNCACGCCCCTCACCTTTCTAAGCCTTAGCTCCCCGGCTGTAAAATGGGAGCTAAAACACCGACCTTCCAGGGCTGGTGTGAGGAGGCAGAAGANTCCTCTGGGGGAAAGGCAAGATGGAGTCAGCACTGAAGTGAGGCTTGATCTCCACAACCAGGAAGAGGAATCCCACCTCCCGCCATTGAGGTTGGGCTAACCCTGGCCAGCTCCCCCTGCTGGCATGCGATAAGATTGCTGGAAAGGAAGGCGTTAACAGCTGTAGGCAGCCAGNAAACGACACTGCCTTAGCCGTGGCATCGTTACTATTACCGTGATTGTTATTGACTGTCCAGAGAGGTTATGGCTGAGAACGCAAATTTAATGCCAGATACATTGAAATTAAAAGAAGATCACTGACAACTGGCAGCCTGAGGAAATCTTTCAAGGCCACAGAATTGCTCAACTNCCCAGCCGTGTGCATCAGTCCAACATGGATCTGTGCACCACAATGAGCTGTGTGCGACATGCAAATTTATAGATAAATAAATGTGTTGGGAAATGTCACTTTAACGCTGAAAGCGGGGGCTCTTTTGTAAAAGAAATGGTATTTCCTGCCGTGAAAGCGGTGGCGAGGGCAGCCTTCCCTAGACAGTACTTCTTAATTGTAGTTATTGAAAGAGAGCGAGCGGGAGACTCGAGGAGCGCGCGTAGGAAATGTGATTTACTGGTTTATTCATTTAGGCCTGAAAGGGGGTGATGAAGTCTCATTTAAAATTTATGACTTTACTTGAAGGAAAGTGAAACACGTTGACGGAGCGTCCCTCTGGAACCTATTGATGGCGCTGGAATCAGGGTTGGTATGACTGTCCCACAGCAGTTTGGGGACAGGCTTGTGGGTGGAAGGGCTTGCAGCTGGAAACGCCTGTGTGGCTGTGAGGAGGTACTGGCAGGAGGGTGTGAATAAATTAGCCCCTCTTTGTTGTGGCAGATGGGGCTTCTGTCAGACAGCCCTGTGTGGGTCTGTGGCTGCAGGGCNTGTTGGAAGTTTGGGGGCTCTCTTCCCCAGANCACTGGCTGCACACACTCTTGGATGTGGGTTTGAACATCCCTTTGGAGAGCAGTCACGTGGGCAGAGCTGAAAGCGTGGCTGATTGGAGGGGGTAGGTGGCCTGGCGTCGGCCACGGCGCCAAGGGCTCCGGCCCTGGCGTCATCAGGTGGTGATGACAGGAAAGAAGCAGCGAGATTGCTCACAGAGCCCTCCAGGGGCCCAGCTCTGCAGTGAGCGCTCCATTCCTGGGGGTGTGCAAGTGCTCAGGCACGGGACGAGGTCTGCCCTCACTGTGTCTGGAGGGCCCATACCAGTCTCCTTTCTGTGTTTGGCTCAGCAATTAAGAGCACTGGCTGGTTTTCCAGGGGACCTGGGTTTGATTCCCAGCACCCACAGTGTGGCCCACACCATCTGTAATTCCTTTCTGTGGCCTTCCACCCCTGCATCCTTCACCNCCATCAACCTTGCCCCTCTCCCTTTGTTCTCCTATTTATTGCAGCCAGGTCCCAGTGGGCGTAGGCCCTCCCANGCTGTTCTGTTTGCTGGCTCCAGAAGGGTGGTATTTCTCTTCTATGTGCCATATTTTCTTCATCTAGTGATCTGTCTGCCACATCTGCCCGACTCTTGCTTACATGTCAGGCCTACCACAGTAATGGCTTTCTCCTTCCATGGCTGGTTCACTCTACAGCTCGGGGAAGCAGGGGTCTCCTCAGGTCACCAGAGAAGAGGCAAGAGCTGATAGCCTTCCCTTGGCCAGGACTCCACCTTGCCAGACTTCATGGCTGTCCTGCTGTCGGGTACGGGTGAGACTAGGTGGAGATTCCTGGACCCCAAGGCCAGCTGTGATGCAGCTGGTCAAATATGAGCAGAACCCTTGTTTAGGACTTGATTGTGTAGCTAGGCCTGTAGGATTGGTAGTAAATCCTCCTGTGGAGTTGAGGCAAGCATAGGGGCAATAAGTCCTGAGCATAGGGAAGGCCAGGGCATCAAGGTACTTGTGGATGAGACTTGATGCNGNCCGAACAGATCCCAGGTGTGTTAAGAAGCGCAGTGCGAAGGGTGAGCTAAGGGTCTAACCTGTGCTGCAGGCTCTCAGGTCATCTTAAAGAAACAGAACCCCAAGTCTTTCTTCTCTGAAACCCCTCTACACAGAGACAGAAGAGCATCTCTGCCCTTGGAAACTTGACACCACCCCTCAGGGTTCTTAAAGCTTTTCCATTGTAGGACCTGAGAAATCCCTAGGTAACCCTNAGTACAGAGTATATAAAGTAAGCATGCAAATAAGCATCAAACATTTATTGGTAATAAATCATAAAGAAATACANTTCTGTATTGTATGTATTTAAACAGTTCTGTAGTATGTGTATAATTTTTACCATTCACTGACGGTAAGAGCAATGTTGCAACCTAATGTGATGCGTACGTTTGTTTATCTTCACATAAAGAATCCAATCTTAGAAGCTGGAGAGATGGCTCAGTGGTTAAGAGCACTGGCTGCTCTCCCAGAGGACCCAGGTTCAATTCCCAGCACCCACATGGCAGCTCACAACCGTATGTAACTCCAGTTCCAGGGGATGTGACACTCTCTTCTGGTCTCTGCAGGCACTGGGTACATACATGGTGCACAGACATACATGTAGACAAAATAAACATACACATAAAGTTAAACATTTTAAAAATTCTTTTAAAAAAGAATGAAATCTTCTCTGACATCAATACTGCCGGATGTAGAGTATCTTCAACACTTTCCAAAGTCNATTGATATTTTTATTTTTACTGCACCTCTTCATATAAATACATAGTACAAAGTGGNAGAAGAGGGCTGGGGCTGTGCCTCAGTTGGAGTTCTTGCTTAGTGAGCATAAAACGCTGAATTTAACCCCCAGCACCACATGCCACCCGAAGCCACACAGCTGTAATCCCAACACTCAGGACTTGAAAGCAGGAGAATTGCAAGTGTGAAGTTATCCTTGGCCGAGTAGAGAGTTTGAGGTCAGCCTGGGCTAAGGAGGCACAGTCTTAAAAAAAAAGTCTTTGTTTTCTGTAAGTCAGTCATGTTTCTGTAAGAGCAGAGAGCATGCACAGTAAAAATAAAACAAAGAATTCCCACAAACCGTGGCAGCTCAGCACACACAGCTGTCTAGAATCTGAACTGCAGCATTTGGGACCTGGCAGTGTTGTTAGGGGCGTGTCTGGCAGTGTTGTTAGGGGCGTGTCTGGCAGTGTTGTTAGGGGTATATGGTACAATGGATAGCATATACAGTGCAGAGATCCCGTGCTCTGAAGCCAAGACCACCATGAAGTTATATGATATGACATGTGTGAGCACTACCAGAGCACCTCAGATTCATCCCTCTTTTGACTTTGAATTAAATTTTGGTCATTGTGTGTTCAGAAAACTTTGATTGTCACCAGATTTTTTGGGACCCCAACCCCACAGGCACTTAACATGAACCACAGTTAAGAGTGAGATTCTAGGAGGCAGCAGGATCAATACGCAGATGGTAGCTGAGGTGTTGGAGTACTCAGGGAAAGAGTGTGTTGAAACCCGAGCTCCACCACTGACCNCCAGACATCTGGACATCACTTTTNCCCTTTGGTTCTGTTTTTCTGGTGGTAAAAACCAAGGCAGGCTTGCAGATCCCAGGCCTAGGAGTTCACTTCCTCAGAGGACCCACTGCTCCCTCCTGNAGGCCCTCAGAGGTCAGGGTTGGGCCTCTGCCAGGGTAAAGGATTGTTCCTTTGTCTTCTCCTAGCTCCTGTGGTCCTCATGCCACCTCGAGATGTTCACAATGTCACTGGCGCTCAAGTGTTCCTTTCATGTGAGGTAAAGGCTGTGCCCACGCCGGTCATCACCTGGAAGAAGGTAAGTTTCTCCAAGCATTTATACGTTTGTCTGCGTGCGTGTGCANGTNTTGTGAGGGTGGGAGAGAAGGACAGAAACAGAAGGACCCAGGGGTGGGAAACAGTTTCTCCTTAGGTGTGTTTGTATGTGGGCCAGAGGATTAGACAAAGATACTCCAGCCCCATGCCTCAAAGCTGCCACCCTAGAGCTCTCTCCAAAGGAGAGGCGGCATTCTTTCCCATACCATTTGTTCATTTGGTCACTTAGGTGCCTAGAAAGCTCTGCTAGGGACATACTAACAGCTGCTGGGTCCTGAGGACCTGCTTTGTTGTGGCACGGAGCTATAAACAGACTGGTGACCAAGACTCTCAATCCTGTCCTGCATACTGAAGTTGGCAACCTCACTGTCCAGCAGGGGGNGCTGTCTGAATAGACACAGATTTAAAAGACAGTCGAGTTATTTGCATAAGAATGACAGGCATTTGGATTTCTGCCTTGGAGTCCCTGGGAGGATGCAGGTGGCCAGAAGCCTGGGGGGTCAGCCTGGCTCAGAATTATTTTTCTAAACTGTGCATGCTTTCTCTGCCTCATATAGGTCGTGGGTTCTCCTGAGGGCACTGAGGAGTTGGAGGAATTGCCTGGAGACCATGTCAATATAGCTGTCCAGGTGCGTGGGGGCCCTTCTGACCATGAGACCACATCCTGGATTTTGGTGAGTGTTTTGGATTATTGGATATTATCAACAAACTACCCTTTGTCTTCCCANGACATGCTACACTTTNANAACTGTNCCCTATTCTTTTCTTTTGGCTTTGCTGGGGATTGAACCCAGGACCTCACTTCAAATTTTTATTTTGAAGGCTCATGAGATGGCTCAGGTAAAGGTGCCTGACCTGAGTTCAATCCCCAGGACCCACATGGCATATGGAGAGAACTGACTTCTGCAAGCTGTCCTCTGATCTCCATACACATGTGTATATACACAAAATAAGTAAATAAATGTAATTTTTAAACATTTACAATTTTATTTTGAGACAAGTTCTCACTAAGTTGCCCAGGCTGACCTTAAATTCTTTAACCTGTTGCTCCAGCCCACAGAATAACTGGTGTGTGCCACCAGATCCAGCNTGTCCCTGTTTATGTTCCACGGGGCCCTCTGGAGTAGGCCGGGCAGGTTAGATAGTTCCCAAGAGTGTAAGTATCGTAGTTAGGGTTTTTATTGCTGTGAAGAGACACCATGACCATGACAACTNTTATAAATGAAAACATTTAATTGAGGTGGCTTGCTGGGAGTTCAGTGGTTCCATCCATTATCATCATGGTGGGACATTGCATGCAGGCAGACATGGTGCTGGAGAAGGAGCTGAGATCCCTCCATCTTGTAGGAAACAAGACCAACTGAGACACTGAGCATAAGAAACCTCAAAGCCTGCCCCCACAGTGACACACTTCCTCCAGCAAGGCCATAACCCACTCCAACAAAAGCCACACCTCCTAATAGTGCCACTCCCTATGAGTTATGGGGGCCAATTACATTCAAACNACCACAATAAGTGATATGCTACAGTGACCCCAAAAGATACCCCAATGCCCAGCTGTGGACAGGCTACCCTATGTGGCAAGGGGGGAGGGTTAAGGCTTTAAGACGAGATTGCCTAGGGAGACTTGCAGGTAAGTCACATGCTGTTAGGGTCACAAGAAACTTAATGGATTGCCCAGGCTGGTCTAATTTAAAGATGAATCTATATGAGGAAGAAGGAGGCAGAAGGTATGGCAGGATGAGAGAGGTGCTCCCACCATAACTGAACTGAAGGCAGAGGATAGAGCCATAACTGTGCTGGTGTCCCTTGGAAGCTGGCCAAGGCAAGAAAACACATTGTCCCCTCAAGGTTTAGGGTGCTGCACATACCCCGATTTGAGCCTGCTGNATCCACATTAAAGGTGGTAAGTTGGTGTTGTATTAAGCTGCTAAAGTTGGGACTTTTTATGACAACAACCACAAAAAACCAATGCACCTGCCTAAGGCCACAGGTCAAGAGGGAACTGGAGCATTGGGATTCTCCCGCAGGGCACCATTAACAGGACTCAGAACATTTTTGCTAAGATAAGGGAATGCCACTTATTTGAAAAATCAAGGGAACAGGAGCTAAGGTTGAGGCTGGACAGTCACTGTTGCTGTCTTAGTCTTAGTTTCTTATGACCTAACAGCCTTTGGCTTACCTGTGAGTCTCCTATAAAATGAGACCAGTAACACTCACCCTTCTCCCTGTGTTGTGTGACAAAATTTTTCCTGGGGAGATGATTCGTTCTCTCTCTCTCTCTCTCTCTCTCTCTCTCTCTCTCTCTCTCTCACACACACACACACACACACACACACACACGTGTCTACACACCCCAGATAGGGATTCCCATGACAGACCATCAAAGTCCACATTGGTGAACCAATGAATTTTATTAGGATTACTTACGGGAGCAGAAATGACTCAAAGACAGCTGCATCACCAAAGCCGACCCCAGCATGGGTGACAGCTCACAAAGCTGGGAACCTGGAGCACATTGTGCAGCCTGCAGGCAGCTCAATAGGTTCGAGAATGTCCTTTCCGGGTGCCTCAGTTGGTCTAAGCCTCTGCGAGGAAGCCCAGCTGGTTTCTGCTTCTTCCAGGCAGCTGGTCTGGTCTCAGAATCTTCTTTGAAACTTGGCTTCCTTCAGTCTGAGAGNGACTCTCAGTTTTTGTTGCTTTCTCTGGCAGGGAGGAGCCTAGTGGATCTNGTCAGTTTCAGGGACTTCCTGAAGTTCTTTTGAGTTGTTTACTTTTCTGCTTAAGGAGCTTCCCAGCAGGATGGANTGTTTCTCCTGATTGGTGTGAGTTAATGATCCTGTGTGCCTGACTGCCCCACAGCCTGNAGTGATTTGCAGTGGTTAGGGGCTGTTACTACCGGAGAAGCCAGAGAGATGAGAGTGGGTATGGATGTGGCGGTGAGCTCCAGCATGCTCTCAGGGCACGTCTGCCTCACTTCCACCAGCTCTGGGTAGTTCTTTATCCAGGTGAGGGACTTGGAACACAGTTGAGTGTGTGTGGCCTTTTNAAATCAAGCATATTCTCTCTTTTTGTGTGTGTNNGAGAAGTTGAGGACAAGGTCTCTTGGTGGTATCTTGTAAAGGCTGCCCCATAAAGAACACTTNGCAGTCTTCTCTGGTGGGTAGATGTTTGTCCTTAAGATTTATGCCTTTTTCCTNAAAATCAGTCCTTATCACCTTTTAGTGAAAGGGCCAGGAAGCTCGCAGTAAAGGCTGAGAATACAGAGAAACCACTAAAGCAAAAGCCACAGCAGGGAGCAGGCCCTTCAAGAGGGGCCCCAAAGAAGCCGGTGTCACTGTGTGCCCGGACTCCATGGCAAGAAAAGAAACCAGGTGGCCTGTCAGATTCTGAAAAGCAACAACCATGCAGCTCTGTCACTTTGAACTGAGTACAGGCTGGAGTGTGGCTCAGTTGGTGGAGTGCTTACTTAGCAGCCAGGAAGCCCTGTGTTGGCTTGCNAGCTCCATAGAAACCATGCGTGGTCTCACAGGCCTCTCATCCTAGCACCCTGGAAGTGAAAACCGGAAGATCAGAAGTTCAGGATCATCCTCAGCTACATAGTGAGTTGGAGAGCCTGCCTGAAAAGAAGGAAGACTGAATNAGGTTGTCAGTTTTGAGTGTGATGAGTGCCNTGTGCATCATATAAACTTGTCCATTGTCTTTCTAGATCAACCCTCTGAGGAAGGAAGATGAGGGAGTGTACCACTGTCATGCGGCCAATGCCATTGGAGAGGCCCAGTCTCACAGCACGGTGACAGTCCTCGATCTGAGCAGATACAAAAGCCTCCACTCCCCGGTTCCAGCCGACCTCCTGTGAGGAACATGGTACGATCCCAAGTCATTTCTATCTCCCTCCCTGTAGCGTAAGAGACATGACTGCTGCAAGGTGACTGTGACTCTGTTCCACTGATTTCCCAATCAAAACCAGGTCGGGGCAGCAGCCCCAGTGTGGGTCATGTCCGTTCTTATGGCAGACAGGATGAGCAGGAACTGAGTGCATAGTCTCATTCAAGTTTCTGCTCAAAAGTGATGTCACATTCCCTGATGGATCATTGGCCATAGCAAGTCACACAATGTGCTAGGTGGATGAAGTGGGACACAGACACACACACACACACACACACACTCCACTCACTGGAGCCAAAAGGCAGCATGATCCTCTCACAGGTATCAGAGTTGCCATCGTGAACAGGTACCACTGTCAAGACTGATCAGCAAGGTCTTATAGAGCAGGAAAAACTAGAAATAAATGTAATTGACTTTATTTTTANAATTTTTTTGTGTAGGAGTATTTGCCTGCATGCCTAATACCAGTGGAGTCCACAAGAGGGCNTTGGATCTCCTGGAACTGGAGTTACAGATGGTTGTGAGCTCCCATGTGGGTGCTGGGAACCAAACCCAGGTCCTCTGCAAGAGCAGCCAATGCTCATAGCTGCTGAGCCATCTGTGATAGACATTCTTAAAAGCAGAAGGAATTTGCTGTGGTTCTGAAGCCTTGATCCTTTTGACTGCTTTTGTTGGACTGCCTTCCATCAGTTAGAGAAATGACAAACACCTCCACAGCTCAAGGAGTGCGATGGGCATGAGGCAGGAGAGTCTTTACACTGGGGAGATTGAAGGAAAAGAGTCACTGAGGAAGTGGCCCTGGGGGTGAAGGTCTCTGGAGGTCATCAGAGGTCCTAGGAATAGAGAGAAAAATATGAACGTGTGAAACCATAGAACTTCAGCAAAGCTGGGAAATCAGATCTTATAAGTTGTCTTCCCCAGTACTCAAGTTTTTTATTATGCATGATATACACGATTATATGTTTTGTTTTATATCGTTTATAATAACGTGGTTTACATCCACATCTTGAGCTCCGTCTCCAGCATGCACTATTGGCCAGCTCTTGGTTGTGTGCCTCTGGAAGGAAATGCCTACTACCACCATATGGCATACTGGGGCTCTTTAGGGCTTGAGAAGTCCTTTCCTATAAGCTGGAGTCTGCTTCCTTGGAATATCTGGCCTTTGGTCTTGAATATTCCCATTGCCCAGGACTGCCCCCTCCCCCCATCAGCCCTGGCTTCATCCCTCACTGAGGAGGGATTGGGACCCCAGCATCACATCCTCCACCTCAAATTTAACACNCAGGTCATTACAGCAGAGCAAGCTTCCGCCTCTAATGTCTCCCCATTTCCTTCGCAGGCTTCTGGGGACACTGGTCACAACATGATGGCAGCGTCAAGGAGTGGGTCGTTTTACTCTGTGAAAATCTGGGGAAACTGCCTGTAGATGACTGCTTTTTGTATGTTTTTTTAAAAAAGGAATGCAAACTAGATTCTTACGCAGATGTAGTTTTTAGCAGGGCAGACCTCGGGGAGAGAGACATGCATGCAGCTTTTTTATATTTTTGGGATGAAACGTCCTCGAACAATTCTTTTTTTAACTCTTCTGCCCCAGGACGGGTCGCACACTGTGTGTTTGTAATTCTAAAGGGCTCAAACAAGGCACGTGCCGACCGACTCAGGACTTGGTGTCTGTGACTTTGGGTGCTCTGTGACTGGGTGTCATGAAGGGAGGAGGGTCCCTGGGCCCCTCTCCTTAGGTGACTGGGAGGGGTGTGTTCCCTCCTCTGGGTCATGGTTTCCACCTGTGACCTTAGCGTTTGGACCCAATGCTCCTCATGCTCCCTGTAGCCCTACCCTCCTAGAGTGACATGGCCCTAGGGAACTATGGCCCTGGCATTCCTTTTAAAGTCATCACTTCATTCCTGCCATGGACAGCTCGGGTGGCTCTTCTGCTCCTCTTTTTCCCCGTTGTGAGGAGATTTAGCTCTAGGTGGGACCCTCTGTCAGACTCAGGAGCTACTTGACCAAGCTGTACACTTATTAACCCAGCATTCTCCCAGCAGACAGACAGTAGATGCCTGACTTCTGCTTGTCACACTGAAGAAACCAGGTGTCATCTGTAGGTGGTGGAATCACACTGCACTACCGTGCATTTGTCCATACCCAGGCAGAAGCCCCACCCCCCTTAATGAGGAAAAGATAAAAGAATATCTGCTCTCTGCTCTGCAGGTTCTAGGTGACTGCACACCCTTCCTTCTTTTCTTTTCTTTT
>LZPO01107946.1:33305-51516 GCA_001675575.1 Neotoma lepida | reverse complement strand
ATAAGATCAGACGGTGAGCAAGCCTGTAGGGTATTTTCTTAATTAGTGACTGATGGGGGAGAGCCTAGTCCATTGTGGGCGCTGCCATCCTGAGGCTGGAGGTCCTGGATCCTATAAGAAAGCAGGCTGAGTAAGTCATGAGGAGCAAGCCAGTAAGCAGCACTCCTCCATGGCCTCTGTACCAGCTTCTGCCTCCAGGTTCCTGCCCTGTGTGAGTTCCTGTCCTGACTTCCTTTAGTGATGAACTACAATGTGGAAGTGTAAGCCAAATAAACCATTTCCTCCCCCAACTTGCTTTGGTCACGGTGTTTNATCACAGCAATGGTAATCCTAATTAGAACAGTGGCCCTGACTTAATCAGGGGATATCTGCCCCCCACACGAAGCAGAGTTCTCTCTCAGGTGGTCACAGAGGAGGAANCTAGAGAGGACCATTCCTCCTGGCCAAGAAGGAGCCCTTGGGGAGTGGTAGGCTCTCTCAGTTCGGACAGCCACAGCTGACAGCTGGAGGGACCTCAGCCCTCCAACCTCCAAGAGCTGAATTTGGCCAAGAATCAGTTCTGAAGTCAGTTCTTCCCACAGGGTCAGAAAGGACTGCTGCTGGCTGACACCTTGACTCCAAAAGATCCGAGTGGCTAATTCAGGCCAGACAATATGCTGACCTCTAGAGCCTTGAATTAATGAATGGTGTTGTTTTAAGCTGCAGCATTAGACAGCCGTGCTGATGGGTCTCACAGATAGAGGATGAGCGCACATCAACTGTAACTAACGAACAAGTGAACCTATCAGCTATGCCACTGGTTCCAAGAACTCCCAGAGCTCGACAGGCAGGTGGTCCAGAACACTGAGGTTCACTGAGATGGCTCAGTGGGTAAAGGTCCTTAGCACGGAGCCTGAAGGAGGTCAGTCCCAGGGACTGAGGAAGAAGAGAACAGTCTCCCACGAGTTTTGTTTTTTTTTACTCTATGCATACATGCATGTATATGCACAGGAACATGAGTACATGTGCACATACACAC
The DNA here is from genome assembly GCA_001675575.1 of Neotoma lepida. Taxonomy (NCBI): domain Eukaryota; kingdom Metazoa; phylum Chordata; class Mammalia; order Rodentia; family Cricetidae; genus Neotoma; species Neotoma lepida. The sequence goes on along the minus strand of LZPO01107946.1, from coordinate 50,498 downwards.
ACACACACACACACACATTAGATGCGTGCAATTAAAAAGTATAAAAACCAAGAGCGTTGAGAAGATATGAAAACGGTCAGCATCTACAGAGCAATGCAATTCCTTTGTGTTTTCATGCCCAGGGATGGTTTTCACTGTCAGCAGGGTCTATGATTTCTAAAGTTGTAAGACAGCTGGAAAGCAATGAGAGGAACAGGTAACTGGAAGTGTTCTAGAAGGATCCTGTGCTTTCCTCTCACCTGCTCAAAGCCTCTCACTGCTTTCCCAGAGGACTGGTTCAGAGGGACAGCCACCACTGCCACACCAGCCTTGATTCCCAATTTATGGCCTCTGCTACCTGTTTTATGTGGTGCTGTGTTATTCATTAAGCGGCACTGTTTACCATGAGAGAAAAGCCAAGGTACGACAAAACCCACTCTAAGAGTTTATTAGGGGAAGGAGACAGAAGAGAATGTGTGGAAGAGGGAGGAAGAAGAAGAAGGAGAAGGAGAAAGAGAAGAAAAAAAGGGAGGAGTCTGTGACNCGCTTTTTATGGATCCCCCACACATATGCGCATATGGGCTTAAGGAGCTATGCGCGTAGATTGCNTGATCACGCTGAGCTCAAATTATGCGATCATGCAGCGCAGGGACGTAAGGCATGACTAAGCCTCTTGCTTGGCTACTGGACCGCAAATGTGCGGTCATGTAGCAACACTACCCTCTCTCAGAAAGAGATGGTGGAAGGTCAGCAGGCTGGTACTCAGAGAGGCCAATGGCTAGGGGCCACAGGCCAGCCTTGGTTCCTTGCCACTCCTTTCCTGTCTGTGAGCTGATTTATTTCTGTCTGCTTCCAAAAGTCACATAGGGGAGACAGGACAGGGAGCAATCACCCCCTTCACATTACTGAGGAAACTGAGACCGAGAGGGGCAGGAACACAGACAAGATGACTGAACCAGGAAGCATGTAATACCCTGCACCCCTCCCAGGACTTGTCTGTCCTTCCCGATCTATCCTCAGGGACTGAGCTTCAGTTGTCCATCCCTTCCCCTTCAGTCTGGTGGCCAGCCTTTGGTCTACATCACAAGCATTGGCTGTGGTCTTGGATGCCCAGTGTTCGCTGTGCAGGCAGCCACAGAACCTGCCAGACATGTATTCCACCCCCACTTCTCCCATCATGCACTGCACATTTGAGTCCATTCCCTTCTCTCGCTCCAGAAGCCTGACAGACCCCAGAATGAGGTCCAGACATGACTTTGCCAAACCTGCTGTACTAAAGGCCACCTGCTCTGCCTCTCAGGCTGCCTACCCTGGCTTCCCGCCTCTGCTGCTTTCCCTTCAGCTCAGCAGCTGGGCAGTCATCTGCGAGGCTGATCTGCTGGAGCTTATTCCCAAACGATCCTCCTGACCATTGCCAAGCACAGCGCGGGACAAGCCATGCTCGGGAGTTGGACAGCCAGCTGGCAAGCAGGCCACCTGCCTGGCTTGCAAAATGCTAAGTTTTTGATTGCTTTGCAGTTCAAGTTCATGAGCAGAGAGAGAGAGTACCAGAGCTCAGAGAGAGTCTGGAAAGAACATGGTCTAACCTTGTGCTGTCACACAGGGTTACCAACGCAGAGAGACCTGCACTCTACTGTATCACTGGGAGGGGCCTGGGGCGGGTACCAGATGGGACAGGTCTAAGGGGATTAGGACTGACCCTTCCTGACATTCTGTTCCTTGTGGGGGAAAAGGACTCTGGGTATGCAGGTAACAGTCTGGAGTGCAATTGATCGATATTTTGTGCCTTGCCAGGGAGTCTAGAATCAAATGCCACCCCAACTGTGTGACGTCAGTGTTTCCTCACTCCTTGTCCCCATCCCTAAACGAGTATTTACCTCAGTGACTCCTGAATCTGGGCCGCACAAAGAACACAAAAGGGGACAAAGGTTTTCACTGATAATTATGATACTTTCAAAAACATCAAGTGAGTATAATTATGAGGGGCCATATGGAAATGATAGACCCAAAGTATTAGAAATTTACCTTGACTTAAAACGTCATATTTCAGAGATGATCTCAAAGGCTATATAGTGAGTGACTGATTTTAACAGAGTGGAATTTCAATTTTACTTACTTCTAAAGGACATCTTGTTTCTTGAAATTGTAATAACTTTTAAAAAGGTCCAGATGTCTTAGGTAATTCTTGAGCATGAATATTTTTGAAATGTATTAGGCTTTTTTTTGTCTTATGAAGATAGAGAAGGAGGCAGTGGAGGAGAAAGAAAGGCTAAGGGGAGAGGGAAGGAGACAGGGAGGTTGGGAGGCAGGGATTGTTGAAACTGCCTTTTAATTTTTCCTTGGTTCTNCTCATACTCATGATGCCATTGGGAGATGTGGCGCTGCCTCTCTGGGCCTCCACCACTTCATAAAAGCTGGGCTTGGGTGCTGAGAGAAATACCACCTGGGAAGATGGCTGCCACTGTGTTATTTATCTTTCAATGACACTGTGCCTAGTCTTTGGCTNCTGACATTGGAAGCCAGTGTTAGAACCCCTCGTAGCCCCAGTGTCTGAAATGAGGATCGGAACCAGATGAGTCCTGGCTNACTTCCCAACCCCAAACCTATGAACAGCCCCTGGGCCGACCAACTGTGAACAAGCGAGACCACNGCAGGACCAAGAAAGTTCCAGTGGCCAGGCTTACAGGGAGCATTCTCTCTTTCTTCCAATTCTGCTACAGCTGTAGAGCCAGACAGGTCAGCCAACTGCTGGGGACTTGGATTATTCCTCCACACTTTGTCCTTTGTGCCTGCAAATTTGCAGCTCCCCTTTGACCTTACACCTGTTGTACTGGTCCTCCCACAGAGCAGCTGTTGGAGGTGAGGACAGTTGGAGCCAGGCAACTAGGAAAGACTCCTGTCTCAACGCTAGGGACCCAAGACACACACACGGCTGCTTTTGTGGGTTATATTAAAACACACCTGCAGGCTCTCTTAGTCCTAATTATAATGTAGTTTAATAGGGTCTCTGAAGTACTCNGGGTATGGAGACAGCCAGAAGCCTGAATTCATGCTGCAGCTAGCTGGGGGAAGAGAGGGGGCTTCCACATGAATATGCAAATGCTCCTCTTAAGGCTGAGGGAGTCCTGGTTACAGATGTATGTGGGTGAGGAAAGCCATGGCTGATGATCTCTGTGGCTTCCGCAGTGACCCAGGCACACCCTTGGGCTTTTTACACAGGGTTTTGCTCAGCTACCCTCTGCCCATCCCGGGCATTAGGTTTTTGGGAGAGAGGCTGGACAGAGCATGCTCCGTGGTTGTGACAAATGGAGGGACAGTTCAGCAAGGCCCTGCTGTGGGAAAAAGCCATNCCAAGGTCAGTGTGGTNGGAGGCTCTGTATAAATGTCAGCAGGAGAACTTGGGTGAGTGTTCACTGANGTATGCCTCAGAGACAGGCTATCGGAGTGTAGCAGCCGGTTGGGTGGCAGATGGACCGGCACAGCTTGAGCTCTGATTTGCCAGGGTCTCACAGCTGGGCAAAGGAAGAGTGAAGGTGAAAGCCATTTTAAGTAACTCACAAAGAGAGCCGTGAGCCTGTTTTTGGTCTCCAGCTTTGGAACAATTTTTCCTGGTTGCCTGACTCCAATGGTCTAATCTCCATCAGCTGTTCTGGCCTGGCCTATGTCTCTCTCTACCTCATCATGAATCTCCTGAGATTTGTTCTTCAAGCCTCCAGGCACACAAGGGCTGAAAGCAGCTTGGAACTCATAGGAGAGACCATCAATGCTATCTTCCAAGCCTAAAAGCTGGGTCTGTTAGGACTAAGAATAAGGAAATTCAGTGGGTCAAGAGATGTACTGAGAAGTCATTTTCCANGGGTAGAGAGGACGCCACAGATCTGGGATCAGGTGTACTTTTTGTTGACTCTTTGTTTCCTTGAGACAGGCTCTTCCTATGTAGCCTAGGTTGGCCTTGATCTCCTAGCAGTCCTGCTTTAGCCTCCTGAGTACTGGGATTGTAGATGTGCGCTAGTACACACAGCCTCAGTTGCACATTTGATGTGATTTCCATAGTTGGCTATTTAGCAANTGCTGAAGGCACACAGGGTCCTGCACAGGGACAAGCCCAGCCTGGATGGCAGGTGCCTGGGTTCCTGGGTAGTTTTCTCTTGGTCTCACTCCCTCCGTGTCAAGTGCCTTCTGNATGCCAAGTGGCCAGTGTGGCTTTCTCATCTCATTCCAGTGCTATGAGCCCCCATCCCTGTGTGTCTGTGGTCCAGGCTTTGACCCTTTCATCTACAGCAGCCTCCTCATCTGGATGTTGGCAGAGTCCTGTTAGATTAGGTGGCTAAGGCCTGGAAAGTGGTTCCTTTCGTATTTCAGATACTGTAGGATTCACAGTCAAGATTGTCTGGTGTTGTTAGGGGTTTTTACTCTCTTTTGGGGGGCCTGCTACCAANTAAATACACAGAGGCTTTTTCTTACATATGAATGCCCGGCCTGAGCTTGGCTTAGTTTNATGCCAGCTTTCCTTAACTTGAATTATCCCATCTACTTTTTGCCTCTGGGCTTTTCCTGTTTTCTTTCTTCTGTAAATCTTATTCTTACTCTGTGGCTTGCTGTGTAGCTGGGTGGCTGGCCCCTAATGTCCTCCTCCTTCCCTGGCTCCTTGTTGAACCTCCTCCCAAATTTCTCCTATTTATTCTCTCTGTCTGACAGCCCCGCCTATCCTTTCTCCTGCCCTGCTATTGGCTGTTCAGTTCTTTATTAGATCAATCAGGTGTTTTAGACAAGCACAGTAACACAGCTTCACAGAGTTAAACAAATACAACATAAACAAAAGTAACACACCTTAAAATAATATTCTACTACAGTCTGACTTCAAACCTGTGTCCTGTAGTCTTAGCACTTAGTTTCTCAAGAAGGTACCAGAAGACTTAAGTTTCTGCTCCCCTTCCTCTCTGTTTGGATATCCCAACAACTTGTATGGCTTTGATAGGGCAGAAACCAGATCTGAGGGAAACGAGGTGTACTGGCAGTGGCAGTACTGATGGGATCCATGCCCATGGGGAAGCCAAGGGAAGTGTGAAGGGTGAGCTGAGGCTAGCCTCCCTTTTGCACATCTGCTACTAGCACTGGCTGGCCACCACCAACGAGCCATACAGTAGTCATGAGCCGCTTGAGACCAGACCACGACTAGGGGAGCAGTGGAGAAGGCAAGACTGTAGGTCTCCAGGAGATGTAGAAAGAGTGTCCCCTTCCCAACCCACAGGAGCCAGCCATATGACAGTGTCTGGTCTTCTCATCCCATAGACATCCTGACCACTGTCTAGTTCCTAACCCTAGGTAGCAAGTGGCCCAGCTGAACACCCACCACCTGAGAACTCTATTTGGGAAGGGAGTTCCTAGGCTTTGGGATGACCCAGTCATTGAGAGGGTTGGAGGAGTGGGCTCCCAGCCTGCCATACGGAACGGCTCCCAGGTCAGCAGAACTCAACCACACGGCTGTCAATGTTCTGAGAACACTCTTTGTGCTGCCTGGGTACAAGGTGGAATGACCACTATTGCCACCTGTGGCAAAAGTCTCTGGAAACAGTATTCTGGACACACAGCAGGGAAACCTTGTGCTTCTGTGACACAGCTTTCTGGAANGAACAGAANNCGAGTTGAGGTGAGGCTGTCTCTGTTGTTTGTTTGTGATAAGGTCTTACGTAGTGGATAGCTATTTTGGCTTTTGGCAATAGGACGGCCCCCTTAGCCAGGTAACCATGACACCTGGCTAAGATCTCCCTTTAGGGCGTGGTTTACAGGAGCCCCTTGAAAATTGGGGATGCCTACATGATGGCCCTGCTCCTGCCGTTTCTGGATCGTTGCGGTCTTGGAAGACAGACTGAAGACCGAGCCAGATTTCTCCACTGGATCACGTCACTCTCCTGTCCATCCCTGTACTCGCTCCCTCCCCCCTTTTTCGTAAGTTGTTTCTAAAATAAAGCTATCTTGATAAAATATAAATAATTGGGCTGGGCGTCTAATTAACGTAATAGTCTAACTCTGTAGTCTAAACTGGCTTAGAACTCACTGTGTAGCCCAAGACTGGCTTCAGACTATGTAGCCCTGGCTTGCCTCTAACTCATGGCAATTCTCCTGTCTCAGCTCCCCATCCCCTAGTCTCCCTAATGCTGGTGTTACAGGCATGTGAAACTTTTCATTGCTGACTTCTAAAACTCAAGCAAGTATACCCTATTAATGTTTCTACTCTGCACCCGTGACTCGCCATAGTGTGGTCCAGGAGCAGGATCCCTGGAGCAAGACTCTAGGGACNTATGTTGCTGTGGGATATCTTCCTGTATGCTGTGAATATGTGTTGCTCTGATTGGTTGGTAAATAAAGCTGTTTGGCCCATGGCAAGGCAGCTAAGAGGCAGGTGGGAAATCCAGGAGAGAGACAGGAAGAGGAAAGACAGAGGNAGAAGAGACGCCATCCTGCCGTCCAGGGAGCAGCATGTAATGGCACACAGGTAAAGCCACGGAACACATGGTGACATATAGATTAATAGAAATGGACTGAGTTTAGTTATAAGAACCAGCTATCAAGAAGCTTGAACCATAGGCCATGGCCATATAGTTTGAAAATAATATAAGCCTCTGTGTGTTTATTTGGGTCTGAGCGGCTGCAAGACCAGGTGGGACACAGGAAAATTTCCAGCTACACTATGTCCTTAAGGTTATGGGAGCCCTTGGGTTTACACAGACAGCCACAGACTCAGACAAAAGTTTTCTCCAAGAGAGAACATAGCAATCAAAGGCAGGGTGACCAGGAAGTGTCCAGCCATGTCCACTTTCTCTGGATGCAGGGACAAAAGATTATAGCTGTCTGGACCAAGGAAGCACTNGGAGTAGAANGCATGGCGCGCTTGCAGGCAGTGGGGAATTTCAGTCCAAATGCAGTTGAGATCACATCTTGGCTTTGTTCCCCACAAATGCATAGTTATTTGTATTTCAGCCTAAAATCCCAACTCCTAGGGCCTGATTAACAAAGGCAGCGCTAGGCTCATTCCCCCAGAGGCCTGCCAGATGGAAAGCCCAACGGAATTTCGCTTTGAAGTGTTCCGTGTTATCTGGCGCATTTGCAAAAGAAATGAGCTTTCTGGGATGTTCAAATGTTTCCAGACAGGACCAGTTGCCCCCAAGTGGGAATGAAGTTATAATGTCTCCTTTTCCTTGGGCTCAGGCAGGCTGGCACAAAGGTACACAGCTCTGTTAGAATCAAAATGTGCCTTTTCCCCTGGCTGTCCCNGGAGGCACCAGGAGGGGATCCAAATGAAAACACCTTGGNTCAAGCAGTGATGGATTGGTCCTGTGTCCTGTGGTGTCTGTGCCCGCCTCCCACCCCTGACTGTGAATCAGAAAGGCAGCAGGGCTGGCCTGATGAATACACACTCATTTGTCACTACCCTGACACATAGGTGGCTTCCCAGTCATCAGCCTCAGTCAGAGCCTCTGTGGGGTTGAGAGAAGCACCAAGCTTTGAGTTCAAATCTCAGCTTTGCTGATTTTTAGCATGTGACCCCAGAGCCTCAGTTTCCTTTTCTGTCAAGCATGTTGATTGCACAGCATGGTAAAGAGATGGTGTCGAAGAGCTTCAGAAACTACAGAGAGCCACATACACAGAGTGAACTACCTACTATGCATCGCCTGCTCCTGTCAAAAGGAAGTGTGTNTTTGCCTGCACTGTGGTCTCTGTCTACAATGCCTTTGCATATCTAATTCCCTACATCCTGAGCAGTATCCCTGCTGCCTTTTGGAGCAGGGTGGTGATGGAGTAGACNTGAGAGCGGACATGAGCCCTTGCCAGTTGGGAGTCTGTGAATGGCNTCAAGGCTTCTTTCGGTCCTTGACTTATAGTCCAGNATCTCAGGACTCCTGGAATGCTAGAACTGAATGGCTCTCAGGAGTCATCCAGCCCAACCCAGGTGTCAGGAAAGTGGAGGCTGAGACACCAGGGTGTGTGTCCAGCTGGGCCAGGGTCCTCAGCAGCGGGCAACGGAGCCTTGAAGGCCCCAAGTCACAGTATCACCTCACTGGCAAACTTCTTAGGTCTCTTCTTTTTCCTCATGGCCCAGTCATTATTCTCCTGAAAAACAGAGCCAGTGGGAAACAGCCAATCTGTGTTGTTATTTGTTTTTCACTCTTTTTGGGGGACCCACCATCCAGCTCCCAAATAAATCACACATGGAGGCATATTATTAATTATGAATGCCTGGCCTTAGCTTGGCTTAGTTTCTAGCCAGCTTTCCTTATCTTAAATTATACCCTTTGCCTCTGGGCTTTTCCCGTTCTCTTACTTCTGTAAATCTTACTCTTACTCCGCGGCTTGCTGTGTAGCTGGGTAGCTGAGTGGTTGGCCCCTGGAGTCGTCCTCCTTCTTTGGCTCCTAGATCTTAGATCTCTCCTCCCGGTTTTCTCCTTCTATATATATTCTCTGCCAGCCCCACCTATCAATTTCTCCTGCCTTGCTATTGGCCAGTTCTTTATTAGACCATCAGGTGTTTTACACAGGNACAGTAACACNGCTTCACAGAGTTAAACAAATGCAACATAAACAAAAGTAACACATCTTAAAATATTCTACTACAAATTTGTCTGTCTGTCTTCTGAGAGACCCATTGTAAGGATTTGGNTCAATTATAAGGAGGCTGGCAAGCCCCAGATCTGCAGACACAAAACANTCTGAAGAGCAGTGGTTTGGCCCATTTGGTAAAACTCAAATATTTTCCAAGCATAATAGCACACTACTCAGGAGGCAGAGCCTGCAGGGTCCTGAGCTTGAGACTATATTCCTTTTTTTTTTGTCCAGAGCTGAGGACCGAACGAACCCAGGGCCTTGCGCTTGCTAGGCAAGTGCTCTACCACTGAGCTAAATCTCCAACCCCGAGACTATATTCTAAGTTCAAGGTCAAGCTGTGATGCATAGTGAGACCCTGTGCCTATTTATTTATTTATTTATTTATTTATTTATTTATTTATTTATTTAATGGGTTTTTCAAGACAGGGTTTCTCTGTGTAGCCCTGGCTGTCCTGGAACTCACTCTGTAGACCAGGCTGGCCTCGAACACAGAGATCCACCTGCCTTTGCCTCCCGAGCGCTGGGATTAAAGGTGTGCACCACCATCACCCAACTATAGGTCTATTTTTAAAAATCCAATATTTCTATGTGAGTTTCCCACTTGTCACTTGGTCATGTCCTTCTTTCCTCTACCCTGTATCATCACATACAATGATGCAGGCCCAGAATCTCTTGCAAGTGCACTGAAGACAAAGGTGGCCAGGAAACTTTCTCCTCCACGCTGGGAGGGCACGCTACTCCTGCAAGACAGGAAGCCTTTGGTTACCTCTGCCCTCTGACCTGTGCAGGGGTCAGACATGCCTAGAGGGCTACACTCCAGAATGGCCGTACCCCCAGTGTTCCATGAGCTCCAGGTCTCACTGAATTCCTAGCCTGGCTCTCAAAGAAAACAGCAGAGTGAATTTCAGAGCAATTACAGGTACAATGGTGTCGTTCACACCCACCAGACTGCAGGGTAAGCCTGAGAGCAGAAGCACGGTGGGGATATGACCTCACCAATAACCTTCCAGCCCTGAAGGCGCGGGGTGACTTTGCCCACCTCTGACTTCTGTTCAGTGTTTGACAGTGCGACANNCCTCTTCTTCCCCACCTGGCCCCCAGGAAACTGCTCCCAGCCAAGTGTCTTTCTTACTGGAAGCTGTTTCAGTCTTCTCTACAGGATCCTTATTTCCCCCGTTTGTTCAGACAACACACCCCAAGATGCTGTCTGTGGGTGTCCCTTCTCATTTCCTGGCTGTCTTGTGACTTTAGCCGTCTCTAGTTACTAACAAGCCCCACATTTACATCCATGCCCCAAATTTCCTGTTCAGTCCCAGGCTTGGGTTGTCACCTGCCAATTCAATGTCTCTGCCTGGGAAGAGAGTATGGTGTCTCTTTCATAAGGACACTAAAGCCACCATGGGGGCTGCAGCCTCATGACTTCATCTTGGTCTAATCATCNCTTTAAAATTCCACTTCCAAATCCACCCACACTGGGACCTAAGGCTTGAAGGTAGTAATTTGTGGGGAGAGGGGGTGGGGAGGCCAATTCAGTCNAGAACTCAAAGAGTTGACTCAAAACTTCTGGTGGGCAGGAGAGGGGGCTTGGCAGTGAAGAGCACTGGTTGTTCTCACAGGAAACTTAGGTTCGGTTCCNAGCACTCANGTGGCAGCTCACAACCACCCATAACTCCAGTTCCAGAGGATCTGACACNTTTTGGCCTCCACATGCACCAAGTACACATGTGGTGAACAGACACGTGTGTAGGCAAAACACTCATACACATAAAAATTAAAAACTCTAAACAAAATGAAGCCCTCAAACATATAAACAACAATGAAAGCTTCTGACAGACTGGGCATGGCAGATTCGATCCCAGGGGCAGAGGCAGGCAGATTTCTGTTAGTTTGAAGCCAGCCTGGTCTACATAGTGAATTCCAAGCCAGCTGTAGCTATACACTAAGACTGTCTCAAAAACCAAACCAAAAAGAAACAACAGCCTTCTGAGACTCTCAGACTATGCTACACACTGTCCTCCCTCAGAAAATGAGAACCTCGTCTTCCAGGGATTCTGCCCAGAAACCTTTGCGCTGACTCCGACTCCAGGCTCCAAATCCAATTGGCTCTGCTTTCAGGGTGTCTCCAGACCTGAGCTCATGACTGGTGGCACCAACCTCAAGCCACCATATTCTCTGCTTAGCACACTGCAATGACCTATGTCCTTGCTNTTATGCCAGCCTGCTTATGTAGCATGCTGCCCAGGGACACACAGAGTGACCTTCGTAAGACATAAAACACAGTGCATTAGTCAGCTTCCNGCCACAGNGGAACTAAAACAAAAACAAACATCTGAAACAAACAAAGGAGACNTACTTGGTGGTGGTGCTCTCCATTTCAGAGTATTTGCTCNACGCACAGCTGGCTCTGCCGCCTCGGGCCTGTGAAGCAGGAACACACGGCTGAAGAGCAAGATGGAGGTGGCCATGGCTCACCTTACAGCCACCAGGAAACAGTGAGAGTGAAGGGGACAAGACACACCCTTCAAGGCATGTCTCCAGCCACTTCCTTTAAATAGGCCCCACGTCTTCACAGTGCATTGAACACTAAGGGATCAAACAATCTATTCATGAAGTTACAACCTTCATGATCCAATGACTTCTCCAGGCTGAACACTGTGACAGTGAAGACGATGCTTTGACTCTGTGAGTCTTTAGGAGACATTTATTATCCAAATCGTAATATGTACCTATGGGTTATTGCTCTTGGTCCAGTAACATTCAAGATCCNTGTCATCACTGTCAAGGTCTACCCGTACCTGGCTGCCCAGGAACTCTCCNGTCTTTCCTCCCTCAGCCCTCTGCTCTAACTACACTGCTNTTCTCACTNGCTTCCCAGCCCTCAATGCACTCTCACCNCAGGGCCACTTTTCCCTGAGGCCCAGTCTTCTCCTTTGTGTCATTGCTCAGCATCAGTTCTTCCTAAGGCCCAATCCCCTCTACCTCAACTCCCAGCTGTCCCTGTTCTCCTTACTTTCCTTCTTTTACTTTATAATATTGCTCACTTGTGGATACACCGTGTAACTTATTTATCATGTTTATTGTCTGTCTCCCTCCACTGACACCATCAGAAAGATTCTCAGTAAGGACNCGAGGGCAGGCAGGGAAGATGACGAAGACCAGAAAGCAGCCAGGATTTCAGAGCCTCAGATGTTTCTGGAGATGTCCCTACAACCACCAGCATTGTACCTCAATNTGCCAGGTACAATGCCACATTGTCATCAGGCTTTAGCTGCTGTGGCTGGAAACTCAGTATTTCTCCAGCTCATGGCCAGAAATGGATCTTTCTAGACTCCTGCTTCATTGTATCAATAGTTTCTATCTAAGGCAAATACACCGACTTGGCTGAGCCTAGATGCCAGCTACAAAGGAATCTGGGAAAGCAAGCCCAACAATCCATGTACTTCCTCCCATTTACCCTAAGTCATCTCTGGATTGCTTCTACCCAATGGAAAAAGCTATGTAAGCATCAGTTGTACTGTTTTGTTTGGGGAATAATAATAATACGACTTTAGAAGTTCATATATGTTCGTTACAGATAAAAAACATTTTTTTGATCCAAGGTTAATTAAACCTGTAAATGCAGAACTCATAGATATGGAGGGCTAACCATACTGGGGCCCTACTTAATGCCAAATACAGAAATAGTACTTAGATAGTGGACATCTACAAAAGGCTGAGTGTTCTCTATGTTGGGATGTATAGGACCATGAAGGAAATAAAACAATTCCAATAGAGGTTAGCTGTTACTGTGACAGATATGACCATGTTGTTTGGGGGAAGAGTGTGGAAGTGTCCAGAACACTGAGCTGGAAAAGCNACTGAGTGCTCAGAGCTTAATGAACTAACTGTTCAGTGGGAGCTTTGGAAGATAAGAATGTGGAAAGAAATGCAGATAATGGAAGCCTGGCTTGTGATGTTCCAGAGAGATGCAAAGATTCTCTCAGGACCATCTGTGTCATACTTTGTATTGAGAATTTGTGATTGTTGGTCAGCTAGACTGAAGAACCAGCTGTGGTTAATGAGATCAACACGATTGAGGTGAAATCTTCTGGGAAATGTTTCTTAGGAGCTATCACACTGAAGCTGTAGTCCAGGGGGCTGAAGGCTACACATCAAGTTGGCTGCAGAATTTAGCAAACGATATATAAGAGTCTCCTACATGGTACTGGTATTGAAGGCATGAAAAAGTCATGGAGAGAAGCTGAGACTTGGCACCATGTGGCAGAGTTGGAGTCCCCAAAGAGAGGCNGCTGTTGAAGGTGCAGAGACTCTTGCAATGAAGACCCCACTCCTGGTACCAATTTTGTTTTAGTTAGCTTTCTGTTGCTGTGATAAACACCATGACCAAAANCAACTGGGAAAGGAAAGGGTTTATTGGGTTTACTCTTCCAGATTATAATTTATAAATTGAGGAAAGTCAGGGCAAGAATTCAATCAGGAACTGAAGGACACACCATGGAGGACCACAACTCATAAGCTTTCTCCTTCTGGCTCAGGCTCAGCCAGCTTTCTTGTATAACCCAGCACCACATGCCCAGGGGTGGCATAGCCTACGGTGGGCTGGGCTCTCCTACATCAATTAGCAATCAAGAAAATGTCCCCACAGACATGCCCACAGGCTAATCTGATGGAGGCAACTCTCCATCACTCTGGGATGTGTCAAGTTGACAGCTCAAGCCAACTGGGAGATATCAGAATAATACAGGCCATCTTCTGTTATCATAATATAATAAGCCATAGCTATTTCTTTGAACAATTCAAGTTAAATAGGATACAAGTAGAAAATACATTAATTTTTCTCTNCAATGTCTCTTCAAATTGGTTCTGTGTCGTTCATTACCCCTCCAACCCTTGGGTGAAATCTCAGGTGTGTCCCATAACTTTTCCAATCATCCTTGGATAACAGAAAAGCCATCAATTTCCCCTGTGGGCTTAAAAAAGAAAAAAACACGTGAAACTCTGACATCTCCTTAGCTTGCCATATCAGTGCAGTGCATGTTCTGTGGGAACTGATGTGACAAGAAAGAGCAGGTTATGAGAAGAAACAGCTTTGACAGTTTGTGTGGAACCTTTCAAAAATCAGCTATATGGAGGAATTAGTCCAGATTTGCATGCAGTGGAAGAACTATTACAGAACTCCCATGTATCGGTTACCCAGCTACCCCTTACACCCGTATACCCTTTACCCAGCTTCCTGGGGGGTAGCACGTGGTAACACTGAAATATAAAGTCACATCCTGAGTACTGGCATTGACAAATTCCCCCCCATCCTACAAAGCTCTCTCCAGCTGTGCTCATGCTCATCTGTATGGGTTNGTTTGCTTGTGNAGGTTGACATATATAGGTTGGTATGCCAATCACCACAGTCCAGATACTTTATGCTCACAGATTTTTCACACCGTCTTCTTAGAGCCATGCCCATACCCTGCCCCACAGTGAGATTTTTTATTAAGATGTATTTAATTTTTCTTTATGTGTACGTGTGTGTCTTTATGGGGCTGTGGGCACAGGAGGCTAGANGAAGGTATCAGATTCCGATGGAGCTGGAATTTCAGGCTGTTGTGTGACACTCACCATGGGGACACACACTCTNTGGAGGAGAGTTGTCACTCTGAACTGCTGAGCCATCTCTCCAGCCCCCTGCAATGAGTTTTAACAAATCTACACACTCATAATCGTCCCCACAGTTAATGACTAGGACATTTCTATTGACCCCTACCCAAAGCTCCTTTGTGCCCTCTACAGGTCAGTTCCCTCCCCAACCCATCCTCCAGCAACGGATCTGCTTCCTATTACTGTAGTTCTCCTTTTTCTAGAATTTCATATCCATGCGATCAGCATGATGGCTTTAAAATTTGCTCACGCTGTTGCAAGCATCAGTAATCTATTCCTTTCTTGCTGAGCGAGTCACTCGCATTGATAGATCCCATTTCACGTATCCCCTGGGATCTCACCCCTCTCTTCATTGGGGTCACAATGGACCTATGGATCGCTGTTTTAATATTCTCATTTGTTGAATCACCATCTGTATNGAGTTACTGCCCATATTTTCCTACTTCTTAGACCNCTGGGTGTTTTTTCCCCTTGTAGGTAGGCGCTGCACGTTTTCTATGCATCNTTGCTGGATTTTGTGTTCCCTTAAATAGCACTGTGTTCTGCTCTGGAGTGCATGGGTCAGGTCAGACCCTTTCCTGCTTCCAGACGCCTCGGTCTAGAGTTATGTCAGGTCCACTAGTAGGACAAAACCTTCCTGAGGATCCTACTCCATCAGGGTATTAGATCTTTCTTGGTTGGGAGAACATGAAGATTTCCCAGCCCTGTGCCAGCTNCAGATCCTTTTCTGATGGCAATTGGTGACAGCAGACACCGATTAATGTCTTAAAACAGAACATGGAGGCAGGAACGGTGAAGGAAAGAGCAAAGGGCCTGACTGTGCAGACCCTCTCTCCTGAATTGCCTTTCAAATCCATGTCAATTCAGTTGTTGCTTTGAGTTGAGCTGGAGCCAGTTGGGAGAGGAAGAAGAGCAGTGGGTTCCGGGGAGGTCCAAGGTTTGGAGCAGTGGCCCTCCGGCCTTGTGGCCACAGGGGGACTCTGGGCCTCACCCTTCAGAGCTGGATAATAGAGAGTTGGGGTAAGACGCTCCTGGAGGCTCGCCAGCCTTTTCCCTTTCTCGCCAAGTGGTATTTGTTTTGTTCATCCTTTGGGCAACTCCAGCTCTTCTCCAACACAGCCTTCTTACTCCTAGTTCCTATTTAAATATAATTTAGTTTTTATTTGATTTACGGACTCCATCCCAGGCGCTGAACTTCATTGGGCTGGGACGTTTATTGATTTTCAATAATGGCGGGCCAGAAGAATAAAGAGATGACAGCGGCACTTGGCTGCAGACCCAGGGCTGGCCGAGGGAGGCAGCATTAATCACCACTGAGGTGATCACTCAGGCTGTCCCTGGTGGAGCAGTGACCCTGGGACTCCATCATCCTGGGACACCCCGAAAGGCACACAGCGATCGTCTGCCTCTGATAACAGGTTACCACACCACACCACCCTTCCTCNGCTCTCACCCTGACCTCCCCTGGATAAGTCTCTGACCCATCTGACTCTAAATGAAGGTGCACAAAATTTCAACAGTGACAGGAGGCGGAGGGGACAGATGTGGCTGTGGCTTCTCTGCTGATAACACAGCAAGGTGAGGTCGGTGTTTCCTCTTGGTTTTCTTTAGTCCCTGGACCTTTGCGAATGGAAGGGAGATGATACAAATATGTAATTATACTCCTGTATATCCACCTAATAAGATCAAATTACTACTTTATGTTAGGACAGCCTAATGGAACTCTCTGCCTAGAATCTATAGGATTGTGGGAAAGTAGAAAGAGTTAAAAAGTGTGGAGGGTTCTGCTTATTAAAGTCCCTCCCTTTATCTTAAACAAAACCTTATAAGAAACTGCCCTAAAGGATGATTCCCACAGCTCTCTGTCAAAGGGCATAGAGTAGAATGTATTTGCTAAGGAAGAATATTTTAATTGCTCCCTAAAATGCTTGTTCCTACAATCTCTGTTCCTATACGAATGCATAACTATAACGGAAAATTCCTTTATCGGGGGACTCAAAGGACAGCTCTCAGATGGTCACNTAGACAGAGGTTATGACACTGTTATCTGACCTATAAAGGCTGTAAGAAATTATGAGGGGACTGAAGGATCTTCTCAAGGCATTAGCCTGGGCCCAGCGGACACTTAGAGTTCATTCATCTGTTTGGATGCATGGTTGATTCCTAGATGTTTGGGATTTCCATAACGCTGTGCTGTCTGTTCCCCAAGCCGAGTTCTAGCTCTTTCCTGGCCGCTGCTCCTTTAGGGCTCAGCTCAGCTGCTGCCTCCTCTGGAAAGCCTTTTCTGACTCTTCCCCCAACACCTTTCCTCCCTCCCAGTACCGTGACCTCATCCCCACGTTCTCCCAGAGTCCTGTGCTGACCTTGTTAGGACATTAACTGCAGTGTCACAATAGGCACACCAGTGTAGGAGCAAGGTGTTGTCATGGCAACGACAGTGGTTTGTTCTCCTCCAAGAGCCCCCTACTGAGCTCCCAGCTAGGGAGTGGGGACTGTGACTCTTTGTCCAGGCAGAGTCTTCAATGAGATACTCAATNCAGATTTGCCGAAAGGATAGAAGGCAGTTGACGGTGGGCTGGAGATGTAGCTCAGTTGGTAGAGTGCTCGTATAGCATGCGTGAAGCCCTGGGTTTGATCCCAGCACTGCAGAAACTGGATATGGTAGAGCATGCTATAATCCCAGCACTGGAAGGGTAGAGGCAGGAAGATAGAAGTTCAAGGTCATCCTCAGCTAACAAGCCAAGTTGGAAGCCAGGCTGGGCTANATAAGACTCTGCCTAAATAAATAAGTAGGTAGAAGAGAGTTGAAAAAGATTGATTTTCCAAGTTATTCATTGATTCAAAGTCTGAGTACTAATTTCTTATCTTCTGTGAGTGGTGTTGATGTTGATGAATTTACTCCTACTCCAGGTAACTCTGTGTGTGTATGTGTGTGTGTGTGTGTGTGTGTGTGTGTGT
>LZPO01107946.1:10050-30581 GCA_001675575.1 Neotoma lepida | reverse complement strand
TNTANAAANANANNTTTTTTTTTCAAGAGGTAAAACATCTGGAATTGTATAGCACAAACAGAAACTAAGAGGCCGGGTTACATGTTTAACACATGCTCTCTGGTTTTAATGACGCTCAGAGACCTGACAGGATCAGCCAAGCTGCTCCTTGNTGCTCTGACTTTCCATGTTTCCCTGGGGAGATNCCATTGATTTTTCTATCTTGTTTAACCCNCTAGGATTCCCGGCGATGGATGGTCTTCTGGANCCTGAACAAATGCCCCAGGAAGGTTCCAGATCTCACAGATTCNGAGTCACAAAAAGTCTGCTTCTAAAAATAGTACCTGGCTCAGCCCTGCTGCTCAGGCAGCCTTTCTCCACATAGCTCTGCAGCTCTCTGCAAAGGACAGAGTGCAAAGTATTAAGGACTTCTGCTCAAGGGCAAACTATGGCCAGGAAACACAGCTACCATGACAAAAGCTGAGGAAAGAGCAGGGAGCCCTGGCCAACCTCAGACACTAGATGGGTTTGNCCAGAGATCACCAAGGGTTAGTAGCCTACCTGTGTGGGAGTCAGCAAGCACCAGCTCCAGCTGCAGTTGGCCACTGACGGCCCCGCCCTCTGTTGAGTCTCTTCTCCTCTATGGACACGGGTATTTCTATCCAAGAGGGCTAGACATGTCAAACCTTCCCTCACCCAGAGTTCAGCGCCNACCTGGACTGGAAGCTACAGGATGTGAGACATCAGGCTCCTTGGAAAGAACTCCTCTAATTAGCCAGATAGNCCATGGGGGTTCAGTGAGCAGNGTGGAGGGCTCTTCCCTGGAGGGCCACAGTCTTCTGTCTTCTTGCTGTGCCCATTTCAGTGCACGCTCATGAGAACTGGGAGGGTTATTCANTGGGACCTGATGCCCAGTGGGGAAGCAGCTCTATCTGTGTCTTTTCCCCAAAGCCTGAGCCCCAGANGTCCAAAAATAGAGAACTATGTGCCTTTCTTTAGCTCCAGGGGCAACAGTGGGTGCCATGATGCTTGTGTGGAGGACACCTGGCAGGAGTCAGTTCTTTCCGAAGTCAAGTGAGTTCAGTCAGGCTTGACAGAAAGTGCCTTTACATGTTGAGCCATCTTGCCAGACACGGCATTCTGTATTTTGCATGTGAGCATGTGCAGTTGTGTACATGTGTGAGCTTGTATATGTGGCTACATGAGCATCACATATCTGTATCTGTGTTCACCCACAGTGTGTGAGCATGCGTGCATACTTTGTGGATGTGTTGTACGGATGTATCCATTTGTGTTGTGTGTCCACATGTTTGTGTGTACCTGTGTGTATGTCTCACAAGGAGGGAGCCTTGCTCCTCTGCCACTCAGGCCAGGAGCAGATTAAGAAACCTGGGGTTTCCATCCAACACGCTGAGCTGTGGGAATGACAGAGCCAAACTTGAAAGACGGATGAGTTCATTTCCAGCTTTTGCTGTGAATCGGTGGTTCCGGGAATGGCTAATGGCCCAGAGAAGCAGCATTTGCATCTAGCAGAGTGAGAGCAACCTCGAGAGGCGCAGCTGAGGGGTGATTTAGAACAGCTATTTGGGAATGTCTACCATTTTCCAATAATGCTTGAGAAATTGCTTCTCGTGAGAAGACAAATTTCAAGTGTGCTGGAGGCTGGAGAGAATGCAGGTTCCCCAAGGCTGAGCACCATGGGCCTCCGGAAAGCCTGCCACTCTGGCCACCTCCGGGCAGATCTACTGCATCGATTGCCTGCTGCCTTCCTGCACCCGCTCCATGCTCATACCCATCTCCTCCTCCCTCCCCTGGGTCACCCCCCCCAACATCTATCTGATGAAATTAGTATTTGAAATACAATAAAGTGATTAGTTCACTTGACTGTGACAAACATATTTAATCTTGGCCGATCAATAGTGTCAGAAAACTGATGCTGTTAGTTAAATCGTCCTCTGCTCAGAAAAGCTAACGGTCTAATTGAAGACGGCAAGCTAGCCGGGCTCTGGCTCAGCCCACACACTTCCTCGCATCATGGATTTGGAGGGCTCTGTCTGACTCTAACTCCAACAACCTGCTTTATGTTCATATGTGACCCCGGAGAAANCTCCTTGGGCCTCAGTTTCTCCATCTTTCAGAATAGTGCAGGGATGAAGAAGAGAGATCCCGAGCTCAACCAACTGACTGTACCCAAGAGATTGAACGTCTGTGTTCCTCAGTTCCCCGTCTGAGAAAAGGGCTGCTGATCCTACTGTCCAGAGTTCCTGGAGAGCAGGTGAGGCAGCTGGGAGAGGCCCAGCCTGCGTTCTTGTCTTGTCCTCTCCATGTCATGGTCTGGCCACTTTGACCTCTTTGTCTTTCAGGCTCAGTCCCCTCATTGTAAACGAGGAGGTGAAATGGGAGGGACTGTGATGGTTCCAGAAGCCTGGGTGTTCCCTGGCCTCTGAGTCTGACATCTTGCTTATGATTGGGGGTTCCTGGGTAGAAGCTGGAGTAGGAAAGAAAGATAAGTGACCCCAGAGACCTAGGGAAGGCTGATTTGAGACCANATTTGCANGGTTTGGGATATGGCAAGCAAGAAGGTTGGCATTAGGGAGCCATGCTTTCTGGCTGTGAAATGGAACCAGTCTCACTTCCTTTTAGCCCAGGGAGGCCCCCTGATGCATGATGAGGTTGGTCCTGTCAGGGTAAGGAAGAGTCTCCTTCCTTCCCTCCCTCCCTCCTTCCCTTCCCCCTCAGTCTCTCTCTGGCTCCCTGACTCACCTGTGATGGCTGGCTCCTGTATANATTCCTGTCACTGTGATACCATCTACCATGAGATGCTCACCAGAGCCAGATCAATGCCTGCACAATACCTTGAACCCCAAAACCTCTTTCCTTTTTTACCTTTTTTTTTTTTTTGGTTTGGGGCCAGGGATTCTCTGTGTAGCCCTGACTGTCCTGGAACTTGCTATATACTCCAAGCTAGCCTNGAACTCAGAGATCCGCCTGTCTCTGCCTCCTAAGTGCTGAGATTAAAGGCGTGCGCCACCATGCCCAGCTCCCCTTCTCTTTGTGTATTACTCAGACTCAAGAATTATGTTATAGCA
Source organism: Neotoma lepida (assembly GCA_001675575.1). NCBI lineage: Eukaryota > Metazoa > Chordata > Mammalia > Rodentia > Cricetidae > Neotoma > Neotoma lepida. Next base: position 27,513 of record LZPO01107946.1, on the reverse strand, counting down.
ATAGAAAACAGACTAAACAGACTAATACAGCATATAAGGTAACATATACAGGCTTCACAAATAGACATCATAAAGGGGAAGCATTTTTCTACCTCCCACAGATATAATACTCTCGAAATAAAAGGATTAAGGAATAACTTTCCTAGGAGGATCTGAAGGAGCCTCTGAGAGCAGTCCTTGAAGCACGAAGCAGGAATTGGCCTGCAGAAGGCGGAAGAACATTCCAGACAAGAATAATAGGCAAAAGGCCTGCCTTTTCCAGGTGGTGGAGTAAGTACTAGACGGGAGAGAGGTGGAGACCAGGGCATGGGTGTGTGTGTGTGTGTGTGTGTGTGTGTGTGTGTGTGTGTGTGTGTGTGCCATGCTTATTACCAAGAGACCACAGAAGGATTTTTACACAAGGATCAGCCAGGTCAGACAGAATCTCACAAAGGCCATTTTGGCTACAAGATAGGGGTTGGTGGAGAGGGGTAAATTGAGGCCAGGAGGGTCCACTGAGATAACAGGGACTGAGTTATACTGTCAGCTGTGACAGAGTTGTGGAGACAGAAGGCAGGGTGTGTGGCTAGGGACTATCGTGAAGGATGAGAGAAGGCTGAGACAGTGAACTCCCGGGTTCTAGCTCAGGTGACTAGGGACAGAGCAGAGCCTGAGCCCCTAGTGAGGAGGATCCTGAGCCTGAGTCCTTTCTCTGGTGTCCAGACTGCTGTGAGCATGAAAACCCGCCCACAAGCATTTGGGTGTTAAGATGAGGTGTCTCAAGGTGACCAAGGGTGGCTGAGGTGAGCCCACTGCCCTGCTGCAGACCTGACTGGCATTCCCTTGAAGAACTGGGCACCAAAGCTCGGTGCCTGTGGACTGGAACAGTGCCTGGGTCCTAAAGATCACACCTGCCCCTGCAGATCAAGGCTCCCAGTCCCCTGAGGGGAGTAAAAGGCACACATTGCTTGGGGTGCAATGTGGTTGAGGAAGACTGCTTGCTGCTAATAATCTGGCTTCCAATGGGGTGTTGGGTCTGAAACACTGTTCGACAAACACCTGAGGTAGGAAGGAGGTCCTGAGCCACTGACCTGGGCTCTAGGTCCCAGGCTGGACACTTGCCAGCCTCACTTGGAAAGGACTGCAGAAGTTCCCAGACTCAGACCAGCGCTTCTGTGGTTCCTCCCACCAGAAGCAAAACCTCAGGCTACGCAGCCCCCAGCCGGTCTCCCAGCCTGGTTCCTGAGTCCAAGCTGTACCACTGGTTGACATCACCCCCGTCTCAATGGTGTACCCCTGGCCTTTGGTACTTAGGAGTCACGCAGACATCTCTTATCCTCCCTTAGTAAGGATGAACACTGGGAGGGAGGCTGGCAATTAACACCTTCCGGGTCCCCAGGTGCTTGGCTTTGTCCCCTGCCAATTACTGCATCAGAACCCACCTGCTCTTGAAAGGGGTGACCAATTATCAGGAAGAAGTGTGAAAGCAGCNGGCTTCATTACCTGACTGGCTCTGCTCCTCCCAGGAAGCCGATCAAGAGGAGAAACACTGTCCTGAGAGCCAGCCCTTCATCCTGGACTAGGAAGGAAGCTCTCTCTGCACTCTCANCAGAGCGAGGCAGGGACCTGCTGAGAGCTTGTGTTCATAATATATTTCTGTTTCTGGAAACTACTATATCTAGATACTTANGTTTCTTCTGAATGTATTTCTTAAAAAAAAAAAAGTGGCTTTTGCCCCTTTGATTTGACAGTTGTCAATTTCAGGCATGAGTTCTGTTTTTGCTCCCCGCCCCCTCAGAACTTGAGTTGGTTGAGGAATTTGTGAGAGGCAGGATTGGCTGCAAAGGAAAGATTCCCTGCTCCCCAGCCATGCCAGGTATAGGTTCTGATCCTCAGAGGCGATGGCTGACAGCCATCACAGGGGTGGGGATACAGGCTCAATACAGATCCCCACACCACAGATGGCCAGAGATCACAGAGCTACTGAAGGAGAGGGGTGCAACCATGATGGGGGATGGAGTGGGCAGGGGAAGGCTNGGAGCCCATAGATCCTCTCCATGCAGCTTGTGGACCTGGAGAGGATGAGACTGTTCCTCCTTCACCACAATGAGTCTAAAGGTCCTGCCAGGAGGGGGTGCAGCTGTGAGCCTGTGTCAGAGAAAACCAGAACATAACTGTCTTCCTTGTGTGTCCTCTGAATGAAGATGTGACACACCAAAGAAGGGGCTCTCCCAAGGACAAGCTTGGGTGAATGGCTGCCCAGGAAACAGGAGAAGAAAACTCACTAAATGTTGCCAGTGTCTTTCCCTGGGTGCAAGAATTGTGGGTGACTTATATCCCAGTCTTCTGGGGTTTGTTGTTGTTGTTGTTTTGTTTTGTTTTTTCTTTGTAGAGAATAGAGGGTCTCACTATATAGCACTGGCTGGCATGGAATCTTCTGTGTAAACAGTGTTGGCTGGCCTTGAACTTGTGTCTTCCAGCCTCGGCCTCCAAGTTCTGGGATTACCAGTGTGTCAGTGCACCTGGTTATTGTCTTCTTCTCTATTAGATCTTTTATAGACTTTCCTCTAATATAGACTCCAACAGGAAGAGTAACCAGAGTCAATGTACATCCCCTGCTACCTCCAGTGGCCACACACTGCCCTCAGGATAAACACAGAGATGCTCCATTTTCCTTCCCTCTTCCTTCCTTCCTTCCTTTCTTCTTCTCTCAAGGCAGGTTCTTACTATGTTTCTTAGGCTAGCCTGAAACTCATTACGTAGCCAAGGCTAGCCTTGAATTCACTATGATTGTAAGTGCTGAGATTATAGGCATATACCATGTCTGATTCCTTGGCATAGGGTGGGCCATCTCTAAACCTGTAGTCCCTTCTTGTCCTCTGCCCTCCCTCCCATTTCCTGGGTAGTCATCCTTCGAGACTCAAGTCTGGAATGCCCTCCCCTGGACAGCTGGCTCCTCCTTGCTCACTTCTACTGTGACGTGGCAATGTTCATATCAACATCTGTCTCTGCAGCCAGTCTAGAAGTGCCACAGGGAGGGGACTTGGACCTGTCGTTGAGTTCTGGCTCAAGCTGGTGTTCATTAATTGTTGGCTAACTAAACTTTGGACAATGTAGGCTCCTTCTTTCTTTGAGGAGACGGAGGTTGTCTTACCTGTGGTGGTATTTTATCTATGTCCCCCAATAAAATTTATCTGAGGATCAGAGGAACAAGGTCAGCTGCTAGCCTTGCAAAATTAGCACACACCCTTAATCCTATCACTTAGCAAGCAGGGTCTGTCTGGATCCCTGTGAGTTCTAGGTCACACTAGGAACAGTCAAGCATGGAGACACATGCCNTTAATCCCAGCATCAACCATAGAATTCTGGAGGTCTATACAGACATACAGGAAGTGACAGAGANGGGTGATAGGAGGAAGCAATGTAGCTAGGCTAAAAGAGCCAATGGGAGAACAGAACAGAAAGGGATATAGACATGGAGGTATAGGAAGTGACAGATACTCTCCTTTTTGGAAGCTGCGTTGTAAGGTGAGGCTGGTAGCTGTTCCTAATTCCTCTGATCTCTGTATCTCTGCCTCTGTGTTTTATTTAACAAGACCATTTACACTTACCTGCAAATGTTAAGACTGGAGTGTGGGGATATGACAGATCAACCCTTTTCTGGAGTGTTGCCATGCCTGATAGCCCCCTGTGCTGATGAACAGTTAGGTTTGGAGAACACCTTGAGTCAGGAATGGTGGTCTTCAAGCAGGTCATGGATGCTCCTCAGGCAGCCACTGCTGAGCACCACATTTCACAGTTCTAAGGCCTCAGCTTTGCTTTCTGTTTGAACCTTCCACTTCTGGGAATTCTGAAGGCTTTCAAGCCTTCAGATTGTGGTGCTGGGCATGGGAGGGTCCATGAAGCATTTCCCACAGNCTCACCCAGTTCTGGAAAGAACCAGAAATGTCAGGAGACTGTGTTAGTCAGTTTTCCGTCCCTCTAGCAAATACCTGAGGTGACTTGTTTAAAAGAGCAATGGTTTATTTGGCTCACAGTTTTGGGTTTGCCTCTGTGGCCCTGTTTCTTTNGTGCCTATGATGAGAATATGCACCATAGCAGATGGTATGTAACAATACAGAGCTGTGCATATGATGGCCTGGACATGAAAGAGAAAAGACCATGTTTTACAGTTACTGGAGGGTATACTCAAATGACCCAAAACTTTCCCCTAAGCCCTGTCTCTATGGTCCCACCATCTTCCAATGGCACCATGCAAGGGACCAAGTCTTAACACAGGAGCCTTCGGAGAACATTCTAGATGTAAACTATAACACCCTCCTATCCAGAGCATGCTGCTACTGTATCTCTTCTAGACATGGTATACCACAGAGGTTTCTCCATAGATTACTTACTTGCTTGCTTGTTTTGTTTTTATGTTTTGAGACAGAGTCTCATAAAGCCCAGGCTCAAACTCACTATGTAGCCAAGCCAGCCTTGAACTCCTGATTCACCTGCTTCTATCTCCCAAGTGCTATGACCACAAGCATGTGCCACCATGCCTGGCTCTCCACAGATGTCTCCTGCTTCCCATGGAGTGATGGGGATCAAACCCAGGGACTTTAGCATGCTATGCAAGTATTCTATCACCTGAGCGATATCCCGAAGCCCTCCCCTGCATCTGTTTGCCCTTGAAGGACAGAGAGCACCTCTCTTTCCAGGGCACAGAGCAGATTTGCTTGCTGTCCTATGGACTAGAGATAATATCTCAGTTCTGGAGCAAAGCTAGCTCTGCTCGCAGGTTATTCTAAAAGGTTTGGTTAATGTTATGCTTCTCTCTGTCAGGGTAATGCCCCCACCATGGGTTCATGTGTTTGAACACTTGGTCTTCAACTGGTAGTGTTATTTGGGAGGTTTNTAGAAGCTTTAGAATGTGAAGCCTAGCCAATCTAGGGGACATAGGTCACCAGAAGTTGTCCCTGAGGGTTCTAGCCTGACTCTGTTCCTTGTCCTGTTGATACCAGGTAGCAAACTGCTGCTTCCAGCACCATGGATCAAGCCCTCTACAATACTTTTCCCACCATGATGGATTCTAACCGGAAACTCGGAGCTGAATAAATCTCTCCCTTTTAAGTTTTTTTTTTTCCTGCTATTTATTTGGTCCCCATGAAGTAAAAGCTACCTAACACCCACTGAGCATGCCATACCACCCAGGCTGCCCTTCATCACCCGTGAGGACTGGGGAAGAAGTGACGTAAGCAGGAAGCTCATACTGCTTTCTTCTTGGTAAATGTCTTTTGTCTGATGCAGGAGTCTAGCATCTTCTAGCAGCATCCATGAAACCATGGCAGGAACTGACTGGCTTTCAAACAAAGCAAAATTCAGACCCTTTATTTTGACAGGACTAAGTTATTTTTTATGTCTTTTAACTTTATTATTAATTGTTGTTGTTGTGTGTCTATGGAGGTTAGAGGACAACTTTGTAGAGTTGGTTTGCTCCGATTTTTACATGGGTTCCAGGATCAAATTGAGGATGTCAGGTTTACACAGCAAATGCTTTTATCTCCTAGGCCATCTCACTCTTCCTTCACGTCTAAATTCAAAGAAAAGATTGAATTCCATAAAATCAGGCTTCTGAGGACGGGCTTGGTGGAGCATACATTAATCCCAGCACTCTGGAGGCAGATCACTGTGAGTTCAAGGNCAAGCTGGTCCACACAGACTGTTCCAGGTCAGCCAGAGCTACATAGAGAAAGACCATGTCTNAAACAGAACAGAACAAAACAAACAACTAAAATAAAATTTGCCTTCTCTCTCTCTCTTCTTTTTTTTTGTTTGTTTTTGTTTGTTTGTTTGTTTGTTTCAGAATGGGCTGGACCTGTTGCACAGCACCTGGATTCCGTTCCATCTTCTCTATCACTGACTCCTCACCTCGACAGGGGGCATGCTTTATAGAGGAAGAAACTGAGGCTCGGCGAGTGGAAGGGATCTGCCCAGACACACTGAATTAGAAGCCCAGACTATTCTCAGTCCTGCTTCTCCTACTGTCCAAGCTGTGCAGAGCCTCTGAGCTGTCGTGGGAAGCCCGTTCTCTAAGGAGAATCTTGGAAGCACTAGATGTTTCTGTAGCAGTCAGCCTCCCGAGTCTGCACAACATAGTGAGCCAGGTCTCTGAGCTGCAGGCAAGGAGTCATCCGCAGTGGGGCCCTGCTGACTCTCCTTGGTGGGCTGATTAAGATGAGATTGGTGAGCTGCTGGCCCTGCAAGCTGAGGAGCTGAGGATTGCTGGAAAGCGCAGATCCTGAAAGTTGGGCGTTACTGTGATAGAGTCAGGCAACAAATAAGAGCTGAAGACCTAATATGTGCCAGACATTGTTCTGGGCACCAGGCACNGGGCATGAAGAGGACAGAAAAATGTTCTGCTCCAGCAGTGCCAAAGACGCCAAACAGATACATACATAGAAACTAGTGATGCATGCCAGCAGACATACAAATACAAAAATACCAACAGACTAAACAAGGGAGGTATAGTGGTCTGAATGAAAATGGCCCCATAGGCCCACGAGGAGTGGCCATATTAGGAGGTGTGGCCTTGTTGGAGTAGGTGTGACTTTGTTGTAGAAAGTGTGTCACTGGGGGTGGGCTTTGAAGTCTCAGAAGCTCAAGCCAGGCCTAGTGTTTCACTCTGTTCCTGCTGCCTGCCAGTCTGGATGTAGAACTCTCAGCTACCTCTCCAACACCATGCCTGCCTGCTGCTGTGCCTTCCACCATGACAATAATGGACTAAACCTCTGAACTGTAAGCTAGCCCCAACTGAATGTTTTCTTATAAGAGTTGCTATGGTCATGGTGTCTCTTCACAGCCGTAGAAACCCTAAGACAGTAAGGGAGCAGAGTGAAGATGGGGAGGTCGAGAAAGACCTTTGTGAAGAGAGCAGGTGAGAGCTGATGGGAAGGTGATGTAAGCCAGGTGAGATACAGGGGACAGCATTGCAGACAGGCAGGACAGGGAGGGCAAAGGCCCTGGGACAGATGTGTAGGCACAAAGAGTTACTGAGGTACTGGGGGTGACTAGAGGAGAGACCAGGGTGAGTCTGGTAGAAGATGAGGTCGGTGGGGGGGAGAGAGAAAGAGAGAGAGAGAGAGAGAGAGAGAGAGAGAGAGAGAGAGAGAGAGAGAGAGAGAGAGAGAGAGAGAGAGAGAATGAATATGTGCTCTTCCACTGAGGCCAGGTAGGCCTTGGAACCTGTCACTTCATCCACAGGCTTGAATACCCCCTACAGTATGAGGCCAGTGACGCCTTCCTAGAGAGATCCTACGTTGCCCTGATGTGTCAGCCCACAGGCTGCATGGGTGTAAGGAAACCCTGAGGGCAGCCCAGTACAAAATCTTCAAGTTACTTAAACTTATGAGAAGTGTGTGAGAGAGAGAGGGAAGGGGAAGGAAGAGATGGGGCGGGGGGAGGGGAGAAGAGAAGATTTAAATTTTGTAACTCTTTTGTAGGATTCTTGAGGGTCAGCTTTACAGACAGCAATGTATTGTCACTGTCCTAAGGCATGGCGTCTGGACTCAGGGATTCCTGCCATGTGTTCATTGTGTGAGCTCCGCCTCATTCCTCGCCCATGCCTGCACCTGTAGAACTGGATACTGTTGCAGCAGCCACTTTGAGGCTGTGAGCTGGGGCTCCAGCGGGGTGGCGGGGGTGAGCCTTTCCCAGTAATTACAGCTCCCAGGAAGCCCTCCTGGCTGGGCGCCATGCTCAGCATGGCAAGGACGACAGCCACTTGTCAGAAACCTCCCGGAGAGACCACCTGGAAATGAGAGCAGCCCTGACTGAGGAGCTGTGTGAAGGGGGAAGGGCTGCACGGGCCCCTTTGTCATTAGNCAGCTAGAGCTGGAGGGATCACTCCGGTTTAAATTAAGGATTTAATGAGATGAGGCCAAATTAGACGCAATTAAAAAGACACTTTAGAGCTGGCAGGCGACCAAGAGAAGCAGTAATGACTTTTCTAGAAGGGAATCCCATAGGTTGGGGCTTAGGGGGTGGGTTCTACTCCAACAAACATGCAGGGTGGGGGATGGGACAGGAAAACAGCCTCAATCACGACAAAGCCATTGTGCCCATCCGGGGCCAGGTGGGCAAATCTCAGACAGCAGTCCAGGTTTGGAGTTTACAAGTAGGCTATTTGAAGCTTTTAGGGACCAAAAAAAGACCTTCAGGTATATCACCTTCACCAAACATTGCCTAAAAAATAAACAAGTATTGTGCTTGAGCACGGGTTTGTATGCATTTGCATGTGGGAGCATATGCATGTGTGTGCACCTATACAGGTGTGTGTGCTGCATGTGGNGACTAGAGGGTCACTGCTGTGTCTTCCTCAGACACTCTGCACCTTATTTTTTGAGACAGGGTCTCTCAGTGAAGCCAGAGCCTGCTGACTCAGCTAGACTGGCTGGCTGGCAAGCCCCTGGGAAACACCACCTCTCCCTCCTTCCTGCTGGGATTACAGAACCATTAAGTCGGTGCTNGGGTTTGAAGTTAAGGCCTCAAGTCTCCACGGCAAGCACTTTACTAGCAGAGTCNTCTCCCCAGCGTCCTCAAATATATGTTTAAGGACTGTTTTAAATCTTGGACAGAACTGCTGAGCAGGCTGGCCTCGGCCGCCACATCCACTCCTGCTGCTGCGTGGCTGTGCTCTCTGGGGTATCTTGGAGGAAGTCTCTCCAGCTGGACCTCTGCCCTCCGTGCACACCCATAGTTGCTTGAGGAGGTTGTTTGTCTGCAGTGTTCCCCTTGGGGCATGTAACAGGAGCTTGGACACTCCATCGCTGGCGTAAACCTGTCAGAAATGAAGATATTCTAAAGAGACACTTGTGTCCCCCAACCTGGCTACCAGACTGCTGAAACAATGGGCGCCAAGAAATGGGGATTTCCTCAGGAATCTCATTCTGGGAGAAGGAAAATGCTGAGAGCCTTGGAGCCTGGTGGCAGCCAAAAATGAAAACTCACCTCCTTCCAAAAAGAGAGTTCACGGTTCTAACAGCTTGTCAGANCACCTTACAGGATGAGGCAAAGATGGGTGGATGGCGGGAGGGACCACACCTTGACCAGATTGCTTAGAAGTGCATAGTCCCAGCCCTCTATTTAAGCTTCAATCTCACTTCAGGACCCCAAAGATGGACCAGAGGGGTCACTGGGTTTCTTTGTCCCTCTTTCCAACATGGAGATGTTGAATAAATCTCTCTTCTCTGCTTTTTATGATTATTTTGGCTGTTTTACAATTGTTTATAAGAGATTTATTTTTTAAAATTATGTGTATGTGTTTGTGGGTATGTGATTTGAGTGCAGGTGCCCTTGGAGGCCAGAAGAGGACACTGGATCTCCAGGATCTGGAATTATACCCATTTGCTAAGAATTCAACAAAGGTCTTCTGCAAGAGCAGTATGGGCTCTCGATCACAGAGCTATCTCTCCAGCTCCATAATCCAGCTACTTTCTTAAATTAATTTATTTCTTTTTAATTGTGTTTGCTTGCATGCACATATGGATATGCACTATGTGCATATGTGGTACCCAATGGAGGGCAAAAGAGGGTGCTGGATCCCCTGGAACAGGAGTTACTGATGGCTGTAAGCCCCCACGTGGGTGCTGGAAATGTAATATGGGTGTTCTCCAAGAGCCACAAATGCCCTTAACTGTCTCCAGCCCCTTGGCTATTGTTTTAATAAGCTTCTTGAAGATGGGTAGCCAAACTTGACCTCTTGGGGTACAGACTGACTCCAAGTTGACTGGCCACCACCATTCCCTATCAGAATCCAGCTCAGCAAGAAGCTGACTGCACACCCCAGACAGCTCCATGGGTGAGGTCCCTGTCCCACCCTATCAGGACCCATCAGAGCTTGCTCTGAGTTTGGATCCCTCTTGTCTGACTTGCCAACACACACGAACCCAGTTTGTCCACCTAGGGTCACCTTGTCCCGCTGCTGGCAACACTAGATAATGTGTTTAGGGTAAATTTGAATCCTGAAGCTCAGATTTAACAGGCAATCAAAATTAATTTGACTGTTTGGGAGTCTGAGTGAAAATCTGTCAGACGAGGGAACTGAGGCATGAGATTTGCTTAAATGACAACCTCAAACATCCTTCAAGCTATATTTGAAAGGTGTTTTTCTGCCAAAGAATGAGTGCTTTAACTAAGAAACCCACTCCTTGGCTCCCTCAAATTGAATACTAACCGTTTAAGGGATGAGAACAGGGTTGAGGTATTATTAATAATTGAATCCAGAAACAAAATAATTGCCTACTATTCCTCTTAAAGTTCTTAGATGTATCTAATTAAAGAATGTTCTGAGGGCATAAGGTAAAGTGTTTTAAGAATCCATTATCATCTGCAACCACTGCTTGGAGTGGAGAAGGATGTTGACAATCAAGAGGAACCAAATCTGAATAAGGAATTGGATANTGATGCTGATCCTGAATCACAATTAGTATTTATAATGTCCAATGTCAAGTTATTTGGATTCTTTAAAAACAAACAAACAAAAACCCCCTCATTGGCTGGCTCTCAAGTGAGTAAGGCTTATAAATCTGAACGGAAATATAAAGTTACAACAATGTCACTCTTGTCGGTTTTATGTAGTGGATTCCCACCTACAGATATATTTAAATGTCACTGATGAGATGGTTGGAAACTGCTGACCTAAGTCCAACCTAGACANGGAACAATCTGGAAGCACACGCAGGATTGTTCAGGGCCAGAATGGACAGTGGAGCTGCCTNGAAGCAGCGTCTCCCAACCTCTGGGTCTCAGTCAACAGGTTTTGGAGATGGTGTTTTCCGGGTTTGCCTGCCATCTTTGTGCCTTCCTCTCTCTCTCTCACCCATCCCTCTCCTCAGAGTCTAACCTGTGACCACGTTCCCACCCTCAACTTCCTGGGCAGATCAGAAGCTGGTCTGAGCCTCTCTGGAGCCACAGAATCACACCCAGAGGAGGCTGGTTGATGAAGGGCTTCGTGAGCCAGCATGGACAGCCTCAGACCCAACCCCACTCAGAACAAAGTGGTTCAGCCTCATGTCCAGATACCACATGGGGTCTGGGTACTAAATCTACTTCTCTTTCTCTCTCTCTAATCAGCAGTGGGACCTGCACAGTAGGGGAGCAGGGAGAGTGAAAGTTTGGAGCCATCCCTGTGAGACACATGAAATGAAGTCAGTCTCTCTCTCTCTCTCTCTCTCTCTCTCTCTCCTCTCCCTCTCTCTCTCTCTCTTTGTGTGTGTGTGTGTATGTCTAATGATTTAAATACTTAGGAATATAGAGCAACCCCCCTCACCTGTCATTTGGGGCCAGCATCTTGGCTTAGCAGGTTAAAGCATTTGTTGTGCAAACTTGATGACCTGAGTTTGAGCATCAGAATCCTTGTTTAAAGAAAAAAAAAAAAGCTGTGGCATGCATTCATAATTCTGGAAGTTCTATAGTTCAGTGCAGTGGGACATGGAGACAGCAGAGTCATCCAAAAGCTTATACTCTGGCTAACCTGGAGTCCTTAGCCCAATGGCAGCAAAAAAACAAACAAACAACAACAACAACAACAACAACAACAACAACAACAACAAAAAACCTCAAGGAGATACTGCATCAACTAGGTAGAAGAAAAGAACTGACTGCAAAAGTTAAGCATTTGAGGGAGCTGGAGAGATGGCTCAGCCATTAAGAGCACTGGCCCATTATTCCAGCACCCATATGGCAGCTCAGAACTGTCCAGTTCCAATGAAATGTTTTTTTTATGGCATCGGCAGGTACCACAGGAATGTGGTACATGGATATATGTGCAGGAAAAACACACATATACATAAAATAAAATAATAAAAAAGTCTTAAAAAGCTGTCTTCTGATTTACAAACACACACATACACACATACACATACACACATACACACACATACACACATGCACACACACACACACACACACACACACACACACACACACACACACACACACACACTTGCTTTTGTCCTAGCATATGAGCTGCTCTCTGTGCTGTCTTTAGTCCCCTCTTCTGCTCCTCTCCACATGTCTCCTGTGCCAGCCACAGGGGTTATCCACTACTCCAAAGTCTGCCGCACTGCTGCAAGCCTCTGAACATGGCTACTGCTANGCCCAGGAGACGCCAAACACTCTCTCTAGATCCACCTGATGTCCTCTTCTTCCNAGAGGCCACTGTGATTCCTTCANAGCAGCAACTCCAGCTTCTATGGGAGTAAGAGCAGCTGTACAGGTGGAAGAGGGGGTGCTGACTTGTCTGAAGAAGTGTTTACACACCTCATTCGCTGTGTTCATTTGGGGGGGATTGAAGAATTGATGGGGACTGAGACTCAGTCAGCATGCCCTAGTCCCAGGAGAATGGACATCTGCTATTCCCCGATGGCCCTACTCCAGCTTGCCCTGGACTGTGGCAGAGCCCACATGCTTCTGCCTGTGGACTTTCTCACTCTCTGTTCCTGCTTTGTCTCTGCAGGCACAGTACACAGCTAACCTAACTCTGTAAGTGCAGTCACCAGCATCTACAACATTGGCAGTCATTGCCTAAGGAGGAAACTGAGGCCAGGACAGGAGAGGCACCTAGTCTCAAACACAGAGAAGGAGCTGGAATGGCCCTCTTGTTTGGAGCCAAGTGAGGGTATGCCACANGACCAGGGGTCAATATCAAACCAATAAGTCAAGTAGTTGATGGTGAATTTAAACAAGCCCCTATCCAATCTGTGGGACTAATCAATACTCCCTGATTGCCTNCTGCAAACTGCAAACTGATTCCTGAAGCCTCCANGCAGCAGAGAAGCGTCACCTAATACAGACAGACAGACAGACTAGTGGCCAAAGTCATGCAAGGACTCAAGAATCCTTCACTGGCTCCAGGCCACCNTGGAGAATCTTGTGCTTAAGAGCTCCACCAATGTGACAATTCTACAAGTCAGAAAGAAAACCCACCAAATAAGGGTTGGGGCAGGGTTTTGTTTTTGTCTTTACAGGAAAATAGAAATACCCATCTTCAGGAAGTCAAAAGACCTTGAACATCTAGACATCTAAAGAAGAAGGGAAAGCTATCCAAAAAAATCACCAAGCAAAGACAAATCTGACCTAATGGTACCAATATTCTCTACAGGGTAAAATCTCACTACCTAAACATCNATATCTCTTTACTTCTCAGAAAAGTTGTAGTCTCAACTCAATTAAAAATCAAAGCTGGCTTTGGAGTTGGAGCGTGGCTCTCTCCTCCTCTAAACCCAAGCATGTTGTTAAAAGGAAAAATTAAAAATTTCTGTCTCATATCAGAAGAGCCACCTGTTATGGGACAGAGGAAAATCATAAATCTAGGGACTACTGTTGTCACAATTCTCTTTCTCCCCATACTTNTTTTGACTCTTTAGAACCTTTCTTTAGATATAGTGCTATCCTAAAATTTNAACTTTCTGTTTTGATATTAATAATGTTTAAGTTTTCCACAGTGAACAATAAATTTTCTTAACAGTGATCTCTGAAGTCTCCAGAAGGATGATGGGGCCCCACAACAATGACTCTACCTGGTTCATAATGATGCCATTGAGCCAATAAACACCACACAAAGATTAGCTTTGGGCTGCAAACTGTTCAGGACAGTTCCAAGGTGGCTAGCTGAGATGGTCTACCATCTTACACCACTCTAGCCAGAACTTCAGATAAGTTTTACCCATTACTCTGAGACTGGTCACAAATGCTACAGCTAGTCCTTATGAGACTTAATCATTGTTTTAGTTTTTTACAGGATCCCCCAGAGATACAGTCACCCCCTAGACAGCAGGAAGCAATTCTAAGAAAACGACGCCCCCCTCTCCCAACAGGTTTTTGCTTTCTCAGGGTTACTGCCATCTGTAAGGGGTTGGTTTTAAGTTGTNATAGGGTTGGGGCTGGAACAACAAAGTTTAGGCACAGGAATCTCTTTTGGAAAAGAAAAAAGGGAGATAGATAGGCTAGGATAATAAGGTAGATTATTATATCTGCTTGTAAACTAATTTAGCAACTATCAGCTTTAGATACATTACATCAGTATGGATTTTTGTATATTGACACAAATGTAAAATTATTATTCTATTCCTGTTTAATATATCTTGTATATTGGTACAAATTCAAAACTATATTTGTCACATTGTACATATGTTCCTACTTCTGTTTAAAATATTTTTGTATATTGATACAAATGTAAAATTATATTTTTCATACTGTATATGTTCTACTTCGGTTTAGGATATTTTGTATATTGATACAAATTCAAATCTATATTTATCATATTGTACATATGTTCCTACTCCTGTTTGAAATATTTTGTATATTGATACAAATGTAAAATTATATTTTTCATACTGTATATATGTTCTACTTCGGTTTAGGATATTTTGTATATTGATACAAATTAAGGATATTGTTGTCATATTGCACTATACATTTCTACCTCTGATTAAGATATTTTTGTATATTGTCACTAATTCAAGGTCATTGTTCTTATATTGTACATCTGTTTATAGATTCTTTAATTTTATTATGTGAAGCCTTAGTCTTTGAGCTATATTGGTTGATGAGAGTTACAGGTTAACAGTCATCCATGCTTGTCACACTTACAGTCATGTTAGTTAGGCTTTCTAGATATACAGAGCTATATGTCANATGGATAGGTAATCTTCAAACACTTCATAGACCTAGAGAATATGNCATTTAAATGTTTTAATAACTTAGAATTCTGTTGACATGAGACACAACTGCTCCTGGCAACTCCCTAGAGGATGTTGGACATCGAAGACACTCCATATGGAATTTGTCTTCTTCTTGGCAAAAATGGCCTGTTGGGCAAAGAACTGTCCTTGCCTCGACTGCTGACAGTAAGCACACTGTCTAATCTGGATGAGCAGAGCATAAGAAAAAGCAACTGCTGAGCCTTGCCAAGACAGGGTGGGANAGTCTTCCAAATTTTCCTGCTTCTGAGAATGGTCTGTCAGATATTCTAGGCCTGTAGCCAAAAGTGGATGTCCCAANGTTGTAGAGAAACATTGGGTGACAGGCAGCCAGCTGTTTCTGCCATACCTTGTATGTTTCAGAAGTTATAGGAATACTTACTCAGGGAATATTTTCCTTCTCAGGTCTTTGATGGGGTGTGGCTTCTTGTCTGCATATGTGACCACTTAAGAGGAGAGAGAGAGGGGGTCACATTCTCTCTTGGGTGGTGAAGACTAGGTCAGGTGGCATGAAAGAGCATGTGGTCGGTCCCCAGCTCCCTTGGGCAAAATGGAAGGACTCTGCAATTGGATATACCTTGTCTTATATCGGTGAGTCTGTTTCCCATAGCACCCCTTAATAAATTTATATATATCTTTGTGATTCTCATTTCAGGGAGGAGCCCTAGAGTTTGCATCGCTAGGAAGTTCCAGGCACTACAAACATGAATCCTTAGGACCACACACTTAGACTCACTAAACCAATGTTTGATCCTTTACTCTGAAGACTATAGATAACCNAACTGGCTGTGGGACTCGGTTTCATGTGGCGGTGGTCCTTCCAGCTTCACACACACACCTGAGACTCCCCTCTTCGAACTGGGGCNGGGACAAACTTTCTCCCATGCCCAAACCCAACCCCCACTGCACTGTATTCAAATGGACCACGAATCTCCCATCTCTCCTAGGTCAGACGTCACTAAATGGCAGGGACGCTGCTTTGTTCTTCTTGGGATTCCCAACACCTGAGACCAAAGACTCACTAGACATTTGCTAATTAAGACCAGAAGTTCCTCAGGGTTCTAAAAAGCAAGAGATGTGCCAAGCCCATATAGGTGGTCAGTGGCAGAGCCTGGTACAGAACACCCATTCCCTTCTCTGAGTGCAACATGCAGAGGTCCCAGGTGTGGCCTATGCCCCATTATTCCCCCACTTTCGGACCTTGAGATTTTCCACACAGGCCTTCGGCTTCTCCCTTTTCTCAGGAGGCCTGAAGTCTTCTCTAAGGGCACCCACTCACCTTTCCTATCTCCAGTAGCACTCCTTCCTCAGGAAACAGCCAGGGTTCCTCTTCCAGAGACTTTGTCTGCACCCATCTTCCTCCNTNGGTCCTCTCCCTCCATGTTCTAGGCCAGGTGACATTTGCTTCCACCTTAAAGCCAAGGTCCNANATTCTCTCATTATCTCTTATGGTTTGAATCTGAATTGATCACNNAGGCCTGTACTTCCAACACTGCTCACCTACTTGTGCTGCTGTCCTGGCACTCTGGAGCGTTAGGCAGTGGATGTGGCTGGAGATAGTGAGTTACCATGTGTGAGCCTTTGAAGGTTANATCAAGCCTTGGTTCCTGTCTTGCTCTCTGCTTCCTGCTATTGTTGTGGGTGGATGGAGCTACCCTGTTCTTCTTTCCCTACCATGATGATCCAGAACCCCTCAAAACCGTGAGCCCAAATAAATCTTTGTTCCGTTAAGATGGTCTGTCAGGTATTGTTTTAGGGCAGCAATTTTCAACCTGTAGGTTGCAGCCCCCACAGGAATCACAAATCAGATATCCTGCATGTGAGATAGTTACATAAGGATTCATAACAGTAGCACAATTACAGTTATGAAGGAGCAACAAAATAATTTTATGGTTGGGGTCACTACAACATGAGAAACTGTATTAAAGGGTCGCAGCATTAGGAAGGTTGAGAACCACACTGTGTTAGGGTGATGAAAAACTGGCTAACACGCTATCTCTGCTAGCTGAGGCAGAGCTAGTCTCTCCTTTTCTGGGCACCTTCAGTCCTTGGCCGAAGACGTGTGGTTTCTGGACCTTTCTCCTCAGCATGCTGTTATGAGGCTGAGTGTGCTCTGTTCCTGGTCATCCTTCAGATCAGGGTGAAAGTTGTTCATCTATGTCCCCCATAGGCTCATTTATTTGACTAGTTTAGTCCCCAGTTGGTGGAACTGTTTGGGAAGGATTAGGAGGTNTGGCCTTGTTCGAGGAGGTTACAAAAGCCCACACTATTTCCAATTAGTTCCTCCCACTCCCAACCCCATTTCTGTCTCTGTCTCTGTCTCATGGTCATTGCCTTAACATGTAAACTCTCAGTTACTGCTCCAGTGCCAGCTGCCATGCTCCCCTGTGGGAGGCCAGCTCCAACCTTTTAAAAGGGTTCCTATGAGGGGGAGAGAGGGATAAGAAGATATTAGGTAGAAAGAGAGACCTAGCCAAAGAAANGAAAGACAGAAACACGGAATAGCTTCGGGAGGCCCTGGATCAAAACCCAACAGTCCCTTCTGCCTCTCCAAAGGGGCTTTTTATAACAATGCCAAGGGGCTTCTGTCCCAGCCCCACTGAGAGAACCATTGTGAGAACAGTCTTAGTTGGAATGTCACATCAGATCTGCCTTGTGATGATTCTGACTGAACACCGTGGACTGAGTGTGTCCCTCAAAGTTTCCCGTGTTGGAAGTTGTGTTCTGGGTCTGGCAATATTGG
>LZPO01107945.1:446787-457423 GCA_001675575.1 Neotoma lepida | reverse complement strand
ATATATGTATACATATACATATATATAGAAAGAGTGTGTGTGTGACACCAAATAATAGGGGAGACTATATATACATATATATGTATATATACCTATATATGTGTGTGTTTATATACACTCAAAATGAATCATGGGCAGATTTTGCACGCAAAATGCAAAACTATAAACTCTGGAAAATAACGAGAAAAATCTAGAGGCTTTAGGTTTGATTATGACTTTAAGATATAATATCAAATACATAATCCATGAAAGGAAAGACTAATGAACTAAACCTAAAATTTAAAAACATTCAAGCTGGGCACACACACATACACACACACACAGAGTAAATGTAAAAAGAAATGTTTTAAGGGCTAGAGAGATGGTTCAATGGATAATGAGCTCGCCATCAAGACTGACAACCTGAGATCCCCAGAATCTACACGATGGAAGGAAAGACTCCAACCAATCATCTTCTGACCACATCCTTACTATGGTATATACATATGAACACCCTCATACATACACATATACATATGAACATGCACATAGATAGATGATGAATGATAGAGTATAGATGATAGACAGGCAGGAAATAGATGATGGATAGATAGGTAGATAGATATGTAGATAGATGATAGATATAGATAGGTAGATAGATAGATAGATAGGTAGGTAGATAGGTAGATAGATAGATAGATAGATAGATAGATAGATAGATAGATAGATAGATAGATAGATAAAGGCAATATTTTTAAATTAAAAAATCCCCATCTTGATTTGTCTGTTACAAGCAGGACGATTATACTGAACAGGTGACACTTTCCATTCATCATCTCACATGCATGTGTGTCATGTGCAAAGAGAAATGAGGCACAAACTCACAGGAGATGCAGCTCCCATGGCTTTGACCAGCAGAGTTATCAGAACTTGAATTTGAATAGATGTGATGCCCTTCCAGTCTCTGGAGCTATCTGCCCATCCACTTATGCACATGTCTACCCATGTGCACTGGTCTACTTACCTACCCATCAGTCTCAATCATAAAAATTCTTTAACTCAGGGATTCATGTAGATGTCTAAGGCAGTTCTGATACCAAAATTTTATACTTTTTATTTTTTATTATTGTGTATGCATGTGTGTGCTGTGTGTGTGTGTGCATGGAGGCAAGTTCATACCACAGAAAGCATGTGGACATCAGAATACTTTTTTTTCTTGAGATGGGGTTTCACTAGGTAGCCTTGGCTAGTCT
The DNA here is from genome assembly GCA_001675575.1 of Neotoma lepida. Taxonomy (NCBI): domain Eukaryota; kingdom Metazoa; phylum Chordata; class Mammalia; order Rodentia; family Cricetidae; genus Neotoma; species Neotoma lepida. The sequence continues at coordinate 456,191 of LZPO01107945.1, read as the reverse complement.
GGAACTCACTATGTAGACTAGGCTAGCCCAGAATTCACAGCGATCTGCCTGCCTCTACCTCCTAAGTGCTACGATTAAAGGTGTATACTACCAAGCCTGGCCAAAGCACAACTTTTAGGAGTCATTTTCTCCTTCCACCACAGTTCTATGGTCTAACACAGGTCACCAGGGTTTTCTAGCAATCTCCTTTACCTGGTTACTCATCTCACCGGCCCCTGATACCAATTCTTAATTCCTCTTCCCTAAAAAGTATATGAAGTGAATATTGAACATTGAATCCTATTTTCTGTTCTATATTTCTGTCTTTCCACATTTGGAATTCCAAGGTATCCACTTCATATTTCATCCCTTGTTATCAATTATTCATTTTATGTGCTTGTCCAAGACAATCTTTCAGTATGAAATCCTCTGTCAGTTGGTATTTAAAGGGTTTGTTTTGTTCTTAATATATAAATCACTAAATTCTGGTTTCTTTCTTTGTCATGAAAACAGCTTTGATGTCCTGTTATCTGAGAAGCAATCTGTACCTCTACCTGCCCTCTCTAAGCCTGAACCTGGACCTATTTGTGTACGTGTGCTTGGTGAGTTCCTAGCCTACAGCATCAAGGATGTACTAAACTGAGGTTTCAGAGGGGACCAAAATCAGACAACTGGGCTTTTCCTTGTTCAGTTCNGAATGCTCCTTAGTGTCAACTTTGTTCAGCTCACACTTGGAGAGTCATGTTAGTGAAACTTTATGGGTGTAGCTTCTGATGCTACTAGGAGACACAACCTCCAGATCCCTGGCTTTTACAATCTTTCTGGCCCTCTTCTGCAATGTAGAACCTACTTCTTCAGCACCCCAATGTGAACTGAAAACTGGCAGTTCACCAGGATACCTCCCTGGGGCTCCAGTACCAGATTGGGACTGCTGAGACATCAAATCTCATGAACTGAACAACTACTAGATCCTTGGCCTTTTCATCAGGTGACAGTCATTGTTGAACTACTCGGGCCACAGCCTGTAAGCCACTCTAATAAATCTCCTTTTAATATATGTAAATTATATATGTTTATACATATTTCATTATTATATATTTTACATATCATATATTTTAATATATATATATATATACATACTCTGTCAATTCTGTTCCTTTAGACAACCCTGACTAATACAATTGCCATCTTTCTAACTTAAAAAATTTCACATGAAAACCAGTATTTTCTCTTGAAAACTTAAGTTCTGGCAACATTATGATTGAGGTTAGTGGTAATTGCTTTCTTTAAATGAAGTGTTTGTGCCAGGCGGTGGTGGCACACTGCACTCTGAAGGCAGAGGCAGGCAGATCTCTGAGTTCGAGGCCAGCCTGGGCTACCGAGTGAGTTCCAGGACAGCCAAGGCTACACAGAGAAATCCTACCTCAAAAAAAAAAAAAGGTGTCTGTGTTTCAGCCATCTGCATAAGGTACATGACGTGATCATCATGCCATTTGGGTCCCATCCCCAATCATCTATATCATCCACAACACCATGAGGATTCACACACTAGAGTCATAGCTCATCTTCTGTGGCTGGTGTATAAGACAAGCAGACAGCCTTCCCTCATGCACCACACTCCAGACACTTTTCATCCTGTCTCTAAGCGTGCCTTCCTGCCCTGCTGCTAGAGCTTATCTTTGACACATATGTCCAGCCCTAGGGATCACAAGCTCACTGCTCATTGGCCTTAGTCGCCCACCCAAAGCTTCCCTCCCANGAGCACAGTGCACTTACATGCATTTGGTATCAAACTTGTGAGCATCTGTTATATAAGCAGATAATAGGACTCTATTACCAACCCAGCTTGAGATTTTATTGTTTTGGGTAGTTGTATTTTGTGAGACAGAGTCTCATTCTATAGCCCAGGCTGGTCTAAAATGATGAGCCCAGGCTAGCCTGGAATTACTCCCAGTAATACTCCTGTCTCGGCTTCTTAAGAATTTGTTGGATCTTTTTGCCTTTCTACTTTGGCCCTCAAGATGAGCTGTGAAAGCTCCAGACACCACAAACAGTGTCTTTGTTTTTATTTTTCAAGATGGGAAGGAAAGGAATCATTTGAAAGGCCTTTTCTTATGAAGTCTTTTCTTCCCCAGCCCATCAAAGGAAACCATCCACTGCAGGCTACATATTACATCTCCTTCAGCTCCTTTATGTTGTTTATCAGAACTGGATTATGTGGAGACACTGATAAATCACTGGCAAAAGAAGATGAGAGTCCCTTGCCGGGCTCCAGTGCTTTAGTCTGGTGTAGCTTGCATAAGACCAATGACCCCCAAATCAATCTGCTCTCCTCTGCTTGCCCCCTGAACAAATCTGTGCACAGAGAGAGAGAAGCCGAAGAAAGCCATGGCTCTATTTAGGCAGTATGCAACAGCCGCCTCGTGCTATGGTGAAGTATGTCCATTGAGTGTATTTGGATGCTGTTGGCAGGGGCAGCGCACAGAAGTCTTGTTGATGTCTTGCTCTTTCTCCTAGCTTGCCAGCCTCCTGCCCCATCTCCTCCTCCTCCTCCTCCACACACACACACACACACACACACACACAATCACAGATGGAAAAAAGGCCAAGAGCATCTGATCATCACCTAGACCAAGAGATCCCTGGGAGAAGGTTGATCCTCAGTCTCCACATGATCCACATGCAAAATCTCCTGGGACCGGGGCGGGGGGCTGCCTTTCAGCTTTGCGTTGCGCTGGGAATGGCACCGGCCCTTGCACAGCCCAGCAGCCCCTCTCCATCTTCAAGCATCTTCCCTTGGCCGGGAAGTTAGCTGTGGCTACACATCAATGTGCTGAACAAACAGAAGCCTGTTAGATGTTAGAAGCCATTCAGGGGAAGCCATCTGACTCATCACAGGCATCTTAACAGAAATGTTTACATTTGGACCAGCAGGATGGACAACCATTTGGCTGGAAGGACAATGGCTTTTTCCTACCACAGTTGTCACAGTTACAAAGATCATCTCCAACCAACAGGTACAGAAACAATCCATTCAGTGTTCAGATTTCCTGCAGGCAGAGTGCTCCTCCAGCCCCTAACCTGGGCACTATCCCCCCACTCCCAGTGGGTAGGGGGCATACACTCACCACCAGAATCCCAAGGACTCCAGAAACCTCCACAAAACCTGGCTCTTTAAAGTGCAGGGCTGGGGGAGGGGATAGAGGGAACACCAAGCTTCGAACCATGTCACACTGGCTGCCAGCTGTGTCTGTATGGACATTGAAAGTGAATCATCGATGAGAAATTACTTTGGTATAAAAGCTAAACCACAAAGACTCCACCAAATAAACAGTTTTAAATAAAAGAATTCACGTGTGTTAGTCCCTTCTCTGGCATCACCTCCAGAAATGATAAAATATGACTCATTAACACAGGACGACTCATGTTCCAAACAGAATGCAATTGCACTGGGAAACCTGTTAGCCAGCAGAGTAGTCTCTATCTCTCAGGGCTCAGACGCCAGGCTGGGTGATGACGCAGTGTCCTTTGCCACGCTGTCCTTATCTAATTAGATTTTGCTTAAAAACTGCATTGGATCACTTCCTGTCTACAAAGGTCAGGACCCACTTGACTCCCACTGTTTTTACCAGAGCTGTACCAAATATCCTGGCTCCCAGAATTCTCCCTCCCAAGACGTCACAGCACTTCTGTGGTTTTTTTATTGTTCACTGTTATCCATCGTATTAATAGTCCCTGTCCTACATAGTTATCTTTCCTTATACTTGAGATCCTCTCCTGAGTGGCCCCTGCACCTCTCCTGGGCAACACAGTAGAGCTGGCCCTGATGGTTCCGGTGTGGGAGTGCTGACCCTGAGGGTGTAAAAGCAAGAGAAATGGCCCCATCCCTTGCTCATTGCTGCAAGGGGTGAACTAGCTTGGGGCAGTGTTGGAGAGCTCACCCTGGTGGTGAGGATGGGAGAGAGCTGGCAGGCTGGCAACCCTACAACTACCCAGGCCCAGAACCAGGGCTATGAGTTGGCCCACCCCAACATCCACCTCATCTATGTTCTGCAGGAGCATGTGAAGGGGCCGGTCCTGCAGACCCCAAACTGCAGGATCTCCACCACACAGGGCAACAACAGGATATCCATGAGGAGTCCTAGTGAGGGCCCAGCATTGACAGTGTAGTAGAAACCAGAGGCCTCAAACCAGACCAATGACTCGTTGCAATGAACACTTGCAAGTAAAGATATATGGATAAAAGGGTTTACTGCGTGACTCACTGTGTCACACTACAGCTTCCATGATGAGATTTTTTTTCCCTTTTTTTTCTTTTCTTTTTTTCTCTTAATTTTTTTTTTTTACTTTGGGGGTTAGCAAGGATAGCAGCAGGGTATGAAGGGATGGGAAATGAATGTGAAAGACACAAAGAATAAATGAAAAGAAAGTTAAAGAGAGAGACCCTCTCCTTCCAACCTCTAATAACTGGATTCCTCATCAGCAGAATTTCCTTTCTGATCAGTGTGAATTATACAAAATAGAACTTCCTTGTGCAGGGTTGTGGAAGTAACTCAGCTGGTAGCATGCTTACCTGGCATGCACAAAGCCCTGAGTTCAGTCCCCAGCACTATATCAACTAGGCCTGGCAAAACACTGTGATCCCAGCACACAGAAGGTAGAGGCAGGAAGATCAAGGTCATCCTTGACTACACAGCAAGTTCAAAACCAGCCTGAGATACACGAGACTGTCTCAAAGAAAAAAAAGAAACAGAGAAGGAATGAAGAAGCAAGTTATTTGTGTTGACAAAACCCAGAGAAGAGGGATGAAGCAAACGGTGGAAAGGGAATGCAAGAATGCTAAGTTTCTATTGGTTACTATGTGTCATACACTATACTAAGCAACTGGCACATACAAACATTTCACTACAACCACCCCATGAAACAGACTTCCTAGTAAGCCCACTGGTGCAAATGAGAACATAGAGAGCTAGGGTGTTCAGCAGAGCCCCCTGCTCACCTCCTCTTCCCCTGGCTGCTCTTACAGCATACTGGATTGTAGATAAAGAACTCCCACTACAGCCGTGTCCTTGGTCATGTTGCTCTTTAGTTCTCAATACAAAGGGAATGTACTTGTCTGTCCCTGAGTTTAGAGCTTTACCTTGTGGCTTACTTTTGCCAGTGAGATGCAAACAGATGTGAGGAACTNGGCTGTTTAGTAGTATATGTGACCCAAAAAGTCATGTTCAGTGGGAAGACGAAAATGTAATCTTACTTAGAAATAGAGTCTTAGAAATGTAATTTTGTCATAAGTGAGAAGAAATCATACTTAAAGAATCTTTTAAATCCAACAGAGCGCCCTTATCAAAGATGGGCCACAGGCAGAGCTACAAGGGTGATGACAAATTCCCACTGTTTGTAGACTACTGTGTTTTGAGGTAGCCTACGCAGTAGCACTGTTGTTCCTACAGCTAACAAATAGTGTCCCAGGATCCTCTGAAGTTATATGAGGCTAAGTGCGCTAAATCCCAGAAAAAGTAGTATGAGGCATTGTGACATGGACCACTTGAGTTCTAGCCCTGAAACTCTCATGGGTAATCCCATGTTCTTTCCTCATCCACAGTCCTGGGATCCACATCTGGGCAGGAAAGCCTGGAGCCCACAGCAGTCTGACTNCAACATCCAGTCCATTATCAGTTAAACAGTGCTTCTGCATGTGCTGTATGCCTCGGGGAAGTTGACACTTGCCATCAGAGAANTTCCTGNGTTAGCCATGCTGGAGGAGGCACACTGGAGAGGTAGGACCTCAGGAAAACTCAGAGACAACAGAAATTAGCAGCACCCAAGAGATCAGATAACCAGGGCACTAGACACATGGAGATGGCATTCACCCTGTTAACAGGCACTCTTCAAAGGCTTGCACACACCTCACACACTCCTCTCGACTTTCCTGTGATGATTACTGTTTTTATGACCAGTGTAAGGAGGAAACTGGGCCTATAGAAGCTGAAGGGCTTGCCCAAGAGCATACAGTTGGTAATGGATGGAACCAGAACTGACTCTTGGGCAGCCTGGATGCATGGTTCCAGTGCTAAAGATGCATGTTCTGGTGTGAGCAAAGAAGAACCACCACAAAGAAGAACAGACTCAAGGGATAGAACAGTGAGGTCACATGACCAGGTCACAAGACTTGGTGGGATCACATACACTTGGTGGGATCCTAGCACTCCATAGGATGAGGCAGGAGGACTGCCGTGAGTTCAAGACCATTTACATAATGAGCTCCAGGCCAACCAGCACTATATAGNAAGACCCTGTATAAAAGAAAAAAACACAGTGTCATTATCTACAATACATTTTAAAGTGATAAAAGTCAGAATAAACTTGAAAGTTTCACCAACACAATATAGAGAAAGAAAACATATACGTGGCATCTATCACTGATCCAGTATTTAAAATGCCTCCTTAAATACGGACAATCTCACTGACTTTATCTTTAGCAACAGGCAGGTCATTCTTGTTCCAGCTTTGGCATAAAATCACCGGCATAAAGGACTTCCAAGGGAGTTTCCACTAGGCTGTGCCGTGGGGGCAACGTGACCCACAGCTCTGCAGTTTGCCAGATATTAATCCCAAGCCACATTGTTAAAGCTAAGTGGCCTAAACAAGTGACTAAGCAGCAAGAGAATGCCATNCCTNCATCAGTAAATGTAGATTATAACAGTTCCTGTACATACTTCTAATCCCAGCACTTGGAGGTGGAGAGCCAGAAGTTCAAAGTTATCATCAGTGTTCATGCAGTGGCAAATACTTAATAAACATTTGTGAAATGAGTGAGGCAAATGCATGGATAGAGAGATGGAAATATGCATGAACAAATGAATGAAATGCTTACATTCCTGAACGGGTTCTTGTTTCTTCAAGTCATTGGTCCAGTTGCCAACACGTTTTGAAAGAAGCGATACTCAGCAGTAACCATTGCTGGAAGACAGAATGTATAGGAATTACTGGCATGCATATATATGTATATATATATTTAACATAATTTCTTTATTGACTCTGGGAATGTCACAACATACATCCCAATCCTGCTTACCTCCCAGTCCCTCCATATACTCCCCTCCCCCTTGCAGTGCCCCCCCAAACAAAAATTTTTAAGAAAACAAACAAAAACAAAAACAAAAATCTGTTCTATCCTCCATCTTTCTCGCCTCTCCAACACCTCTTCATTCGTCCTGGTGGTGTTGAGAGCCGTGGTGTGACACAGTACACCCTCTTGTCCAATCAGCTTTACTTGCAAATGCTCATTGCCATGAGTCATTGGTCTGGTTCAAGGCCTCTGGCTTCTGGTACCATCATTACTGGATCCTCACCACAACTCCTCCGGGGATATCCCTTTGCTGCCCGAGTCATGGAGATCCTGAAGGTACTGTTCCACAGAACCAGTCCCTTCACGTGCTCCAGCAGGTCCTAGATGGGGTGGATGTTAGGGTGGACCAACCCCAAGTCTGGCTGTGGACCTGGGAGGTAGTTGAGCTGGTCAGTCTAGGCCACCAGGCCACCCTCCTCAGGAAGGGGCTGAGCCAGCTCCCCTATCCCCATTCCATCAGGGTCAGCTCTCCCCATTCATGGTGATGAGTGGAGCCATCTCTCCTGAGAAGAGGAGCAGCTCTCCCATAAGGATAGGGGTCAGCTTTCTTGCGGCAATATCCAGCAAGGGGCAGAGACAGCTATCCCAAGGCCAGCAAACGGTAGGCTGGCTCAGCATGGCCCTCTGATTCTATTATGCATGGTTCCCATGGCCCCTTGAGGTAACATGGGCCATAGACATCAACACAGACCCCAGCTGCAGCAGGACCATGGACACAGACATGGCCCTGGGCATCAGCTTGGGCCTGGAGGACATCCTGACTGGAGGTGGAAGCNTGGGCTGCTCAGATCAGGATGGCTCTGGTGATGGCACAGCCCTGGACACTAACAAGGCCACAGGTTGGGATCCCAATCCTGGGCTTCTATGTGACCTTTGGTGACAACATAGATCTCAGCTGCAGTGGGACCGCAGACCCAGCAGCAGCTGGGTCTGGATGTCATCATTGCCCCAGGTGACAGTATAGGCCACAATTGGCACCGGCCCCAGCGGCAGCATGGCCCTCAGACACTAACGTGGCCCCAGGTCTTGGGCATCCACACAGCCTTCGATGGTAACAGGAACTTGGGACATCAAAACAGATCCTGGTTGCAGTAGGGCCACAGACCCAGACATGGCCCTTAGCTGCAGCTCTGGCCCAGATGTCACCATGGCATCAGGTAGCAGTGCAGGCCTCTCAGATCTGCATGGCTCTGGCTGCAACATGTCCCTTGGCCACCAACATGGACTCAGGTGGCTGACCTGACCCTGGGCATCCACAGGGCCCTTGGTGGCAACATGGGCCACAGATCACAGTTGCAGTAGAACCATGACTTCGCTTTCTTTTATTTGCTCATTCATTCTTTATCTTTAAAAATAAAAATAAAAAAATCTTGTTGGCTACCCCAGGCTAACCTCAAACTCGGCCTCCCTGCCTCAGCCTTTCAAGATATACACTACCATGCCCGACTTTACTGACTCGCTTTGGACACTGTGGACACACATAAACCCCACTGTCCTTCCTGGAAGATTAACAAGCTGTTGGGCAATGGATGCTCTCTCAGCAATGTGGATATGATGCTTCTGACCACTGGGGACAAAGAGAGGGAGCAGCTGGGCCACGGTGACCTGCCTAGCCATTATATGGAAGAGACGATAATTTCTACTCACAGGGTCTGACCTGGCAAAGCAGTTAGTAGAATCTACTTAGAAACAAATGCCAATGATGCCAATGTTTTGTTAGGGATTATCATCAAAGAACCTCCCTCATATTAAGAGCAGCAGGGTACATTTTCAAACACCACAGCAAAGTCCTTTCTGCTGTTATAACGGTAACAAATGTATCTAATAGATGTGTCTATTGGAGCAATTGGTGTGAACTTAATAAACCTTAAGAATAGTCCAAACTATCAAAAGCTTGATAGAATCTTACCATTCGTATACTGTGTCCTGTGCAATTCTTTTGGTAAAGTTGCCACCCAGTGTCACACATTGTCTTTAAAAGGAGGAGTCCCTGTAGCCACAGTATTTGTTGATCAGGAAGCTAAGCACTATCTATAAAGTGTGTTTTTCTACTAATAAAATTGCTTTTGGTATTCCATCTCAAATCTTCAAAACAACTCTACAAGTTGGAGATCGTTATTTTTGTTGGTAGTGACATCATTATTATTTTACAGGCTTAGAAACTGGGCAGCTGGGCTGGAGAGGTGGCTCAGAGGTTAAGAGCACTGACTGTTCTTCCAGAGGTCCTCAGTTCAATTCCCAGCAATCACATGGTGGCTCACAACCATCTGTAATGAGATCTGGCGCCCTCTGCTGT
>LZPO01107945.1:414448-425314 GCA_001675575.1 Neotoma lepida | reverse complement strand
CTCCTTCAGAAAACTATTTGACTGAACCTTAATTTCTTTCAGGAAACATATTTTATGGCCTATGCTCAGCTAATCCTCCAAAACTGAAGGGTCCATAATAAGGAGTGCCTTCTGTGGGAAGCAGTCTGCTCTCCACTCTATGCCAGCCACTCACTCAGGAGCTACAGGCTGGTGGGAGTCTGAGAACCTTCCAGAAATGAAGCAACTCAGTCAGCTTCAAAATCAAAACCGTGAGAGTCTATGGGATCATAGAAGGGGGGGAGCTGAGGAACGTGTCCTCCACCCGTGTAGAGAGGACCACTAAGACAGTGCTTGATTTTCTGCAAACTTACCAGAAAGGGAAGACTGGAGTCAATAAATTCACTGGGAAATGGGAAATGTATGTTAAGAAANTCCATATTTTCANAGACTCTAAGATGCCCACAATTTAAAGGCTATGCCAGTCTTCTAAGTACNGCTAAGAACTATAAAACACTGCCACTCGGTGGCACAGCTCCTTGTTTCTTGGAAATTTCTGTGGTTTAATTAACAACATCTGAGGATTCTGTTGTAGATCTGGTTACATTGCTTGTCCTATTGNGGCACTCCTTTGTCCCATCCTTAGTAATACCCAGAGCCCAGTACCAGCCTCACAAGGGCATTTTCCATTCCCATAAAGCCCTTTATAACTGTGAGGTTGTCTCCAATCCNCCAGGATGAATATTTGCTTCACTGACATCAAAAACCCAGTTCATTGCTCTGTTTCATGCCTCTGTGCACATAATTGCTTCATTCCAGAGCTGAATCATTATGTAAACGTTCTGAAAATACTGTAAACAGTGATTAGGATCAACAATGAACATAATTAAAATGAGGAATTTAAAACATTGACCAGCAATGACTGAGTTCACAAACAGATAACTTCATTGATAACAAATATCACCATTTGAAATATCACCATTTGAAAAAAAATCTCATCCTGATTTCAGAAATGCTTAAATATGTGTCCACATATGGGTCATCTTCTAAGCCCTGGAATATGACTGTGTGAATTACTTTCCTCCTAACTATGNCAAAATATTTGACTGAGACAAGTTAGGTGAGGAAGAATTAATTTGGGCTCATGGTCTCAGGGGATGACAGTCCATCGTGTTAGGGAAGCTTGGGCACTCCAGTGGCAGGAACAGGTGGCAGAAGCTCCTCATATCCTCGCAGGTCAGGAAACAAAGAATGAGACCCAAAGGGGAAGCAGTCTATCATCCCCAAGTCTCTCCAACACTGGCCTATGCTCACCAGCTAGGCCCTATGTCCCACAGGTTCCACAACTTCCTAACACAGAACTATCAGCTGTCAAGTACTCAGGTGCATGAGCCCATAGGAAGCATTTCATATGCAAACCATAACGATGAAGCATTTTGATATGCTCTTCTATTTAACTCGCTAGGACCCTATAGCAAGGACACACTTTTAAACAACTTTGTCATAGTATATGGAAAAGGTCCTACAGGAAATACGTAGTACATACAATGCAAAAATAACTAATATGACTAAATGACAAAAATGAAACCATTTATCAAGATGTGGGCAACTAAGGGGACCNCACAAGCACTTCTTGGTTAGTAACAAAGAAAATTCTGCAAACCTCTAGCCTGAGAAAATAGGAGGAAAGAAGGTTGTGTGGACTCAAAGAATCCTGCAATGCAGAGGAGAGTCATTCTGACTGGAGCTACAGGCTGTAGTGGAGCAAGACAGCCACCTCCCAGGAGATGGAAGAAAGGGAGCAGTATGGAAGCAAGATGGAAGCAGAAAGGGAGAGTATGCAAGCCGCCCTGACTGTCTGTTGTCAATTTCCTGGCTTGGATCTTCCATTCAGCATCCACAGAAGCTTTGGTCCACGGAAGTGTGATCCTCAGGACAGAAAGCAAGCATTAGTTAGTGAAGAAATGTAGAGAATTATTGACTGGGTTCTCAGCCCTAGATGGGATGTCTATATTAACTCTATCACCCCAAGGCTCAGGGAACATGGTGGAAAAGGAGACAGAAAGAATANGAGAGCCGGAAGACGGGGAGGAGAANATCCTGTCTTCTGGTCAGGACATAGATAATGTAATCATGCCCTCTGGGCAGCTGTAGTTAGCTTCACAAGACCAAGCTAGTCAAAATTCCAGCATAGATGGGGTAGACAATATCTAGACCTTACCCATTCACGAGGCACTTGTTGGAATTGGATGGTTTCTGTGGGAGGAGAATCATTTTTTTAAGGATGTGGCCACTGGTCGGTTTCCCATGCTCCAGTGGGTAGCATGCATGTGCAGCACTAACCAGATTTAATGAGTTATCAAAGACAGAGAGAAGTTAGAAGGGGCATGTTGAAGGAGACATGGAGGGAGATAGAGGGTGGGAATGAAGGTAGATAGAGTCATATTTTCATATCTCATTGGCTATATAGGTGAAATTCTCAAAAATAAAAGATTTTTAATAAGGCATGTTAGAATGAGATACGCTTAGAGCTTCCAAGGCAGCCTTGCATGAAGACTGATAACAATAGCCAACATGCCCTGCGCACACTCAGTGTGACCTCACTCTGTCTTTGTACTTTAGTATTCCTGACTCACAGAGGGTCAGAAATAACAGCACAGATTAATTTATTTTTATCATTTGATACTTTCATGCATTTATATAATGAATTGTCATTTTCACACACACACACACACACACACACACACACACACACACACACACACACTCCTCTCTCCTCTCCCTCCTTCTCCTACTGGAACCCTTATTCTCAGCAAACCCTGCTCCTACCTTCATGTCTTTCCCTGAGTGAGGCCCACTGAGTTTAGACTTTCTTGCCCAAGCACGAGTGAGAGATTATTTACTNTAACAAGAGCAACTTGTCAATGACCACTGAAGAAAATGACATCCATTCCACTATGACCATTAATTGCCAATAGTTTCTTGGGGGGTGGAGCCATCCACAATGAAATGTTCAGAAGCCCAATCCTCCATAGGTCTTATGCAGATAACCACAGCTGCTAGGAATTTGTGAGTACAACAGCTATAACATGGAGAAGGCATAAAAATGAACAAAGAAATAAGAAAGACTGATCAGCAGGATACACACACCATTATTCTGTGTCAGTTAAAATAAACTTACTTTTAAATGAAGTAAAATAAGATGCATTTTTCTGCCTAGTATGTTTTCTAATGTCACCTGGAAGACAATCTGCAATGCCCACCAGGGCCTCCACACCTCACGTGATCAACCCTGACGCGGTCTCTGGAACAGCTCATTTGCACTCTCCAACACCAGCACCCTGGGCTTCCTCCAGGATTCCCAGCTCATTTCCTCACTGCCTCTACCCAAACTGAATGCCCTTTCCCCCTGTTTAAGGTCAAGTGCTTTTCCACGTTTTGTCAGCTCACCCACTGCCCCCTCAGAGACCTCTTCTAACTACCTCACCCAAAGCAGATTCACCCACCTGTATTGTATCCTCAGCCTTTTTTTCACTCCACTGCCCTTATTTGGTTCCTCACAGTTTTGCACAGGATATGTTGGTATCTGTCGCTCTATATGTATGTGTGTGTGTGTGTGTATGTATTTATATGTGTATGTGTGTATGTGTATATGTATTTATATGTGTATGTGTATGTGTGTATGTGTATTTATATGTGTATGTGTGTATGGCTGACTCTTACAAGACTCATGTAAACCATGTCTGACTTACCTTTCCATCATCACTGTCCCAGCCCCTAGATGTCCTTTGCCATTTTTGTTAAAATTTTCTAATCTTTTGTCTATTACTGAACTACCTTCCCACAACAATCAAAGTTCCTTTCTCTTTTGGTAAGTTGATGATAGAACTAGCCCAAAGTCTTGGGGTCACTGAGTATGCAGGATTTGTGACTCATTTATCTTTCTTCAGGGCCTCCCTCTTCTCCATTCCTCAGGACTGCCTCCAAGAAGTCACCTGATCTCTCAAGGAAGCACAACCCAAACGTAACAGTGTGCCTTTGTGGACGGACAGTCACTCTTCTGTCTCCAGTGTCCCCAACTCAAATCAGATGAATTGGTTGAAAAAGACGTGTCTCTGTACTTTATCTCCCATCCCAGTCTGCCTACACAGAATCTAGTCTTATTTTTGTGTAGGCAGGAGAGGTAACTCCTACCAACACTGAAGAGATGTGGACAAAGGGAGCATCGCTACCCCAAGTGTTAGCTCAAGTCCTGTTTTCCTTGTTCTTTTCAATTGAATCAGGAAAAGAAAAGACTGCATAAAGGTGAATACAGCATCCCCTCCTCCTAGGGAAGATGCTGCCTCCATTTTGTGTAATGTGCGGGAGCCTTCCTGGACTTCTTTCTCTGGTACTGCTTCCTGCTTTTCTGTACCTTCCTAACTCCTCCACTACTTGCTTTCTGCCAGGGAGCTCCTTCCACACGAGCATATGTGCGCGTCTTTTAATACACAGCTTTGGCCGTATTCCCAGCAAAGGAGGAAGAAGCTTTTGTGGCCAAACTAATTCAGCAAGCTTCAATTATTCATAGGATATTTATTAAGTGGAAAGAAAGCAATGGTTCCACCATTTGTTATTACTCTGTGACCTGCCATGAGGGAGTTACCTATCCTCAAAGACAAGAGTGCTTAATCACAAAAGTTTGGAAGCAATTTTTCAAAAACACTTATGCTACATGGCCCAGAAATACTGCTGCACTGAAGCACCATGACCAAAAAGCAAGTCAGAGGAAGGGTTCATTTGGCTTACACTTCTACATCTCGCTGCTCACCACTGAAGAAAGTCAGGACAGGAACTCAAACAGGGCAGGAAGCTGGGGCAGGAACTGATGCAGAGCAACAGACAGAAGGGTGCTGCTCACTGACTTGCTTCACATGGCTTGCTCAGCCTGCTTTCTTATAGAACCCAGGACCATCAACCAACACGCACAATGGGCTGGGCCCTCCCCCATCGATCACTAATTAAGAAAATGTCCTAGAGCTGGATCTCATGGAGACATTTCCTCAACTGAAGCTCCTTCCTCTCTGATGACTCTAGCTTGTGTCAAGTTAACACACAAAACCAGTCAGTCCAGTCTTCCACACAAGAGGCACAGCAGGCCACATAGGCCTATGCAAAAAGACTTTAGCATGATCAGGAAGCAGGAAAGGTAAGTTTAAGTCAGAGACTTCTTGGGGCTTTTCACAACAAAGACAAAGTAGAACCGAGTGAGCAATTACCACTGCTAGTTTGGAAATGTTCAGCAAGTTTTGCATTGATACAGACAATATCTAGTTGCCTGGTTCATGGCTGTGGGGTAAGTAAGATAGATGGGTGTTGCATCTTGAGGTAGATGGGCTACATAGATGAGATATAGCTGTGGGCTGATAGTTTGTAGATCAAAGGCATACTCCCTGTTGGGCTTTTTGCTACCTCTAAGAATCGGTAGCCCTCGGAGGGGCAGTTTCTCCTCAGCCTGAATGGACTTTCAAGGCATCAAAGGATTATAATAGAAAAATTTTAAATACCTACAGCACATGTGATGGTTACTTTTATGTGTCAACTTCACTAGGCTATGAATTGACCAGAAAACTGTTTAAGCATGTTTCTATCTGTGTCTTAGGTGTGCTGCCAGGCGAGGTAAGCACTTGAATTGGTGGGCTGAGTAAGTCAGATGGCCCTTGACAATATGCTCATCCGATCTTCTGAGGGCTTAGAAACAACAGAAAGAAGAAAGATGCCAATTGTGGTGGTGTACATCTTTAATCCCAGCACTCGGGAAACAGAGGCAGGGGGATTCTTTGAGTTCAGGGCCAGCCTGGTCTACATAGTGAGTTCCACGCCATCCAGGGCTATAAAATGAGACCCTGTCTCTAAAAAGAATAGAAAGAAAGAAGGAGNGTGGGGAACCCTAAGATTGCTTAGCTGGTGAGCCAGGAAAAGTACTTTCCATGCTGGGTTCAATCTTCAGAACCTACAGTAGGAGAGAATTGACTCCTGAATTGTCTGGCTTTTACACACACACACACACACACACACACACACACCTCACCATGCATACATTAATAATAAATAATAAATTAATAGATGGATAAGAAAAGGAAGAATGGATTTCTAGCTACTGAGCTGCTTGAGCAAAGGCATCGATCTTCTAGNGCTCTTTGTTCTTAGGCCTTTCAGGTCTCAACACTCANGTCTATGGCACCCATTATTGAGCTCTCAGACTTTAGAACTACACCAGTGATATTCTGGTCTGCAACTTTCATCCTATGGCAGATAATAAGACTTCCTAACTTCCAAAACCATGTAATTCAATACCTTCTGCTAACATTCTCCATAGGTAGGTAGATGAGAGATAGATAGGTAGGTAGGTAGATAGATAGATAGATAGATAGATAGATAGATAGATAGATAGATAGATAAGATATGGATATATAGCTAGAATATTGTTTCTCTGGAGAACTCTGTCCTATGCAATACCTCAGTGTTCTTCTTTATACAGCAGAACCCACCATCATCGATCTCCACACATTTTGGTGAACAGAGGACAGGAGAGATCCATACAATGATTGCACTAGATGTCCTCTTGTCAAGGAAGTGGCCTTGTTAGAAGTATAGCCTCTGGGGCTGGAGAGACGGCTCACCAGTTAAAAGCATACACTGCTTACTCTTGAAGAGACCTGAGTTTGGTTTCCAGCACCCACACCATGCAGACCATACTTGCCTGTAACTCCAGCTGCAGAGAATCTGATGCTCTCTTCCAGCCTCTGTGGGTACCTGCACTCACATGCACATTTCCACACACACACATATACATAATTCAAAGGAAAATATTTAAAGATTTTTAAAACTAAAAAGAAATTGNGCTTTAGACATTTCTTGGTAGAGAAAAACAGGAAGTTGCCCATGCTTCTGTAAATAACCCCCATTCATACTCTTGTAAATCACTCTAATTAAGCTTATTAGTTCATCAAAAATTTAAAGAAAAAGCAGAAGTATACCTGCTAGTAAGCAATCGTAAGGTAAATGAAGGATATAGCTAAAAGAGTTGAAATCATTAGAACTAGGAATAGGGAGGGGAATGTTATTAGTATCCACTATAAGCTACTTTTTTATTTTTAAATCATGTATATATATATATATATATATATATGCTTTAATTAAAAGGAAATTTAAAATGTTTTTCACAACCATTAAAGAAAAGAAGAGAAAAGGACCCTGTGGAGCTGGGTACTCGGTCTGTTCTAAGCCAACACTATTAATTAATCTACTGAAACATGGCGGGGGGAGGGAGGGCTGTACCTCTGAAGCTATCATGCTTTCCTCTCCTCAGAACCTAAATGGTTTCATCTTTAGTAAGTATGGCCTGAAGTTACCGAGTCTGTCCCCTGGAGAAGCAGTCAGATGATGAGCTACCCATNCATCAGTTAGCTCTTCAGTACCAAGAGAACACCGTCACCAAGAGATTTGAAGTTACTGACATTCAGAGGCTGGCATGAGCCCCAGGCTGATTGCAGACACCTGGGAAAACATAGCTGTAGAGACAAATAATGACTCCTGAGAGGGATGACAGAGAAGCCCACCTGGCACTTAAACTTTATAAAAACAGAGAATTCAAGGATGGAGTGGTCATGAGAAGCTAGAGATGGGAAGCAGGCTACGGTGCTTTGAATGAGCAATGTCTCCCGTGCGCTCCGGTGTTTGGACCTAGGTTCTCAGCTGGTGGTGCCGTGTGGGGAGATGCACAGCCTAGCTGGAGAAAGCGCATCATCGGGAATGGGCTTTGAGAGTTCACAGCCTCACCTTACATCCAGTTTTCTTTCTACTTAGTGTTTTCTGGTGGAAATATGATCTCTCCGCCCTCTGCTTCTGTCTCCATGCCTGCTGCTTGATGCCAGGCCTTACTGGCCATTATGGACTCTCCTTTAAGAACCATAAGCCCAAATAAACTCATCTTCCTCTAAGTTCCTTCTGGTCATGATGTTTTATCATAGCAACAAAAAAGTAACCAATGCAGAGGCAAAGGGGAAAAGAAGAAAGATTGTCTTGCAGGCCACAAAACGGTGTAAATGGATAGAAATGAAAAGCATCCCCTGGATTACTGAGGCTTAAAAAGAAAGTATTTCTTTCCTCTGATCCTTGTCAATCAAATGCTGGATATAGTCCAAAGAATTTAAGAGTTGGGGATACAGCTCAGTAGGAGAGTACTTGCCTAACATACACAAGGCCCTGGTCCACACGGCCCTGGTTCCATCTATAATACCACAAAAAAAATATTAAACAAATGTCCAAGGTGAACTGGAGCAGCCCCCGTGGTCTCACAAGGGACCCTGAGGAGGATATGAAGTAATACCCACACAATGGCAAGCACAATCCTTGTCCATAGATGCATGCTGAAAAATCTGATTTTCCTCCCTCCCCTAATCTACATTTCCTGCTCCCCCACATCTNTCTTTGTCCTTATCAACTTCTAGCCAACCCACCGGTACCATATTCACTAACACAGAACCTCTGTTATGGACTGAATGTTGAAGCCCAAATCCCCAGTGTCTCAGTCTTCCAACCCTCAGAACAAGGAGAAGTAAACGTTTATGGCTTAAGCCACCTTGTTTGTAGCATCTTACTATGGAATCTGAGTCGAGACATCCTCAAACTTCCTGGAAAAACAAAATCCTTGGCTCCAAAATAGGGGAGGGGCTTCAATGCAATTTTTCTGAGACACGGAGATTAGAACATGTCTTCTTATAATGAATAAAAATAGCTTGAATTTCTGTAATTCCCAGAACACCACATCTGTAGGCTTATGATCCAAATGGCCATGATCTCACACTGCCNAGACACCTGCTCCCTTAGTGCAGTTGGCCAGCTTCATGAGAAATCACCCAGGGAGCTTGTTAGGAAAATCAGATTTCTGCCCACCACTCTAAGCCTGCCACATGGAAATCCACTGTTGGGATTCCCCAAGCCTGTGTTTTCACAGGCTCCCTGGAGCAATGATAGGTAGAACCACTGACAGACAGTCTGACCTCCCCCCGACCCCATCTCTTCCTTGATGCCTTACTACAACCTAAGGCTTAGATGGCCACAGAGAGCCTTCTGTAAGCCCTTTGTACCCAGAGCATGGTCTGTGCCCCACTGCANCCCATCACACGTGAACTTTCTAAGAATGCAGATAGGTTCTCAGGTCACAGGCCATACCACCTCCAAGTGCATTTGTCCATCAAGCTGCTGTTTGGAAGTAACATCGTGTTACCTGTGAACTCAGGCCACCCCCAAAACTCTAGTGAAGGTCTCTAGCATCTGTGAAAGTGTACCTACTATTGAGACTTCAAAATCAAATCAAGCTCTTTGGAGAAGCCCAGAGAAAAGCCAAGGGAGGTGTAAAACTATTTCTATTGGAGCCTTCTTCAAGATGGGAATCCAACCGTGGGCAGCTGAGCCATCTTGCCAGCCCTATCCCCATCTCTTGCTGGTTCCCCCATCTCCCTCCTCAATAGTTCTTCCTTCTGCTTTCATGCCATATATATTCCTAGCCTTTCTTTTCTTCTTGTTAGAATATAGACACGATACCCAAAACTTAAACCACCGTATTGGACCATGACGTAAATGACATTTGCTGAGAATATTGGCCCCTTGACAATATCATGACACCTATCTCAGAACGCCTTAAATTTCTATCTTGTTCATGCATTTGATCTCTAGTTTCCTTTTACCAATTGNTAGTGACATTTATGCCTTTTATCCTACAACATGATTCAGGAACCACTATCTGAGTGACTCAGAAAGGCTGAGTGCTTTGACCACAAGAAAAGGAGCCTGGGTATCATTTCTGCTGCGAATGTCTCTGGGCAGCTAATAAATAGATGGACATGTAAGGGGACACAGGAACAAATTTTCTTCTCCAGGGGGCCATGGGACCTTTCTGTTGCCATAGATACCTCAGAAAGAACTTCACTGAAGCTCTTATCAAGGTTCCTTTGTGCTTATGACTGGGAGTTCTAACTTGTACTTCTCTAATTGCAACTTAGAGAGAAGTCTCTCTTCACCATCCTTAGATGGGAAAGAGAAACATGGAACCACCTGCTGCAGACAGCACTCAACTCCCTTGCCATCCACTGCTCAATTCCTTGTTCATCCAGTACTCAACTCCCCAGTCACCTGTGGCACAAACTTATACTAGCCTTAAGTCACTGNGGTGGACTTGGGACAGTAAAGCTCCCTGAAAGCTGTTTCCGATTAGTGTGTTTGGCTCTAAAGCCAAACCCCTGACTTGAGGCAAGAAGTCAATTATTTCTAAGCAAGGTTGAGCCTTGACCTTGAAAACATTCAGGGATTAGACTATTCAGTGAATCAGAAAAAAATGTTTTGGCTGGATTAGGGGTTTATTTTCTTTCATTTATTTCTTTTGGATAACTACCTTCCTCCTGCTACCCTCCAAACTCTAACACAGCCTTTCATCACATATATGTAAACGATCCTTCTTCAATGATTCAAAATAAATTCTGAAAATGATCCTAATCCCATCCCATGCCCAAGATACAAATGCATAATGAAGAATAGCGCNTTTCCTGGCACACTGTAGATCATACATAAATTTTACCTAAAATTGACTTCTTTAGTTTTATGCTTAATGTTTCCATTCTCTTACACATACCATACCACTAAACAAGTATTTGCACTTGTAGGTGTCACACTGGTCTTGTGCTTCAATAACTGAAAGCTCAAAACTAGATCATTCATAAAAAGCTTGGCAGTTAAAGGCATGATGACGCACGCCTTTAATCTCAGGAGCTGAGAGGCAGAGGCAGGTGGANCTCTGTGAATCCGAGACCAGTCTGTTCTACATAGTGAGTACCAGGTCAGCTAGGGCTACACAATGAGATCCTTACT
>LZPO01107945.1:388886-404564 GCA_001675575.1 Neotoma lepida | reverse complement strand
CGCCACCACGCCCAACTTGAAACACTANTGTTAAATCAATGGTGCAACCGAGGTTATCTCAAATGAATATACTTTTACATAATCATCTGAGAGGTCATCTGACCCCAGGATAGTCCCATGTTCAGACAAGATGCTCCAAAGCATTCCTGCAAAAGATGAGNGGGTAGGGCACTTCCTGGTGATGGAGGGCAGGGCAGACTGTCCCACCAACAGCTGCCTCCTACATAATGACAGCTTGAGGATATAGACTGACCCTAAAAACCACAGAAACATGTATATTTCACTCACTTTTTTCCNTGTTGCAATATCTGAAAAATAGTTTGCATTAAAAGTATAGATCACTGACTCTCAAAGTGTATCTAAACCAAATATGAAAAGAATCAGAATTCTCCAAAGTAAAAACGAAAAATTTCTATCTTGCCAGGTATGGTAGCGCATGCCTTTGATCCCAGCACTCAGGCAGGCAGCAGAGGCAAGCAAATCTCTGTGAATTCAAGATCAGCCTACATTGTGAATTCCAGGACAGCCAGGGTTGTATAGAGAGACCCTGCCTCAAAAAAAACATTTTAAAAATTCTATCTTTACTTTCTAAGAAGTTAAAAAGGAGATATCCAATAGCAAATAGTTTATCATTTCAAAGTAGGCTAATCCGTATTAAACTAGATAGTCTAAGATGTGGACCTGGCATTCACATTCTTTTTGCTACAGTAATCTCAATGCAAGCTAGACTTTCACATTCGGCTGCAAATTTTAAAATACATAATGGACNACAGTGATGATTTTAAAAGATTTATTTTTAGTTAATTATCTACATACTTGTTTGGGTATGTGCAAACAAATGCAGGTGCCCATGGAAACCAGAAGCACTGGAACCCTGGGAGCTGAGGTTACAGATGGTTTTTAGTGGCCTGTCGTGAGTGCTGAGACTCTAACTCGAAACCTCTGAAAGAGCAGTACATGCCCTTAATCACTGAGCCCTCCTTCCAGCCCAACTGAATTGCCTTTGATGTGAGAGTCAGTAGCAGGAATACTGTACCTTTAGCCAACATGGAAACAAGAGCAAAAACCTATTCTGTATTATATTAAATTCACTCCCCTCCTACCTCATCCTCCTGTGTGGTGGGATTCCAGGCATGTGCTGGCATTCTTGCTAATAGGAATACATTTTTGTTTTGCTTTTACATTGTTCTGGAGGTGGGGGTTGTCTGGGTTTGTTTTTTGTTTTTGTTAATTTTTCTAGACAGGGTCTCANTATGTAATCTTGGCTGGCCTAGAACTCATCATATAGAGCAGGCTGGTGTCAAACTCATAGAGATCCACCTACCTCTGTCTCCTGAGTGCTAGGATTAAAGATCCTAGGGTCCTTAAGGACCTTAAGATTAAGGGTCCTCTGCCCAGCCATTTTTTAATTCTTCATAAAATTTCCTTTTATGTTAATTTCTATCATTACATTCTAAAATGTGGTGATAAAATATGATTATTCCTTACAGNAGNTGATAGCATGTTTGCCATCTGCTGTAATTGTGTGTTCATGTACGGCATTAAGTTTCCTTTGGTGCTTTTGGACTTGTCTTAACTGTGTCACGTGAGTTCACATGCCCTCCCTACCTTGNTGAGCTCTGGAATCTTCCTGTTGACAGACCTGGCAGACCTAAGGCAAGCTTATTTGCTGACACCAAGCATAATAAAGGGTTAACTTGGTGACAAGACANGGGAATACCCTTGTGTACTTGAGGAGTTTTCTGTTGCAAACAGGAGAGATTTATNACACCAGACGTCAATAACTTTTTTAAATGAGGTAAATTGAAATTCTTGATTTTTTTTTAAGTGTAGGAAGGTCAGATTACCACGTTGCTTTTCATCCTATCGTGACAGGGCAGTGGTTTATACAGGATATGCAGAGTCCTGATGAGGTTGGAAAGTACAACCAGGAAAGGTTTGGAAAAGCTATTACAGTTTGTAAGGGAGGTTCTTNCCTATCAACCTTGGTCAAATCTGAATGGTTTAAGCTGGTCCTATTCCTAAAAGGGTAACATCTGTTACGAAATCCATGGATCATACTAGAAGGCTTTGAGTCTGTCTCTTATACACATCTAGATGTGTATAAGAGATGTGTGTGTGTGTGTGTGTGTGTGTGTGTGATGGAAGAAGTACTTATCCTTCAGAAGCATCAGTGTGTGGTTTCTCATAATCATTTTATAAGGAAAGGAACCTGGGTGTGAAAAATCAAAACTCCATTAAGGCCAAAAGAGGTGGCCACCAAAGAGTGACCCATCAAACCCAGAAGGTTCTACAGAGGCTACCTTGTGGGTTTCATCAGAGGAAAAGTGAGAAAGCGGGGGCCACCCACCTCCCTTTGCCCAGGCCAGCTCCACTTCCAGGCGCTCCTCCGCAGGCTTCCCACAGAGAGCTCTGCTTCTCTCAAACGGTCTGGTAATCCACACACAGCTGGTGCATTATCCTTTTTATCATTTCAGCACCTGATCCCCACTCCCAAAACTGGGGTCTCAAATGCAATCCAGTCATAAGACTAAGAAAATAAAGAAACAGAATGAATCTCCTGACTCAAGAAACTTACATTGTAATGGATCCAACAAAATGCAAAACAAAAAAAAAAATTTACTGCCCTGTGTTCTAGAGGGATCTATAAGATGAAATTGAAGCAAAACACATTCTTCTCCTCTTGGAGGAAAATGGGGCTCAGGAAAGATTTGCAGTGGGTGTGGGTTGTTGGAAATGACAGGTAGGAATACTAACTACTTCAAGAAGACATGAGATACAGTGTGACCTGGAGCTGGAGGATAGCCAAAGTGGGGGTCAGACATGCCAGAACCAGGAGCTGGGTGAAGGACACCGGAACATAAGCTTCTGATGATGACATCAAAGGTTCTGCACTCCCTCAACGCAGAAGCAATACATTGATGGCTGCCACAGTCCCAAGCTTAGCAGCACCAATAGCAAAAAAAAAGAAAAAGAAAAGGCAGTTTGGCGGTAGGAGCTGTTGGAGTGATGTGTCGGTTGCTCAAGGGAGATCAAGTGTGGATTAGCATTAGCTACTTCAGAGTTTTAAGCACCCTGCGCATCCCTCCATCCATCATCAAATGGGCTAAAACTAAGAGGAGGAAGTGGTAAGAAAGCCACTGAGCAACAGTCACTACAAAAGACATCTTGGCACACTCCAGGCAAAAGAACCAGCAAGTGTGGAGAATGGCTAGTCTGCCTCCGCAACCAGCCCTCTTTCCATCATTCCATATTAAGCCATCCCGGTCATCTTCAACCATTTCTGTGAGTGAAAGAGCCAGAGGAGATCACTGGCACAGACAGACTTNGCTGTTTGTTTTCCATGGGTACCATAGCAAACCTTTTAACAACAGAAACGTATTGTCTCAGGTCTGAAAACTACAAGAAGGTGTGGGCAGGGCCGTGGTTCCTCTAGGAGGTGTGGGGAAGTTCTTCCTGGCTTGTCAGCAATCGCTGGCATTCCTTGGCATGTAGATGCATCATTCCAATAGGTTATTTTCACAGGACACGCTCCATGTGCAGCTTACTTCACATTATGTTTCTATAAGGACATTAGTCACACTGCGTTAGGGGCCCCACACCCACACCAGTATAACTTCATCCCAAAAAAGTATACCCACCATCAATGAATTTCCATTCTGAGGTACTGGGAATTAGAAATTCAACATATCTTCCTAGGGACACAATTCAGACTTCAGCAGCCCAGCGCTGACCTTGTGGTACAAACCGTGAAAGGAAATTTTCCTCTTCACATGGCTTGCTCAGCGACCTTGCCCACTATTAGGTCNTAATTTAATACGGAAAGGAAGTGTAGCTCAATGCTTACAGNAGCGAAAGATATTGAGCCCTCCTAATNCAAAAAGCTTGTATTAATCTGAAACTCCATTGTGCTCTACGCCTCTGAAACCTACAGCTTTCACTGCTCCATAAACATCAGATTCCACAATTTGCCTCATTATACAAGANCATACAGCACTTTATGGAAACATAAAATTGGCAACTCAGCCCTTAAACCATATGTTTTAATCAGTTTTCAGCTAATCAGCCAAAGAGTTTGTGTGTCTGCTATTTGGGGACTATTTCAACATCTCCCAAAGATTGTAAATGTCCTTATTTGCAGCAAACTGTACCCAAGATGGTAGCAAAATATGAGCCATAGCTGTGCAGCTCTGTGACCATGAGGATCCGCTCTCCGCAGGTGAGGAAGTAAACACAGACATGGCCATTAGGAAGGAAAGCTAGCAATAAAGAGGAAACTCAAGGCAAAGGCAGGGTGAGGGAAGGCCGACTCCATGCAGACAGCATTTAGCTCCAGTGCATATTAATTTAACTTTGTCTAAATATTTAGAGGTATGCAAGGAGATCAATTGTCCTGTAGCCTGGAGTTCAATTAGTTATGAACTTGGCTCAGAACGAGTTTCTAAGAGTTCTGATAGAATCAACTGACCTTTTTATTCTCCAGATACAAAGAATTCTGAACTTCCAGGTGACTTTTCGTTACCCCTGTGTCTTAATTTGCTTCCTCTGTTGCTGTGATAAAACACTAACTGCAAGCAAACTGGAGAGAAGGGGGCTTATCCCATCTCCCAGGTTACAGGCCATCACCAGGGAAAACCAGAGCTATGCAGAAAGCTGGAGGCAGAAGCCGAGGCTGAGACCATGGAGGAATGTTGGTTATGGAATTGCTGCCCACGGCTTGCTCAGCCTGCTTTCTTATCTAGCCCACGACCACCTACCCAGGGATAGCACTGCCCCACAGTGGGTTCGGCTCTACCACATCAATCAACAATTGAGAAACTGTCTCAGAGGTATGCCCACAAACCAATATGATAGAAGCAACCCTTCACTGAGATTCCTGCTTGCCGGGTACGTCTAGATTCACATCAGGTTGACAAAAACTAACAATGACACTCTGCAAATGATGGCCGCTATATACGCAAAGAGTGTCTCAAATACGATGATCTGGAAGCTTTCGAACACACCTGAGGGTCAGGGCACCTTACATCCCACCAATAGAGTCATTTGAGGAAAATGTTGCTTCTTTTCACAGAATCCTGATTCTTTTAACAGCAACAATTAAGACTTCCAGATTCAACCAAGCAAGCTGGGCATGGTAATGAACACCTTTGATGCCAGCACTCAGGAGGTAGAGGTAAGCCAATCTCTTAAGTTTGCGGCCAGCCTGGTCTACAAAGAAAGTTTCAAGACAGTCATGGATACACAGAGAAACNATGTCTTGAAAAAAAAATGAACAAAAAAGATTCAACCAAGCAATNCTCCACTAAGTAGCAACTGTTAGAGTTCTGCTCCAAGCCCCTAGCCATACTGACCAGGTTGGATACATTAAATAGTTCCTTTCCATTGCTCGCACAGCCCTTCATAAGACACAGAGTCCCCATAGTCTTCTTTCCACTTTCCCACTGTCATTGTCTAGCATCTTCTTTGACTACCAAAGTGTCCCAATGTGTACTTAAAAGTTCACAGTCTATTTCCTTATTCATCCTTGCCCTCTGCCCACCCCTGCCACTGCCTTGCATCTCCCAACAGAATGAAATGACATAAACTGTGTTTCATTTCTTTCTTCACTTCCGCTAGAGATGTCAGGCATGTAGCAGACATCTAACACCCTAATTTCTAGTCCAGCATCTCACCAGACACAAAGGACCCTCTCTAAATCAGGAGAATACAGAGTTATAAATACAGGTCCCACATAAAAGACCAGCCAGCAAGTGCCACGTAAAGGCTTTGCCTATTCCCCATCTTACCCATGTGGAAGTCCTTTCCCTTCTACCAGCTGCAGACAGTGAACAGCAGATCTCCTGTGGATATTTTATTCAGACACACTCAACCAGAGCTTGGGGTCGGTCATATGTGGCCACTTGCTTCAGACTCTGAAGGCTCTTTCTCCTCTAATTTTTTTACTTTGTTATATTTTTATGCTTATTTTCCTGATNGTTTTGTATAGCATCTTGGCTCCATGTGTGCTGGCTAGTTTTGTGTCAACTTAACACAAGCTAGAGCCACTGGAGAGAAGGGAGCCTCCATTGAGAAATTAGGCTGTGGACAAACCTTAATTTTCTTAACTAGTAATCAATGGAGGATGGCCAGCCCATTGTGGGTCCTGGGTTCTATAAGAAAGCAAGCTGAGCAAGCCAGTAAGCAACACCCCTCCATGGGCTCTGCATCAGCTCCTGCCTCCAGGTCCATGCCCTGCTTGAGTTCTTGCCCTTCCTGGTTTTGATTAAAAAACTGAAATATAGAACTGTGAGTGAACTAAACTCTTTCCTCCCCAAGTTGCCTTTGGCCATGATGTTTTCATCACTGCAATAGTAACTGTAACTCAGACACCATGCTTCACCTCTGCAATTAAATTAGACTAACTATACCACTCTAAGTTCTAGTAGTCTTCAGTTAANGGCTGGTCACTACCACTGCTTGTTGCTCAAAGAGAGTGCGCTCATTTCGAGAGAGAAACAAAATCTATATTATTAAAACCATGAATATTACATAAGTGTGACTCACTGTACTGAGCATCTGGCTAATGTAAAAAACCAAGGTGGGTGTATTACAGTTTCCCACCCAAGAGACTAGAGTAGGCTGGAGATTGTCTAAGTGTGGTTCCTCAACCCAGCAGCACCACCTGGGAACTTGTATGAGATGCAAACTCCAGGCTCCAGCCCAGATGTATTCAGCCCAGGTGGGATCAACAGTCCACACTGTAACACGCTCGGCTCTGACCCAATGGCATGCTAAAACTTGAAAGTGGAAGCCAGTGGAAGAAACTTGCAAGCATTCAAAACTAACCACCCATGGTCTATAGCATGAGGCAGTGTGAATGTGTGTGCTTGTTGTGTAAGCCCCAGCTCAGGTCTGGAGAGGGCACAGTGTGAGTGTGTGTGCTTGTTGTGTGTGAGCCCCGGCTCAGGTCTGGAGAGAGAAGTTTCACTGCTTTCTCTTTAACCAGCAAGTTCTTTCCTCACATCTCACAGGGTGACTGATGGTTTGGGCACCATGATGAGACTGTCATCGTGAACTGCTAAGATGCACTGCTCTCATCTGAGTTTTATTTTGCCTGTGTGATACAGGACCCCAGGATCACAGGTCCTCAGTAACAGGACCTTCCTGTGTTACAGTAAAGCTCTGTGCAGTTAAGGGGCTTCTGGTGAACTCAGAGCTGACTTTGATGGACTTAGGAGTAGAAAAAGCAACCAGAAATTTTTCCTGTGGAAACAAACACAAGCCAGCCTCCACAGATCTCCCAACTCTATTTCCATTTACAGCAGACTAGAGAATCCTGAAGACAAATTTTAAAGAAAAATATTTTCATAAAAGGATCAAATAGCTAGCGAGGGAGTGAGGAATTACTTGGCAGGGATCTAGTGAAAATTGGAAATTCGGAGACATGGGACTCACATCTGGGCCTGTTGCTGCCCCTAAGAGGCAGATAAAAGGCAGAGCAGTATTTTTGACATTTTCTGAGAATAACAGGAAGAAAAAGGTAGTCTCCAGAGCCTCCAAGGAGGTACCAGTGCTCAGGGTTGGCTTNCTGAGGNCTGCATCCTGGAAATGAGCACAGACTGCTTTTCAACCTGCTCTCACATGCAGCTTGCCTGCAGGTCTCAGTTTCTCAATTCAATTAACATGATACTGGATTCTACGTCCAAACACCTCCAGGCACCAAGTGAAAGCCAAATAAAATCCTCTCCAAAGAAAGATATCATATTAAGTCTCAAATTATGTTTGCAAGTTTTTTAAATCCAGTGTCCAGCACATGGACATGTGGTGAAATCAGACCTCACTAAGTGTGGTGACACCTGTTTATAGTCCAGTCCTCGAGAAGCAGAAGCAGGAGAATAATGAGTTCAAGGCCAGCCTAGACTATACAATACATTCTACACTAGCCTGGGTTAAATGAGAGCTTGTTAGAGAAATATTCAAAATAATATGATAGAGGCAGGCATCAAGGAGACAGAAGAATGTGAACAAGCAAAAAATGATAAAATCCATGCTTGCGTAGTCCAGATGATGANGTTTCCAGACAAGACTTTGAAATTATTATGATGACTATGGTCAAAGATCAAAACAGAACTAAACAATTCACCAAGGAGTTAGAAAAGGCAGATAGTAACAATACAGCTTTTGGAAAGGAAACAGTGAAATTCAGAAACCAGAGAATACGATAATCAAAATAAACACAAGCTACTAGATTGCTGTCAGAGTGAAGAGAGACATAGNGGACCAGAAGATCTATCAGAAGAAGCAGAATGAAACAAAAGGGACGAAAAGATGCAATAGAGAAGGAGTTCATAAATATATCAAGGACCCCAAACACCAAACGTATTTGACTGGACACCCAGGAAAACAAGAAAGAGAGTGACCCAGACCCAGACTCATCTTCAGATGACTTCCCTTCTCAGTCAGGCAAGGTGATCATTTTCATGACAGACTTGCAAGTGACACCACACCACACCAGACCTTGTGGCACACATCAGGCCTGAAGGAAGTTAAAAAGAAACATTTGCCCACTTCAAATAAGGACTGTTCAGTCAGCACAACTGAAGTGATTCAATATTTAAATCCTTCCTTTCTGCCTATGTCAAAGTACAAATTCAACACCAGTGGTTAGTTACTACATTGTTCAAACAGAAGAACTAGCCGGACACTGATCCCAGCACTCGGGAGTCAGAGGTTGGTGGATCTCTGNGAGTTGGAGGCTAGCCTGGTCTACAGAGTGAGTTCCAGGATNGCCAAGGCTGTTACATAGGGAAACCTTGTCTTCAGGGGAAAAAAGAAAAGAAAAAGCAATTAAGCATCATCTACTTGCATANAGTAACTCTAAGAAACTCTAAATAACTGGGTTTTATAGGACTAGGTACCATCAATTATACAACACAGTTAAGGCATCTTAGAGGGGGAACAGAGCAGGGGATGGTAGTACCTTTTGCTCACTGTCCTACAATAAGGCTTAGGTCTGAGCCCTGTGCTAAAATTTTGACAGAAGCGAAAGAAACTGTAGAGTGCTCTGATATATATGAGACATAAAACTGCTCAGAGCTGGCAGAGCGGCAGTCCCCAGTTCAAGGAGCATAGCTATCAATTGCTCAGTCGAAACTCTAAGGAATGGAGTAGTCAACCAGAAACTTAGGAAGGGCAGAGCCCTGACTGGGGCAGGGGCCCTGGTGAAACAAGCGCTCCTCGGCCTTTGCAGCGGACACCCAACTCTGAACGCTGAGTTCCTAGTCCTTTACAGCCTCCTAAGCCAACAGCAGACAGAAGCCAGCAACATTCAAGTAAGATACTTGTGGGTTCCCACCCAAAAGTAAGGTCTCTATGCTGCTGTTAACTGTTCTTTCCTTACAGTGGTTTGTTTATTCCTTAGGTGCACAGAGAGACAAGGAGTAGTTCAGCCTGAAGGGCAGAAAGTGACACTGAGACAGGGCACTGCACAGCCTTATGTCGTGCTCAGATCCAGGCATCCTCAGACCCAGGCGTCCTCAGAAACAACTCGTAAACCAGAAGCCAGGGGAGGAGCAGGATTCGAGACTCAAACAGAAACTTCTCACCTCGATGATGTTGTATTTTAGGAAAAGGCCAATAAGCATAAGGCCAGATGGACAGAACAGTGTTAAACAGTCATTCTTAGNCTGTTTCTGCTGTAGAGTTTTACCTTCCTTTAAATGTCAGCACTACAAATGACCCTGAAGAGCTTGTCTGGGCATCCTGTTTCCTTTCAGTCAGGATGCCAGACTCCTCAGGAGCCATTGTGTGTGTGTGTGTGTGTGTGTGTGTGTTAGAGTGAGACTCATTTCCTAGGTCACTCTGATCCCCAAATGCCTTCTCAGTAAATAAGCTGTTTATGTTGTCCCTTATAAGACACCCACCCCTGTCATTGCTATCGAAAGGAAGAAAAGAGTATGGGGAAAGAACCTGGACAGACAAAGAAGTTTTTTAAAGTTTAATCTGAGGCCCAAGACAGAGCTATGAAGTCTCCTGGCACNGAGGAAAGGACATGAGACAAGGACAGGGTGAAGTCAGCATTTCTGCACCTCAGACCTCTGTCTCCTTCCCTCCCTCCTTCCCCCTCTTGCTCTCCTGTGTTTCCTTAGAAGGGCCAGTCCCAAGTAAACCACGGTGGTCGTTCTTTACCTCTGAAGCCCACCTTACCATGAAACCTACATTTGTAAACAACTGTAAAGGGGCAGGCTTTGGTGAGATCCTTTGGACCATAGAGTCCAACGCTTAGNGACTAAAATGAACACGCCATGAAACACTTCTTCAGAGTCACAGCTTTGGGTGAGGTGGAGAACTAAGCGTGGGGCTGTTGCAGTCCTCAGAAAGTGAAAGAGAAAGAAAATCCAGAGAGCTCATTCACCAGTCACAAACTCTCGTTAACCCTGCCGGTAGCAGCCTCAAAGAGCCTCCACTTGATGTGGGAGTTAGGTACTGATGTGTTAATTAATGGGCATTACTCTTCAGAATGCACACAGTGTTTTATGCACATAATACCTCATGGAATCCTGATCTTCANCCCAAGGAACAAGCAGTGAGTTTTCATAACTCCCTTTGAAGAGCAGCAATTACTGGAGACAGGAAATGAAACACCTTGCCAACTCTCCTCACCAAGATCAGCCCGCCAGTAGGTGACAGTTGCTGGCACCGGGACATCCATTCTTTCCAGGACACCTATCGCTCAGCCACTTGAGTAAATTTCACCCATTTCTCAGCTCTCATATCCTGCATGTGGGGTCCATTTTGTCATATACAGTCAAGTCACTGATGTTCAGAAAATAAGTAATGATGTCAGTATAACCTAACCAAGTTCCCATTACTACGTTACTATACTAGCTGATATACTAACTTGTGTGTGTGTGTGTGTGTGTGTGTGTGTGTGTGTGTGTGTGTGTGTGTGTGGTGTCCAGCCTAGTTTAAATAATCATCTTGGAAATTTATTTCTGTTTCAGAAGTTCAAAGACTTCCAGCATATTTGATCCATTGTTGGTGAATTATGGGTCAATAGATGGACAGTGAAAGGGAATACTAGCAATGATCTAGCATAGATATTCACATCCTACGGAGCAAACCAGAATTACACTTCTCCTCTGCCACAGTACCCNAATATATANCACAGACCTATACCACCAAATGTGTGATTCTGAATGTAGGAGAAGCTGAAATTTGAGGTCAACTTCAAATCAGATTCAGGGGCACGATTTTGCTTAAGAGCCATTATCTAGAGTGACTTCATTTTATAAATGAGGCAGAAGAAGTTATGGGGCTCCCTCATGGTTGTACAACTGAGGAGAGACTGCCACCATAAGCTGGTACCCCAGGCTCTGTTGGTACCTCCATTAGAAGCTCGTATCAGAGAACATCACCCAGCATCAAAGCCATGTGAGTCCCAGACAGAAAGCTCCACTCTCTGCCAGCAATGGCCATCTTGCACAGCCAAGTGTGGCACATCTTTTCTCCCACAGTGTGGATGGGGGATTGGAATTGTTAATTGAAAAGATATCCTGGGTTATCANGTCCAATCTTATGCAGAGGAAAGAGGGTTAGAATAAAGAATGTAAAAAAATAAAGCCAAACACAGCCTAGCTTTTTGAGTGTAGCATCCTTCAAGACACTACAGGGTCATCCCTCTGATGCATGCTCACATGACCCCCAGGATCTATCACCTGAGGGAAGGTTGGGTGTTGGTAGAATTTGCATTAACAGAAAGACACAGAAGGTGGAGAGGCTGCCTTTCCCCAGAAGACATGGTGTGTCCTCAGAAGACAGGAGGAACCAGGAGAATTCCCTGCAGGGATCAGTGTTCAGAAACACTGACTGTTCCGTACTTCATGAGAAAATCATGGTGCCATGGAAGTAATGTGGAGGGAAACACAAAGCAAGCACAAAGATTTGAGTGAGATCGTGTAGAGAGAAGCATTTCCAACATCAGGGCAGCCCTGTTTAGGAACCAGTTAACAAACACCATTTTTTCAGGAAAACAGTCATGGAGTTGGAATGAATTTTTTGCCAACAGTGTTTTGCTGCCCTCTGGTGTTCAGTTTTTAATTTTTAAAAGGAGTTTAACAAATCCGAACTAGTTTAGCTTCTCTGTCCCTTCCTATCTCCCATAAGTCAGTGATTTCTTGACTGTCATTGCAATTGCTAGATTAAATCACAAACTCTGTTCAGTTAAAGACAAGTTGTGTCGTTGTTGATGGAGACGGGCTCTTACTGTGTAGCCCGGCCTTGAACTCACAATCTTCCTATCTCGGTCTCCCAGCTGCTGGAACAGGCATGCACCATCATGCCTGGTACACATGGATATTTTCATGAAAATGTAACATACACATCTGAGTGAACAGAGTTAGCAATAATGTATTGTACAGTTCAAAACAAAGCAAGAATGAAGAGTTCTGAATTTTTTCACCAAACAAGGGGCGTTTGAGAAGACAGACGTTTACCATCATGTGAACATCACATAAAATATACATTTATCAAGACATCGTGTGGTACTGATATATATGTAAAAATGTCCGTACCAATTTAAAAATAATGTTTTTAAAAATCTAACACATTACTATTGTTTGTTTTTGCTCTTTTAGGGGGCCNGCCACCCAACTGCCAAATNAATCACACATGGAGGCTTATTCTTAATTATAAATGCTCAGCCTAATTTGACTTGTTTCTTGCTAGCTTTTCTTAACATAAAATTATTCTGTCAACCTTTTGCCTCTGGGTTTTTCCCATTTTCTTACTTCTGTAAATCTTACTCTTACTCCTTGGCTTGCTGTGTAGCTGGGTGGCTGGGTGGCTAGTCCCTGATGTCTTCCTCCTTCTCTGGCTTCTTCTTTTTCTCCTCCTAGGTTTCTCCTTCTACTTACCCTCTCTGCCTGCCAGCCCCTGCTATCCTTTCTCCTGCCTTGCTATTGGCTGTTCAGTTCTTTATTAGACCATCAGGTATTTTAGACAAGCACAATAACACAGCTTCACAGAGTTAAACATATGAAATATAAACAAAAGTAACACACCTCAAAATAATATTCTACAACACATGACAACTTCTTAACACATAAATGTCCTTTCTGGACATTTCAGTTATGTGCAATGTATGCATTCTTGAGATCACATATGCAATGATGCCTACAATTAATAACCCTGTATTATGCACTTTAAAAGGAAATTTTACAAGCATTCTTTCTTTCTCCTTCAGGTAGCACCCACTAAACTGAGTTGCAAAATGATTCCCACAAATACGAAGGAAACCTGAAGGACTACATGATAAAGGCAGACTACAAGTCACTGTTTGGGGTACTTTAATATGTTCTCTAAAAGAGTGTAACACCTGCCTGAGAGAAGTCCTCAGTGCCCCTGTGGCTTCCAAACTAGAGCGGGCATCTGAAGACCAGTGATTTATGTAGAAAGCCTTGGCCCCAGAGCTTCTGAAAAAGTAGTACCAAGATATGTTATAAGAAAGATTTGGGGGGAGATAAAGCTCCCCACGCGGGGCTGGAGAGATGGCTCAGTGGTTAAGAGCACTTGTTGCTCTTCCAGAGGTCCTGGGTTTGATTCTTAGCACCCACATGGTGGCTCACAACTGTCTCTAGCTCCAGTTCCAGAGGATCTGATGCCTTCTTCTGGCCTCTGCAGGCACTAGACACACAGGTGGTACATATACATACATGCAGGCAAAGCACTCACATACATTAAATAGAATAAAAATAATCTTAAAACAAACTCTCCATGTGTGGGGCCTGGGGATGCACACCTTTAATCCCAGCACTCGGGAGCCAGAGGCAGGAAGATCTCTATGAGTTTGAAGCCAGCCTGGTCTATATAGTGAGTTCCAGACCAGCTGGGACTACAAAAAAATTAAGATTTATTTATGTATATAAGTGTTTTGTCTGCATGCATGTCTGTACACCAGAGGAGGGCATTGGATCCTGTGGGACAAGTTATAGATGGTTGTGAGCTACTATGCGGGTGCCAGGAATTGAGCTCAGGTCCTCTGGAAGAGCAGCCAGTACTCTTAACTCCTGGGTGATCTCTCCAGCACCTCCCCCATACATTTTTTTGTATTATTAAAAGAGAAAAAAGCACAATTCCAAAGTGATTCTTTCAAGCTTAGAAACTATTGGCCTGCTGCTGAAGCAGGGATTCTTAGTGAAGAACTGACTAAAACAGGGTTTTCTTTCTTTCCTTTTTTTTCAGTATTGATAGCAGAGAAGGACAAGAAGGCCTACTGAAGCTTGGGATTCCGTCTGGGTACCACACAGGATGATACTTGGATTTGGAAGGGGAACCTCCAATAAGAGGATGNGGCTAAGGACTAAGGACTACTTGGATTTGGAAGGGGAACCTCCAATAAGAGGATGAGGCTAAGGACTAAGGACTACTTGGATTTGGAAGGGGAACCTCCAATAAGAGGATGGGGCTAAGGACTAAGGACGGGAGCACTGAGAAAGCACTCATGAGCCCAAGGTCATGATGCTCATCCTTCTTTCCTGTCCCAGGCAAGCAGTAACAAAAAGCCTGACCTGTGAATAGCCAACAACTCAAGTATAGTTAAGTTAGAGAAGGGAGTGAGGGTGGAGAGCGTAAGGCCTCATCTACCATAATGTAGACATGAAGGCCACCAGTAGCCAATGCCTCCTGTTCATAAACACATACAAATGACTAACACACAACCTCTGAGGGACAAAGAGGGGACTCCTGAATTCCCATTGGAAAGGTTTTGGGGTTTTAAGCCATATGGAGGTANCATTTCTTTTTTCAGCTTTATTATATTTGTTAAAAATTTGTCACATGAAATCTCTATAGCAGGATTAAAAAAAAAAACTGCCTTACAGAAGTAGACATTAGTTAAAAGCTAAAGATCCAGTGAGAGAGAAAACTGTCTTTCACTAAGGCCCTTCAGTGCCTTTTTTAAATGTGCACTTTGTTGTCAAATTACTTAAAAAATACATGATGTTTTCCCAAGTCATTTTTCCAAAATGGCTGTTTCTGGAGCGTGGAATTGGGGAGAATGCGGAGGAGGAATGCTGTCTTCTGAATCATTCTGTAGTTTTGTACGCAAAACGCTTTTCCTTCTTAACTCTTGGGATTCCTGAAAAAAGATGCCTGTGCAGGTATATGAATAAATTAACCTCACTTCCTTCAGAAAAATGAGAGCTGTGATACTTCTTGGATACAAAGTTTGAACATTGTGCTGTACCAGGAGCTCTTTGGCCCCCTCTGCTGGTCTCCGATATATATGTTTTTGTTTTGGGATTTTGGTTTGGTTTGGTTTGGGTTGGGTT
This sequence comes from Neotoma lepida, assembly GCA_001675575.1. Lineage (NCBI taxonomy): Eukaryota > Metazoa > Chordata > Mammalia > Rodentia > Cricetidae > Neotoma > Neotoma lepida. The sequence goes on along the minus strand of LZPO01107945.1, from coordinate 389,256 downwards.
GGGTTGGTTGGGGTTTTTTGTTTGTTTTCAAAAATACTCAAGTCTAAGAAGCTAATTTGAAGCTAGAAAATTCATTAGTTGAGATTTCTGAGAGAATATATATATATATATGTATGTATATATGTATATATGTATATATATATATATATAGAGAGAGAGAGAGAGAGGTGGATGCCATTAACTCTTCAGATATATTGGACATTTGCTGCTATGTCAGAAAAGGAACTATTTCTTTCCATTTCTGTGAATCCAAAAGGCCTCTTTTTTCTCAGCCAATAATTTTACAAAGCTCCAAGATGTGTTTCTCTAAATGCTGCATCTGTAGACAGAATAGAAATAGAAACTTCTTTATGACATTTGCTTGCTTTTC
>LZPO01107945.1:364026-378437 GCA_001675575.1 Neotoma lepida | reverse complement strand
TTCTATTTCCTTAGGGAAAAAAAAAAGTATTAATTAAAAATAAATAAAAACAAGAGGGCTAAAGAAATGGCTCAGTGTTTAAGAACACTTGATGCTCTTACAGAAGATCCGGGTTTGATTCCCAGCACCCACATGGCAGTTCACAACTCACCTGTAACTCTAGTACAAGGGCATCTAACACTCTTCTGGCTACTGTGTCCACCAGGCATGATTGTGGGACACATACATACATGCAGGCAGAACATTCATATACATAAATAAAAAGGGAACAATTCATTAAGCCACTGTGAAATATTATCTTCTGACATAACATACCGATCATACTCATGAATTCACGACAGCGACAGCTATGGTTACCCAAGCAAGATCAAGCTAGCAAGGTCAACATCTCAGCAGGCAGCACTAATTAGACTCAGTGGGAGGAGATGGGAGGAGACTAGATGTAGATGGGGAGGAGAAATAAGGAAGGTGGGAAGCCGATGTGTTGAGGGAATCAAGGGAAGGGTGAGAGAGGAGGCAGGGGCAAGTATGATCAAGATACATTGTATACATGTGTAAAACTGTCAAAGAATAAATAAAGGGTATTTTTTTTTCAAAAGAGATAAGCCAGGTGTAGCAGCACACTTTGCCTTCCCAGCACAGAGGAGGCAAAGGCAGATGGACCTCGAGTTCAATGCCAACCTAATCTGTATAGCAAGTTCCAGGCAGTGCTAGGACAGCCAAGGTTATCTAGAGAGACCCTGGGAAGAGGGAGAAAAAGGGAAAGAGAGAAAGGGAGGTGGGAGGAGGGGAGAGAGAGAGAGAAACTGTTTAACAGCGTAGGTGAGATGGCTTAGCAGTTGAAGCAAAAGCTTGAAAACCTTGTCTGCTCACCAGACAAAAGGAAGGGGGACAGAACTGATCGCACAAGTTGTCCTCAGGCCTTCACACATGCACTGTGGCCTGTGTAAACCACCCCCCCCCACACACACACATACACTGCACACACATACACATATACCATAATAATGTTCTTTAAATATACACTTTTTCCTTTCTCATGTAGAGTCACTATGTAACCCTGGCTGGTCTTGAACTCACAAAGATCTACCTTCCCCTCTGGAGTGTTGAGATTGAAAGTATTCAAAACCATGTCTGACAAAATTTTTGTTTTTGTTTTTGAGACAGGGTTTCTCTGTGTAAGTCCTGGCTGTCCTGGATCTCATTCTGTAGACCAGGCTGGCCTCAAACTCACTGAGATCCACCCATCTCTGCCTCCCAAGTGCTGGGTTTAAAGGCATGCACCACCACCACCTGGCTCAAACAAGTATTTTTAATGTAAGTGTTCTACTAGGTTTTTTTTTTTTTAATGTCTTTGAGATAGTACCTCACAATGTTACATGGGCTGGTCTTCAACTAGAGCTTAAGTAATCTTTCCACTTACTGAAAACTAGAGACTGGGTATGGTGGCACATGCCTGCAATTTCAGTAGATGAGGGGTGCAGGATCAAGGCTGGCTAAGCTACACAGCAAGCCTGAGGCCAAGATAGGCTGCATAAAACCCTGTCTCAGGAAACAAAAAGTACAACAGAAGAATGACCATAGCATAGATGCACTTGAGGGAAACCTCTACATCAGATTTTCAGTCACAGAACTATAATTCTTCCAACCTTTACTTTCAGTTACTTTGGAACTCCAGGGCCACACTGCCCTGAACAGCCATCCCTATGACAAGCAGTTCTCTGCATGCAGTCGTCCATTGCTATTCATGAGGGAAAATACCAAAATCCAGATCCTCAGGTCACTTACGTAACTGTATAACCTTCACATATTCCTCCCAAATATTTAACACTCTGCATACTTATTATACCAACACAGTGTGAATGTCATATAAATTGTCATATTGTATTATTTAAATAATGATAAAGATTGTGTGCATTCTGATATTTTTTTTCAGATATTTTCAATTCATGGTTGGTTGAATCTATACATATAAAACATGCAGCTAGAGAGGGCTGACGATATTGACCACAGGGTGACTGAGTGATCTAGAAGCTCAATATACCTGTAGCATGTTCTCAAATCTGTCAAATTCCAAACAGTAAACAGGGACAAGGACCCACATTATCCTATACCTATGAGTTCCATTTAAGTAGTTTCCTCCACTCTTTTAAGTTCATGAACCCACAAACTGACACGAAAATGTTTATGTATTTTGTAAGAGGCATAACAAAAAGTAACATAAATAGAAAATGCAAAAACTGTCCTTACCATTCTAAATGAGATAANTATCTCACTCATAAGAAAGGCAGAGTCATAGAGGAGTAAAATAGCAAATGGTTAGGATGACAGGCCCAAGGTAGCTCAAGAACCTTGTTAGCCAGGACCCTAATGCAAGAGTACAAGTCATTAACTTTTCCTGAGTAATAAGAAATGAACAAATATGGTACACTTGTCAAGAAATTTATTGTGTAACTATTTCATAATGAATAGAGNGATTTTAACTTGTATCAAAGTGAAGGAGGTGGGGATAAAATTCATATAGTTTATAGGATAGTGTAGAAAGTCTTATTAATACATAGAAATAGTAACCTAAGTCTAAAGTGTGCTCAAAATTTAATGATGCATACAGTAGTCTTTGTAGGACGTTTTGCAACATTATGCCACTTGAGGGCACCAGAGATCCATGCTGTCAATTAAGTTTTTTTTGTTTTGTTTTCAAATTCTGCTGGGCATGGCACACATCTGTAATCCTGACAACTGCCAGGTGGAAGCCAAGAGAGTTCAAGATGAGTCATCCTTGACTATATAGCAAATTTGAGGACAACCTAAGCAGCATGAGACAGACCAACCGATGGACTNACCAACAGACACACGCACGCACGCACAGTGTTCATTTGTGAGAGTTCACACCCTTTCAGTAAGCATTGTTCTCTTATGGACAAAAAGTAATTTTTTGTTAGTTTTTTAAGACAGGGTCTCACTATGTAACTCTACCTGTCCTGGAACTCATTGTGCAGACCAAACTGGCCTCAACCTCACAAGAGATCCACCTGTCTCTGCTCTCAAGTGCTGAGATTAAAGGGTGTGCACCACTATTGTGCACATAACTGTATTATGGTGATGATGATGATGGTGATGATAACCACCATTGTGTAAGGGTATTACTGATGGGCTGCCTTGGCCAACTTTTTTAAAATAAATCCCAGGCTAGCCTTAAACTCACTATATAGTCGAGGATGACTTTGGACTGTCTGAGTCTCCTGCTTCACCTCAAGAGCTGGGACTATAGGAATGTACTATGGACCAAATCCAGGGCTTTATACAAGTTACATCAACTCCTAGTTTAGTTCTTTCCTCCATCCCAGTGTTCAGTAAGTTTTTCATGGTTAACATGCTCCTCTAAATCATTTTACTTCAAGTGGGAAGGAAGCAATTTCAAGTTTTCCTTCCTTATTCATGATGCAGTTTTAAGCAAGAATACAGACTTCGAAATGAAGTTACTCAAAGATAAATAGAAGGTGAAGTAAGTCTGGGATTCCAGTTTTAACATCTGATGACTCTTTAGTACGTGGCTCACCAACCTCACTGTCCCCTTTCTTTAGGTTCTCATGTAACCAAGGCTGGTTTCTATCTCCCAAATGCTGGGATTAGAGCACACCAACACATCCTGTCTAGTTTCACCAGTCTCACTCCCTTCTGCCTTTTCCGAACCTTTTCTGAACACCATTCTCCTGAACCCAGAAGCTCTATGTAATATGCCTTTGCAGACACTTCTTTTGCTTCCAAGTTCCTCCCACTCTTGCACCCCCTTAATATTATTCACTCATTAAGCCCCACGACACAGGAACATTGTAAACTATTTTCCCACTACTTTGCATTACCTAACTGATCTGTGACGCAGAATATTTATCACTTTCCTTGAATATAAAAATTCATACAACTTCCAGGGTGGGACGTGTAACCTAAATTTTTGTATCCCCAGGCCACGAATACTAATTTATTCCCTATAAAACATCTACTGCAGAGAAGCCAAGAAATTATCTCGAAGCAGGGTGTGGTGACATATGCCCTTAAATCTAAATCCCAGCACTCTAGATGCAGAGGCAGGCAGATTTCTGTGAGCTCAAGGCCAGCCTAGTCTACATTGAGTTCGGGCTAGCCAGAACTACATACTTAGACTGTATTAAAAACAAAATAAATAAAAATCTCCCTTTTGGAGAATGAGGAGGTCTGTCCTTTAAAAACTGTCCCCCACATCCCACCAGTTTTCCCATTTTTTCAGTAAATCATTTGTTATGCTATATTTCACTAATTTAGGATGAAATTACTTTATCTTTGGTAGATACAGTGTTACATATGCTTTATAAACAAGAAAAGTTTCCTTAAACACTTAAGGAAGACTAAAAAACCACAAGTAATGGTGTAAAGATTAAAAACACACCTACTTTCATGTTTAAGTTTTTAAGAGTCCTAAACTGTGAGATTTCCAACAGGAAGCAGCAGCCCACTGCCCACAGTTAGACACTCCACTGAACTGATTGACACACAGTTCCAGCTGCTCTGGTGACACAACGGCACAGCTGAACACATGCAACAGAGATTCACAGACTTGAGGAAAACTACTAAGCCCAAATAAACATCTTTCTACCTCATCATGTTAACATATTAAAAGAACTCCTCTACTTAGTCATTGATGAGTTTCCCCTTCTCTTTAGACACTGGAGAAACTATTAACATGGCATTAAGGTGCTCAGATAGTGGCATANAGCCTGTAATCTCAATACTTTAAACACTGAGGCAAGAGGGTAGCTAGAAGTTCAAAGCCACTCTGAGCTGCAGAATGAGTTCAAAGCCAGTTTGGGGTACTGTGCTAAAAATAAATAAAAAAATTAAAAACCTGGGGGCTGGAGGGATAATTAAGGTTAAGAGTGCTTGCTGTTCCTGCAATGAACTTGAGCTGGGTTCCCAGCACCCACCACAGGCAGCTCACAACCACCTGTAGCTCAAGCTCCAGGGGATCTGAAACAGTCTCCTGGTCTCTGAAGACACCACATGATGAGCATGCATACATATTCATTCTCTCTCTCTCTCTCTCCCTCCCTCCCTCCCTCTCCCTCTCCCTCCCTCTCACATACACACACAAAAGCAGTACATACTGCCTAAGAAATAGCACATTAGAATCTGTTTTTTAAAAAAATTAGAGTAAGCTTCAAGAGCTGACACCTACCACCTCATTTTCTCAAAATATACATGTCACCTAGACCTGGTAAGCTTAAGATACCACAGTATCCATTACAAGTGTATTCTCCAGCTCATTATCCTTATACCTTTAGCATTCCAGAAAGCAACAAACCTTCAAAGAAAGGAGCTGGCTCAAGTCAAACCAAGCTTACCTTATTTCCACAAAGTATGAAGTGGTATGACTAACAGAAATAGCTTTAAGTATCTGCAAGCATGGAAGCCCAACCTTCCAATTCTCTCTCTCTCTCTCTCTCTCTCTCCTCTCTCTCTCTCTCTCTCACACACACACACACACAGCTTTACCATTTAAGTCCAATGATCATACTTTGTCAAAATGATCAATCTTTTTAAAGGCTGGATAAAATCGAACTTCCAACTTCCAACTGAGCATAATGCCAAGAAAACGAAGCAAAAATGACAGCTATTTCAACTTACTGGGAACTGAGATAAATCATGGCATTACAACAGTGCCTGTTTAAAATGTAATCTTAAATGCAGAATAACAAGCCTATGAAACAACAGCTTTGGTGATGCACACCTGGAGGCAGAAGCAGGTGGATCTGTGTGAGTTCGAGGCCATTCTGGTCTACAAAGTAAGTTCCAGGAAGACAAGGCTACACGAGAAACCCTGTCTCCAAACCAACAACTAGAACTTATGAACTGTTTACTAATGGCTTAGGAGTCAAGACAATTGCATGAAATTATTCTTCTTAGTCTCACAATAACCCATGTGGAACAGAGATTCATGTCTAGAGTGAAGTATCTGGATTAAAGTCATAACTGTTAAAGGGCAAAGCATCAAACTAGTCAGACTTCTGACACTTTGTCTGTCCTTAATTTAGGAGTCCTAGCAAGAGCTTAAAATCGACAGCCTAGGCCACTACCATCTAACAAAGTTCTGAGCGGGGTGACACAACCATTAACTGTTATTTTAAGCTGGTCAGTCCAACACCAACATGCAGACAATTTTGAGAACCACTACTAAAGTACTCATACGCATNGCAGTCAGGGACCTGCTGTACACAAACAGNACAGCAATGTCCTAACAGACGGACTTAATGCTTCCATCCACCAACCTCCTGCCCAATTGTTTCTACAGAATACAACTCCACAATGCACCACACAGCCACTGTGGTTACCTACAGAAGAGCTACAAAGACTGGGTAATGGTAGAGGGAGGGGCTCATAGGGCCCCTACCCTTCCCTGAGTAATTACACACATACCCTAAATTAAGAGTTGAAAGGGGAGCAAGACATTTCTTCAGTGCTGTAGCCACTGATAGGGTGGCTACAGTAAATAATAAGAAATACATGGGTCACAAAAAAACCACATCCAAAACAAACAAACAAAACAAAATCCCACAATAAATAAATAAATGGATGAGTGAATAAACAAACAAACAAAACCAGATGAAGGTCGATAGATGTAGGTGTTATTTTGGAAGTGAGACTAACAAGACTAGGAGGAGGGAATAATGGGAGGGGAAGGGAAAATGATCTAAATACTTTGTTCATGAAAGCAATGTCATAATAAAACCAATTGTGTATAATATATTCCAATAAAAGACTGAATACCACAAAATATTCTAAGCATATAAATTATATCGTTAATAAACAAAACTAGTTATAAAACCTGATAAACTAGGCTAAGTACTGAACTATATATTCTCAAATACTTAACTAAGAATTCTAGGTTAAAACAATCAGAGCTCTGCTTTGGAAGCCATCACTATGGTTACCTCCCAGTCTTCAGCCTCACCTCTGTAAACACGGTAAGCAGGAAAAAGAAATGAAGCCTCTGCACCACTTGGGTCTTTTAAGGATTTTGCTACTGCTTGAAAAGTCCTCTGCCCATCACCTTCCCAGTTACCATTAGGAATTCAGTAAATGATAACTTCCCAAAAGTCAAGCATCCAGTCTCCAACTGCTGATACTTTTAATATCCATAAATATATCAAACTCAAACACACAAGTGTCAACCCAAACATAACCAAATTGGTTTATGATACCAGCTTTATGTTAAGAGTTAGGCTGCTGGGAGGTTGTGGTTTTAAACTTCAATTCTTTTGACTAATATTATTATTAGTCTATTTAACATTCATTTAAAATTTAGGGATATGTCAAATGATTTTTTTTTGTGACTTAAAAATGATTTCCAATACCAGAATTTCTTTGGATGTTCCATAATCTCTTCAAAGCTTTATAAAAGCAGTTTTAAGATGTAATTTAGTCAGAAATTAGGAAATTAAGCTAAAAATGACAATTGAGTTGCTTAAAACGAGATCTGTATTATTTTCAAATAAACTTAGTTTTTGGGTGAATTTAATACATTTATAGAAATTAAATTCATTCTAAATCCTCACCTTAAATTCAAACAAGATATATTTTGATAAGCTATTTTAAATCATTACCATAAGGATTTTATTCATTAATTACAACTTCTACAAGAAATGTGGGAGTGAGAATTTACAAAGAATAAGTCCCAAAAAATTTGGGGCAGTGTATTAATGTTCACTACCTTGGATGTGGTGACTGTACGCTGTTCTGGCAATGTACACCTCAATAAAATACTTGCTTAAATACTTGCTGTGCAGAAAATGAAATGAGTTTCAAGTATTCAAACTGTGCTTCCCAACAACCATGAGCTAATTCTGTTTAGTAATTGCACACTAGATCTGCAATTGAACCAATTTGCATTTGTAGACTCTCCTTTCAATATGATCCAAACTTTTATTAGGAGCCCATTCTTTAGACAGCAAGTTAAAACTGTGCTAACTTTAAACATGTGTCTCCATGCCCTTAATAACCAAATGTGTTTATGCCATCATTTTAAGGCTAGAACTATATTGCTGTAACTCACCATATTTAATAAAATAGTAATTCTATTAAAGGACAATAAACAATAAATAGCTAAATGCTATTTAGGTTCGAATTAAGACAAAAGAACTGTCTAAATATAAAGATGCCCCAAAACAATTTTTCCTTGTCCTATTATGCAAATAATACCGCAGTCCAAAGACACCCAGTGTTACACTGTGAGCTCTGTCATACAATCCCTTAGGTATTTTGTGGCTGACACATTTAACTTTTCCCNTTTAGATTGAATTGTGGCAAATTTCCAAAATAAAAAAGCTATTTTTAAACCTATATTTAATACTTTGTTAATACTTAGCCTCAAAAATTTTATGGGGTAAAAATGTAGGGGTTTTCTGGTTTAATTTCTCCATTACTCCAGGTCTCGGTGGGAACCAAAACAAGAAAAAAATAAAACCTAGATTCTGGTGAAAGCTGGGAATTAATACAGAAATAGATGAAACATGACAGCCTTCTAAGGAAACAAAAAGATCAGCCTGGCCTAACACTTCTAGTCTAAGACTACTCTCTTTAGAGTAAGAATATACTGGGGCTAGAGAGATGGTTTAGTGGTTAAGAGCACATACTGCTCTTGTAGAGGACCCAAGTTCAATAACCGGACCCACACCACTATCAGGCGGCTTACAACTGCCTATGACTTCAGCTCCAGAGGATCTGACACCCCTGTCCTCCTCCTATGCAGACATATACACATACACATAAATAAATAGAAGTATTTTTTAAAATAGAATATACCAATATGAATGGGGTTGGGATAGAGCAACAAGAGCAACTGAGAGCAAAACAAAGATTGAAAATTGGTTATAAATATACAGAAGCAAAATACTCTAACATACCATCAAAACAGAAATGATTCTAAACTTTCCTTGCAAATGAAAATAGTCAACATTCATTCAATAGCTTTGTGAATCGGTAAAAATTTAAGCTTTTTCTAACCTCAAAGGAATTGAATTTTTAATGAAAAGTATAAAGTTAGACATTAATACAGCATGTTGTACTTGGAGACCGGTACCTTGAACACTACAGAGAACAACAATATTCTGAAAATCCAGTTTATTTTCCATGTCGTGGACAGATCCAGTCAGCGTGATCAGGTTTTCTGCATGTGTAATAATTTACCAAAATAAGTTTTCCCACAACTCTTCCAATAAGCTATGAAAATCCTGATCTGACAATACACCAAATAAAGCTCTTGACAAGCACCTCCTAAAGCTTGGAACAACACCTGGCATGTCTCCTCTCTCACAGCCGCTGCACTACAAAGGGCTAAAGAGCAATTGGTTTTGAAAGGTGACTGAGTAAAAGACTTAAGTTCAAGAAGTTAATGTTTTAGTGCACTTTGCTCCAGTTTTAGCCAACATGCTACATTTTCCTTTTTGCTGTTTTGCTTTGTTGTTTTAGGGGGAAGTGGGGCGAGGAGGTGCACAAAGTAGAGCTGAAGATTTCCACTGTTCGAAAAAGGTAGGACTCTGCAAGCAAAACTGTAAGCTGCCTTTTACCTTAAGACCTGAACATTTTAAGACAGAAGCTTTGCAAAACATTACACAATTTTTTATTATTAAATGAGAAAATCTCATTTGTTACATCGTCACATTGCTAGTCAGAGAAATGCTGCAGTGATGAAGAAAGTCAATGTTGGATCAACCAAAGTCCTCATTTCTACAACATTCATTTACAAAGAAATAATGTTCAACACAGCCCAACACAACATTCTTGGTTTTCTTCATATTGAAGTCCCCCAAAAAAATCATCTTCTAATGGGGTAGTTCACTACATAAATTATAGTTCTTCATTTTTACAATTCACCCCAAACTGTATGAGAGATGTATCACACTAAAATTTCTAAAGCTGTTAGGAAATCCTTCACACATCGTCGTCATCTGATGTGTCACTGCTACTTGTCTCTGTGTCATCATTCTCAATTGTGGGTTTGAAAGTGCTGTTTTTCCAGGGTCCAAACTTGAAGTCACAGATCAGGCCATTTTTCAAAATACCATTTTTCCTCAGCCCGTTCTTCTGTAACTAAAATGTCAAAAACAAGCAAGTTAATTTTGCCCCAAGAGTTAATATTATAAGCATAATCATGAAGTTTATTCATAATCATGAAAATAATAGTTTTCATTGTATCTTACCTTGAAAATTCCAGATATAATTATATCGTGCCCCAAAATAAACTATTTCAATAGCCATGGGTAATTGACCAATTTATTATAACATACTATTCTCTAATAGAATTAATCTATTCTTAGTTGGGCACAGTGGTCTACATCTGTTAATCCCCGCACCTGAGAGGCAGGAAGATCTTCAAGTCGAGGTGAACCCTAAGCTACATAGAAACCTTCCAGGCCAGTCTGGCTATATAGCAAGACCTTGTTACAATACTAAACTAAAGGGAAAAATAAAATCTATTCTTTGAGAACAAGCAGTTACCACCCCCTAAACCACTATGAAAAAAATAAGAGTAGAAAGAGATCTTTTAGTACAAAGGCTATGTGACTCAAAACTGTCACACTAAGGTATTAAACCTTACCAAACTTCTGCTGTTTTACATAAACATTGTAATAAATATACTTTCAGGTGCTACTAAGGCATGTAATCCGTAACCATTAAGCTGATCTCTTTATTATCAAGACCCAAATTAACAAGGCCAGCAGGTGGTTTTATTCATGCTTTGTAAAATAAGTAAAATGAAGTGTACAAAGAGTCCTATTCTTAACCATGCAAATTAAGATACAAGAAGAAAGTCTTAATACACAAAATGAGAAATAAAAAAATAAANATTAAATAATAATAATAATAAATAATGATAAACCGAGTCAAAAATAACACCTCTCAGAATAGGGGAAATAGACACCCCAAGTAAAAATAACAAAACTATAAACCTAATGACAATATATACTCTATTAACTCAGACCTTTTGAATTTCTCTCATGAAAAACATGAGGCTAATTTTTATATACATCTCTAAATGTTAAGTTTCCAGGGATCAAATTAAACTAAGTTAACATTTGGAACTGTCTCTAGGCTTTATAGATGAGGGTTCTTTAAATTACGAGAAGTCCAAAGAGCTAGAGCTAATGTTAAATACACACCACCACAGCACACATATGGATGGACACAGTGGCTTAAGCTTTAAGTTTCCCTTCCCAGTTATTTCGTTTTTTTCAAAGCATGTTTTCTTTTCTGTCTTGATTTAATTTTGAAGCTCACCTCCCATCAGTTTAAACAGTTTCACCCTCTTTACTTCGATAAACAAAAAAACCACACATCCATCTCTAACGTTCCCAGCCACCTGACGTTTACAAGTATGTCTGGATTCTCTCTGAAAACAGGCTTCTTCTCTATTCATCAAAGTTCTATTCTTACTTCACAAAATTTATGAGCCAATATAATCTCATTTGCCACAGCAAAAATCATCTGTGAAGAATTTCAATGAAAATAAATCAAAATGAGTATGGTGGCACACACATATGAGTGTACAGGTGTATGTGCGTGTGTGTATGGGGAGGGTATAGGTCCATGTCAAGTGTCTTCTTCAAGTAGTCTCCATTTATTTGTTTGTATAAACAAACAAGGGTCTATCACTAAACCTAGAGTTCTTCTTGCAACATGTGGGGAGCAAAGGAATGAGGACTGTGAATTTAAGGCCAACCTGAACTACAAAGTTAAGTCCTGTAGCTAAATGGGCTTTATCAAGACCTTCAATCATCATATCGAATAATCAATCAAGCCATCCAGTCACCTACCTCTCCATCAGCACTCAGTTAGCCAACAACTCTATCTTTTGTGTGTGTTACCAGTTCGTATGCATGTGTGCACGCGTGCAGACATATGTGTACCTGTGTATCAANGGACATAGAGGGTAGAGGTTGACTCCAGGTGTTTTCCTCAATTTCTGTTTTTAAAGGACCTGTCTCTGACCTTGGAGATCTGCTTCCTACTCCCCCGGCACTCAGATTACAGAGCACACTGCTATGTCTGGCTTTCTCTTTCCATGAAGAGATCAGCTATTCATGTTTACACAGCAATCACTTTACCAAGGAAGTCATCTCCTCATTCCAAATCTATGTCTTTATTCCTTAAGTTTTCTATTAGCCTGTGCATCCCCCAGTAACATCTACCTTAACATTTTAAAGCCTTTTCTTAAAATCAGCGCCTTTCTCCTTCTAAACTACTTATAATAAATATACTATCATTACATTGAGGTATTTCAAAATCCTAATGATTGTAGTTCAGATCTTTTAACATCTCTCCAGTGCAGGCTGCAATCCTAATTGCTGCAGCATATTCCCAACTTATCAGCCCGATTCCGCTCTTACAATGTACATTTTGTAACAAAACCTCTAGGAACCAAATGACGACACAAACAAACTCCTGACATGACATTCACAGCCCTTCCTATTCTTCTTCAGTGTATCTTTCTTCAACATACCCCTTTACCATGATTAAAGGTAAGGAGGGCAAATGATTCAGCCAAACTTGGGCTCAAACTCTAATTGCTCTACTCACTAACTGTGTTATAGAAGTTGTAGTTTTCTCATCGATTCAGCAGTATTAATAAACCTACTTCATACAGCGGCTTAAGAAAGCACTTAACATGGTACCTCGTGGAAATTATAAGCTAAAGTTAATAGTACATTGTCAAATCACACACAAAGCTTTCCAACAAATTCTCTTTCTGCTACTATGAGCCCTAGCAAAATCTCTTACTTTTGCCCGATTTACAACTTGTTCCAACAATGTCATTCTTTCAACTTATCTGTCAAAGGCCAATTCAAATCCATGTCCTTAATTAAATTTTCCTAAGTCATTTCAAGTAGAATTATTCTCTCCACAATGACCACTAGGGAGTCAATTCTAAAAGGAAAATGATTGATTTTTACATTTCTCTACTACCCTACTCTCCTGTAACATTTAGATTATTATCACAATCTGCTTTACATGGGAATTTATATACTCTCACTAAACTGTTCGCTGGAAAAAGGAATTCAACTCTGGATATTTAAGCATATCTAAACGCTCATGTTTGCTGGAGAGGTAGGGTTTAAAAGCAGAATCATTAAGTTCCAACTGTGTTATCATGCAAAAACCCTTTTAAAAACATCTTTAATGATTTTTTGATAAATATCAAATGTTTGATAAAACTTAATATAAATATATCCATGCCTTTATCATTAGTTCAGAAAATAATAGACACTATGTATGTCACTGGTTTCCTATTCACAGTGTACAAAATTAATACCTTTGTGGCAGTTAGGTATTTTATTATCAGTAAGGTTTTAGTTACATGCCTCATTCGTCACGTGGTTTTAAGGTCCTGGTAATATAATATTGTTTTCCTTGGAATACTATTCATAGCAATGGTGCTCAGTACATTCTGAATGGTACCTGTCTTTAAACTCAAATCATTCAAGCTAGGGAAAGCTCAGTGGTAGAGCACTTGCTTAGTAGCATGCACTCCAGAAAAGCTAATTCCTAAACAGAAAGCAGATTGGTAAATGGATGCCGGTCAGAATCGGGAATAAAGACTGAATACAAAGGCAAAGAAAAAACTCTGGATGGAGATAGAACTGTTCTCAATTATGATCAGTTTACACCACTGAGTAAAAAAGTTCAACCATTTTAAAGCGAAATTCTGTATATAAACTATGCACATGCCCAACAAAAAAATTAGTCTTTCAAAACTATTATCTATAATCATCGACTTCACAATCATGTTAAAAACCATGGTTCATTAAGAACTCTTGAATTTAAAAAAATTAGTTGGAAAGAAATAAATAGCAAAACTGGTTGGAGAGATGGCTCAGAGGTTAAGAGCACACTGACTGCTCTTCTAGAGGTCCTGAGTTCAATTCCCAGCAACCACGTGGTAGCTCACAACCATCTGTAATGAGATCTGGTGCCCTCTTCTGACATGCAGGCATACATACAGGCAGAACACTGTATACATAATAAGTAAATAAATCTTTAAAAAAAAAAATACCAAAATTATCTGTTTGCTGAAGACAAAAATCTCAACACCAACACTGCCTCCGTCTCAAGTCACCAAAAACTTTGTGAATTTAATATACACCAAGGTTACAGTATATAAAATCAACATGAAAGAAAGGTCAGCTGTTTCTAAAACAATGAACACTGATAACAAATGACTCAAAAAGAACTGTTTAGAAAACAATTCCATTTCTGGACGGTGGTAGCACACGCCTTTAGTCCCAAGAGAGGCAGAGGCAGGTAGTTCGAGGCTAGCCTGGTCTACAGAGCAGGTCCCAGGACAGCCAGAGTTGTTATAAAGACAAACCCTGTCTTGAAATCTC
>LZPO01107945.1:349144-359348 GCA_001675575.1 Neotoma lepida | reverse complement strand
CCTTTCCTGGAACTCACTCGGTAGCCCAGGCTGGCCTCGAACTCACAGAGATCCGCCTGCCTCTGCCTCCCGAGTGCTGGGATTAAAGGCGTGCGCCACCACCGCCCGGCGTAAGATTTGTTTTTATGTGGTGTTTTGTCTGCATGTTTGTCTGTGTAAGGGTGTTGGATCCTCTGGGACTAGAGTTATATAGGCAGTTGTAAGCTGCCGTATGGGTGCTGGCAATTGAACCCAGGCCCTCCGGAAGAGCCAATGCTCTTCTTAACTGCTGAGCCACCTCCCAGCACCAGATCATGTGGATTTCCAGGATCAAAGTCAGGTTGTCAGGTTTGGTGTTAAGTGCACTGACCTGCTGAGCTATCATCACCTGGGGCCAACTTTTTTTCAGTAGCAATTCTACTGCAGACACACACAAATTGAAATCAAGAATGTCTACAATTATTTTCATAGCAGCATTATTCATAGCAGCCAGAAGGTAAAAGCAACCCGTGTCTATTAACAGATGAATGAATAAACAATATATGATACATGCAAATAATGGAATATCCCAAGAAGTGCTACATATACAAACCTTGAGGTTATAATGCCAGGAGAAATAAGACCATCACAAAAAGACAAATAGTATATGGTTACACTGACATGAGGAATGGAAAACCATCATGTTCATACAGACAGAAAGCAGAATAGTAGCTTCCAGGACCAGAGGAACAGAAAGTTATCATTTAGTGGTACTGGGTTAATGTTTGGGAATATATACACACACACAAACCCACACACTGTGGAGATGGAGGGTTGCCAAATATGAATGTATTTAAGCCACTGAGCTGAATGTGGGGGTGGGGGAGGTAGTTAAATTAGTAAATTTAATGTAGTACATTTCTAAGCAAATTTTAGAAGTACAATGAAGAAAATACTAAATTCATTGACCAGAACTATTTTTTTTAATCTGTAATAAATTTAGAGAAACAACTTATTGATGCCTTATCAAATATTTCCTAGTATTCTTTCAGAAAGGAAGGTATAGAGACCTAAAACATGATGATTTAGAATATTAAATATTCTTCTTGGGAAGGATCAAAGGCAAAGTTAATTAAAACTTGTTACCCATGTCAAATCAATAACTAAATTAAAGGTTTGGATAACAAAAAAAAAAAAAAAATGTAAGCATTTTGTTTGCCTAGACACCGTATACACAGTATGTAAGTCACTGCAGATTTGTCTCCAAGGGAATTCTGGCCTGTGGTAGGATGGCTAGTAAATCCCTAAACAATTAAAACTATTAGGCTGCCCTACCACCACAGTGTCCACTTGTAATTTGGTTGTTCTTCAGTAAGGGCTGTTTTAAGAGGGAATATGAAAGGCTTGGGTTTCCTTACCTGTTCACTAATAACTTGGAATTCTCTCATTTCATCCTCAGTTAAGGGAGCACACGTTTCATCATTTTCACTGTCTTCCTGCCAGCCCATCTCCTTTAATAATCTGAAAGGGAGGAAAGAAAGTTTAACTTAGAGCTCCACCTGGGTAATGTAATTATTCCCTTAATACTATGTATAAGAAAACACAATTCACAGTCTGCTACACAGTCCCCAAGATATTAAAGGACTTCTGAGTTTATTTTCTTAAAAATGAGTAACTGATCAAGCAAATCACATTTAGTAATAAATAAGAATGAACTGCCTAACTGTTTAATCATCAGGGTCAAGGTTCTCTATGCTGGAAACTTCCAATAGAAGAGTCAAAAATAAAAAATGGCAAGTCCTTATACTAAAAGTAGTGATAATGCCACTTTTGCTTTTTCAATACTACCACAATCCAACATATTCTTGACTGCTCATTAGGTTTCCTACTTGGAAAGGAGGGCTGCAGAAGCTTGCCCTATCCTGCATTTTACAATTTATTCTTCTACCAATATGTCTTGGGTGTATGATATTCACTATCCTCAGTACACAATTCAATGTGGAAAGAGGCACTATGTTCAAAAATAACAGAAAAATGACTTTTCAAAGTTCTCAATCTAGAACTATGTAATGAAAAATAACAATTTACTTTCCAATTTTTTTTTAAGAAAATACTTCCATTTTTAGGAAAACAGAGCTAAGAAAAGACTAACAGAGAGAACTAACCATTTTGATTTGTTGGACAAGCATGCTGCACACAAAGCAGTAACTTTGAAGTTTCTGCTTTTTTTAAAGGACACTTATCTTGTAATGAACTGGTATTCTTAATTGCACTCTGTAAATATTTCTATTATTTCTATTTGTACATCTTTCTACTTGTATCTATTACATATATAGGTGTTATCAATTTCATACTTTTTTTCAAAGTCTCAAGAATATTTTTTTTTAGTATGTTCCACATGGAACTGTTGCCCCAAAACCAATATAGTCGAGTCAGCATTAATTATTTCTTTGATGTCTATTCATTGGCTTTTCTGATACACTGTCTTGACTATAACATAAATGACTGCCGCATTTCTACTTACCCTAATCATTCAATATCACCTAATCTGAAGCTCATAAACTAGGACTAATAAAACTTACTGCTTTTGCTATGGCCATTTTTCCTTCTTTTACTTGTAAGAACTGAAAAACATTTGTGATGCCCTGTGTTCAATCAACAACACTAAAATAAATGGAGAAGGGAACAAGTCTTCTTTAACTCTCCAGCTGATAGATACACGATTATTTAATATAAAACAAAATAATTATCTCTAGAAACTATTGTTCACTACTATGTTGTGACGTCTGCCCCACTGAGAACTTAAGTCTCCTGAGAAGGGACGACCTGGAACCAAGGAAAGGTAAGTGCGACTGTCCGCCCGTTCTCAGTCTCCTTTTCCCCGGAAGACAATCAGACGTGACAGAGAGTCAAGTCAAGCAAGAACTCCCTTACTGAAAAACAGTGAGCCCCCCTTTTTAAAGCCTAAAACCACAAGGCTAGAGAGAGGGGCGGGGTAGATGCCCATCAGGCCAATCAGTTTAAAGGTCACCCAGACACAAACAGCTCAGGTTTCTCCCTCCTTGCTTCCTCCACAGACCCCCACAGACCTTTGTCAACAACTTGGTTCCTTCCTCCCTGCCTCCTCCCAGGGACCATCTTTACTTGTAAACAACTTGGCTCTTGCAGGCTCCCACACTACTGATAAATGCATCCACTATAAGGTTACATGTACTTATGAATTACAAATTAAGTGAAAATTGAAGTGATGAAATATTTTTTCACATATGAAATCACATTTTCATAAAGAAACTAAACCTGAAATCTACAAGTAAACTAAAAGAAATCTATATGTAACTTTGTGATCTTATAGAAAAGAATGTTTTATGGGCTTGAGGTATAGGACTCAGTGGTTGGAAGCTTGCCTAGCAAAGACAGGTTCAATCCCCAACTCCCCACAAACAAAAAGAGGTTAAGAATGACCATAATTTGTTTGCTCTAGGATTAGATTTCCTAGATTTAAATGTTAACTACACAATTTGCTGACTTTGAGACAATGAATAATCAACATCTGTCTTGGCTCTTCTGTGAGACAGAAATAGTCAATGAAAAACATAGACGTACATATACTCTTAAAAAAAACTGCCTATATATACATACATTTATTCATTTCTGTATGTGCACATATATCCATACAAACATAAGTTTTCATTAATCCAAACGGGCACTTTTCATTTTCCCTTTACATACTGTGATGATACCCAATACACTATTACTAACATGTAACTTGCACCCATGTAGAGACTGTTCCACATTAATAAAACTGGATGTGCTTAGTTTTTATGAATTTCTACCCAGTGTTATACAGGATGTACAATTCTGCTATTAATAGCATTTACATAGATTCTCATTTTCAATCTCCCATCAATACCTTCTTATGAATATCGTTCACATACCTCACTATAAACCAGTCATTATTTTCATTTCTCTACATATAATCTCATTAATTTAGGCAAAAGCCCTATAAGGTAAGTGTCCCTAAAGAAATGTTTTCTTAATGTTCACAAAAAATAAAAAAACCTTATACATGAATGCTTGTAAATATATTATTTGTAATACTTAAGAAGTAGGGGAAAAGAAAGATGTTCAGCAGTCAAGACCACTAGCTACTCTTCCAGAAAACCAAGGCTCAATTCCCAGCATCCATACGGCAGCTCACAACCATCTATAACTCCAATTCCAGGGGATCTGAGAGGGGATCTCTCTTCTGGGCTCCACAGGTACCAGGCATACATGTGGTGGTACAGACATAAATGTAAGAAAACACATAAAACACATGCAGCCACACAGTATACTCCTGAGAAATAAAAAAGGAACAAAGTACTGACATACTCTAAAACAGGAATGAAAATAGGCTTATCAAAGCCAGCATGAAAGAGCAGAGATACAATCCTAAATCAAATCCATATAGGAAACAGATCAGTGATTATGTAAGTCAGAGTGAAATGACTAAAACACAAAGGAAACACAACTATGAATGCAATAAAAATCGTCTGCCCATTTAAAAGCAAGTCAAACTTATTTTTAATAAACAAGTTAAAAGCAAACAAATTAGGGGTAAGTGTGTGTACCTTTAATCCTAGCACTCAGGAGGCAGTGCTAGGCATAGTTAAGGCCAACTTGGCCTACATTCTGAATTCCAGGCTGGCAAGGTTATATTATATAGTAAGATCCAGTATTAAAAAAAAAAAAGGAAATAAATAAATAAAGGGTTAGGACTATAGCACATGTATAGTAACAAGTGAAAACCTAGATCCAGTATACAGCATCACAAAAATAAGCCTATCAATTACTTAAACTTGGTAAAATCTTGAACAGAGATAACGCCGGTTAAAAAGTAAAACGAATTACTAACCTGTGTTCTGCCTCAAGTGAACTGGAAAGAACATCAGTTTGTGGAAAGGTTGAAGAACGAATGATCTGTTGAGAAATCACTGAAGCATTGCCGTTCTCTTGTGGAATTTCATTTTCATCAAAGTTTCTATTTATATCTCTTTCTTGGTGAGTACTATTGCTGTTATGCAAATTAAAGGAGTCGTCATCCTGATTTTTAGGGAGTTTAAAAAATAAAGAGTGAGTTCTAAAGAACAGTTAATGACAACTAAAAGAACCTATCGAGATTCTCATAAAAAAAGATAAATCTAAATTATTCATCATTAAATTTCAAAGTCACTCTCATAAACATACCTAAGGCCAAAAAAGATAAAGATGAAGGAAAAGAAAAAGGCATAATTATGCAGCTGGTACTTGCTCTACAGTCCCTGCTGGACTCAGTGTTGCATCAACCCTCCTGTTCCAGTCTACAGAGTACTAAAATTACAGGCATGTACCACAGTGCCCAGACAAAAGGATTTAAAACAAAGTATAGATGTGTGTCCAGGCATGGCCATACACACCTGTAATTTCGGCATCTGACTGGGAAGGTAAGACAAAGGATCATAAATTACAGGTCAGCCTGGACTACTTAAGACCCTGTCTCCCAAAAAAGACAAAACAAAACAACAACAAAACCCATGTATTTTTGCATAGAAAATAGAAAACACAAAATGAGAAGTTTCAGAAAAGNTAGTCAGCTTTCTTTATAGGAAGATGATTTTTTTTTCACAATTTCAAAATAGTTTTATTTACAACTGTGTGGATATAAGAGCACGCCTAAGGATGGAGGGCAGATTGGTTAAGTAGCTATCTATAAAGCTGTTGCCACCAATAGGTCTGAAGAGAAAGGGGAAGATACCACGGAGATAGATCATCAATAGGGAGGGAGTCAAGGAAGCAGCCTGCTGAAGATGCACACAGGAAGGGAACCAGGGAATTNGAGGCTCTGATCTCACTATCTGCCTTTTCCATTTCCTGCTGGGGCTCCTCAAACCTGAATCAAGTAAAGAAAGCAGCGCTCCTTCCTTTCTAATCCTGAAAGGAATTCAGTGACTACACAGAACAGCAACATGACAGAGTCAACCCCATCTGAAACAATGTACAGAGCTGACCTGTACTCTAACACCAGTGTTAGGCACCATCACAAATACTTTTGCCCAAACCAGGTGTGTTGGTGCCCAGCTTTCCAGAGGTGGAGGCAAAAGAATAAGAAGTTCAAGGTTATCCTCAACTGCACAGAGTTAAAGATCAGTCTGGGCTATAAGACCCTCAAATATCCCCCAAAGAAGACAGGAACCTGCTGGCGTGGGCGTAGCAGGAGGGAAACCAAAGATAAAGTTTTAATTAGTTTATCAAGGTTCTAAATATTTAAAAATAAGTTAATGTCAAATCAAGAATCACTGCAATTTCATTACCTTCTCTGAGCCAGCATGGCTCTCATCTTCATGTTCCTCTTCTACTCTGTCCCTTTTCAATGCTTTCAAGAATTCACTCTTCTTATCACTGCGCATTCGTGTCAGTTTAGTTAAACGAGGCTGCTGATTAAGTTTGTCAACAGGCGAAGAAGAATTTGAACGATTACACTAATGGGAAATTCAGAAACACCAGAAAACATGTAACTAGATAATCAATGTAAAAATCAAGTTCACAATTATCACAGCTTTTTATCATACACTTATTTATAAGATGAAACTTGATTTCAAAGTATAGATCACAGTAAACTAATAATGTATATTTTTCTTTGCCATTAAATGGGTTAGCTCAAGAACTTTATTTCAGAGGTAATGAAGGTCAGATAACAAACAGAACTTAAAACATAAAACTTAAAACATAAAATCAGGATTTTACTGACTTTAAATATTTATACAGCACATAAAAAGTAGTTTTTCTGGCCATGCTACAGAGTGCTAGGGTTTTGAAACACCTTCGATAAGATTTTATAATCATTTATGCAAATAGGATGTCACTGCATTGGATTTCCCCAGAGATTTCTGTGAGAGGAAAAAAGAGGAAAAAGATAGTGACTTTTCATTTTGTCTTCTCTTGATGTTTAAGCAGAACACAATTTGAGTGTTAGAACTGTGTAATAGCCATGTTTTAGTTCACAGAAATAAATCATAAGGCTTAATTGCTGACATTAAAGTGTGTACTAGAATTAACTAAAGAACAATAAATCAGTAAGAAACACTGGTCCTATTTTAACTTGAATATTCTACAGATGAAGACATAAATTATACATTTTTTTAAATTATTTATTTTATTTTCTTATTTTATGTGCATTGGTGTTTTTGCTTATATGTGTGTCTGTGTGAGGTGTCAGAACTCCTGGAGTTGCAATTACAGACAGTGGTAAGTTGCCATGTGGTTGCTGGGAATTGAACCCAGGTCCTCCGGAAGAGCAGCCACTGCTCTTAACCGCTGAGCCATCTCAGCATATTGATATTCCATATATTGATATTCCAATATGGGACCTAAAACAATTTTTAGTCCAACAGCAGAGGTGTCTTTGATCCTGTATTAGTCAAGGAACTCCCCACTCTGAATTTCATAAAAATAAAACTATGTGAGGTACCACATACTCAAATATACCTTTCTTTCCTCTTCTCCAATTTATTGCTACTACTAATAAAATGTCCATCAATCCCAAANCAAGACTGTAAAAATCCTCGTTCATAGCCAAGGTTTAATTCTACACTGAAACTCCCACAAGCATCAAATAAACTGCAATTATTTTAACACATGTCTGAACTAAATTCACTGAAAAAATTAAAGCATCTCATCTTTAATAAATCTATATATTTAATAAATTGTTAAAACTATCAGGATTTAGCTAGTGGGCATCACAGCAAACCTACTGACAGGAAGCTAAGGAAGAATGGTCATTTTATGAAAAGGGCTCCAGACTAACTTGGGCTACACAGCAATACCTTAGTCTTTAACTTTTAAATACAGTACATNCCTCAGCCCGGGAGTGGTGACACACACCTTTAATCCCAGCACTTGGGAGGCAGAGGCAGGGGGATCTCTGTGAGTTCCAGAACAGCCAGCCAAGGCTACCTAAGTGAAACCCTGTCTTGAGGGTGGGATTACATTTCTCAAGGAATGTTCAGCGACATACCTCTTTCACTGAATTTGTTGATGGACTAATACTCTTGGCTGTTGACTTAAAAGTATTAAAGTTGCCAACACCATATGTAGATTCATGAGGAAAAGAAGTCCCAACTTTGTTTTCTTTAGTTTGGCTTTTCCATTGTGTAGGCTAAAGAAAAACACAAGAATCAATAGTTATCAAAANCAAATTTATGAAAACAGAGAAAAAGGGAACACACTAAACAATGATCACATATGNCTCATAATTCTTTTATACTACTTTCACTATCTCTCCATGGTTCTTTGACCTTCATGACTTTTGTTTTACTACTGGTTTTTGTTGTTGCTGTTTTACAGAGACAACATTTATCTACTCAGCCCAGGAGCTGAGTACTGTGTGAATCACAACATATGGCTCCACCTTTTTCTACAAATAAAATAGAGGTTTAATATGCAATAAAAAAAAACATCTAAATCTAGGGCTGAAGAGATAGCTCAGCAGCTCTTGCAGACAATCCAAGTTCAGCTCCCAATACCAAAGTCAGGTGGCTCACAATCACCTGTAAAACCTCTGGCCTCTTCAGGCACCTGCACATACCCACACACACAAATACCCATACACGTGATTTAAAAAAAATAAAGGGAACCCAGGTGTGCTGNCACATGCTTTTAATCCCAGCACTCTGGAGGCAGAAACAAGTGGATCTCTGTAAATTTCAGGCCAGGCTGCTCTACACAGCAAGTCTCAGCCAGCCAGAGTTTCATAGAGACCCTGTCTCAAAAACACAAAACAGCAATGATGATGATGATGATGACAATGATAACAACAAAGGGGACTGACAAGACGGCTCAGTGAATAAAGGCACCTGCCTCTGAACTAGAGTCAACATCTGTAGCCTACAGGTAGAATCCCCGAAAAGTTGTTCTCTGACCTCCACATGTGCGTGCACACACACACACATAACTACACACAAAATAACGTGATTTTTAAACTAATACAGTAATTTTTTATCTAAATCATTATTTTCAAAATTTTGTAATAGTTAGGGATTTCTTTTGTCTTATAATAAAACTCATGAGCATTTCAAATACTTAAAACTGAGCACCAAGTAAACAGTATACCAAGCAATTAAATCCTAGTGAATCCAGTAAAGCAGAAATTATAAAAATTTAATTCTCTACTCCTAAAGTAAAATACAGAGGAACTAGACAAATATTATGTGTATATCTATACATACACATATATATGTATGTATATACATATACATACATACATACATATATATATATATATATATATGAATGAATGAAGCTTTTTACAGCAGATGGAGACTACTACAAAAAAACAACAACTGGTCAAACTGCAGAGAATAATTAGGCTGAGGTGCCACTTCACAAATGGGACATCTGTAACAAATTTGGCTTAAACACAGGACTTACTTTTGTAGGTGGAACAGCAGGTTTGGGGACTAAGCCTTTATAAACACTCGGACCAGTTCCATTCTTAACTGGCTGTGACTGAAGGTTTCCTGCTACTGGGAATCCAGATAGCTGTAAGTCTTTTGTATTACCTTTCTTAATGACCAGCATTCTTGGAGCTCTAGATTTAGGATTCGGGGGATATTCTGTGTAAATAAAGCACAAGCATGTGTTATACACAATTTCCAATTTTAGGATAAATGATCCCATCAAAACCTTAACTGCATTTTAAAAACTAATATCAGCTGGTTTGAGTGAGTAAAGTCCAATTCCAGCTTAAGAAATAAAGCTAAAACATAACCTTATGAAATACAAGAGTTTGGGCAATGCCTACTAATACAGATGACTGCAGGCTAAGATATAATTGGAAAAATAGGAATTAAAATCTATACATTTTTCACTTATTTAAAAAAAACTTNAAAAAAAAATCTCATTTCAATATGACAGTTCTAGTTTCCCCTTAAGCCAGTTTTAAAAAGTCAAAATTTCCTACTTTTTTCAATCCTTTCATTATACTAACAAATTTATAATCAATAAGTGAGGACCCATACAACCCCAATACTTCTAAATGTCTATTAGATCAATTATTAGTTAAAACTAAAAATTATTTTCATAATACCAATTCATTCAAATATTTACGGTCCATGTAACTGTAACTTAAGGCATCATGTGAACAGTTTTTTGAAGCCAGTACTGGGAATAACTGCTGAAAATATGAAACATTTTTCCTGGAATTTAATCAGTTTGTATGTATAAATAAATA
>LZPO01107945.1:337104-348954 GCA_001675575.1 Neotoma lepida | reverse complement strand
GTCCTTCATCCCTTACAAGGTATCACACATACTCAGCACTGTCACAATGAAGTACGTCCTTCATCCCTTACAAAAAATTCTGAAAGCATCAGTTTCATAATTAGAAACTTTATAATAGTTAACTCAGATCAAAATCTCTTTAGAAGTCTGATTTAAATTAGCTCAGGGTATTAATGGCATACTTTATGAACTGATAAGAAGGGTAGATGTTGTGCTGACACCCTGGCTCCAAGCTACCAACTTACTACTAGGTTATCCTAACAAAACTCTGAGTGCTCCTAGGGAGACCTGCAAGGACTCAGTGCATCTAAGACTTCAAACTCTCCAAAGGGTAAAACTGATTTATCATCTACTGCCATGCCGACAGATAAAGAATGAGAACTTAAAATAAAATGAAGAGGGTTACCATACCAAAACTTAAAATATGTTGAACTACTAGGGAAAATATCCCATGTTTTGATACCTAAACGGCCTAATAGCTTAAAAAAAAAAAAACCTTGAAGCACACAAGAACAAAGTGAAGTATGTCATCAATCAAAGTAAAGTTTTACTGAAGATATTATTACACAACGAAGTCAAGGAAACCAAAAATAGGAATGAAGATCTCCAATAGAGAACAACAAAGGACACCAGACACTCCACTGTTAGTAGGTTTTAGTGAAAATATAATAAAAATTAATAAAAACCCAAGCTCTTAGCTGGATATAGCAGCCAAGGCAGGAGGACAGTGAGTCTGAGGCATGCTTGTGCTAAAACTGAGACCCTGCTCAATTCCTCCTAACAAAAAGGTTCTTGAAGACAGTCATGATGGTATCTATAGTCTCAGCACTTAAAAAAAGGGGATGGGAGATTGCTTGTGCCTAAGAGGACCCAAAACGGCTTCAGGAACATAGTATGATCTCATCTCATAAGAGGGGGAAGAGAATCCCTGATAGTCCAGTGGTTAGGATTCAGTGTTTTCAAACGGGGAGGGTTGAGTTAAACTTAATATAACAATTATCTTAGCCTTTAAATAACACCAAGGAATCTGAGGCATAACTGATGTTTACAAAATACAAAAGGTAATTTTAAAGGTATCATTGCAGACGTCAGGCTTTGAAACAGTATTATCACAGTTAAATATGACTGATGACTTCTGGTTCAATATGGCTAAGCAATTAAGTTCATCTTCCTTCCCTTATAGATTCTTCTATGTTAAGTTACTGTAATGGGGAAGGAAACCAAATCAACTGTGTAAAAGCAGAGTTGTCAACAAAGGAGTCATCAATACACATTGCTAGCTGGAGATGTGAAGGGAGAAGTTTCAGTTTAGAATGTACACAGAGAAATGTAACAGCTGAGAATGATTTAATCACCCTGCAGACTCTCAGAAGCAATGAAGTGAAATAAAAATGCCAAGATATGGTAGAAGGAGAAAAAAAAAATTTTCCAAGCAAAACTATATAATTCATAATCTATTCTGTGTTTAAACAGCAAGAAAATGGGTTTGACACAGGTCGAAGACATATGAAGAAATACAATGTAATACATTAATCATTGATTTTTAAAAGCAGAAACAAGATGGGTATGGTGCTGCGTGCCTGAGAACCCAGAGAACATCCACGTCAGCCTGCACTACATACTCAGGCCCTAACTGGAAAACGGGGTGTGGGATAAGAACAGCAGGATGCAGAGAAGACAAAGGAGATTGATAAATTGTTTCTTTGAGCCTCAAGTTGATTCTGACTACAAATTTCACCTTCCCTGAAATTGGATTCCATGAAGCAAGAAATATTCTGGCTGTTTCTTCAATGAAGTCCTCAGTGCAAAGAATAATGGAATGCCATATAAAGAAGAAAGGTGAAGCCTAAGAAATCACTCTCCGAAGAATAAGCAGCCTAAGTAAGAGATGACAAAAGTACCAGAAAAAAGATGATAGGGAATTAGAGGGAAGAGAAGCAAATANCGTGTTCTGCTTTAAGCATTTAAAGTATCATGNTGCGGGAAAANAGGATTTTGTACATGATTGTCAAACTCTAATACTAACTTCCTTACTTATTGTACAGCTTTATAGAAGCTGGTCTTTCATTTATTAAGATGCAGTCTTCTCTCATAATTACTATAAATTTTTGTTATTTAAGTAACTTATACAAAATATACAGAAAAGGCATATGCTGTTTTCAACACAGTAACAACTCAAAAAGGTATGTTTTTCCTAGAACTTAACATTAACATATAAGAGAAGAAAACAGAAAAAATTATAAGAGAAACATGTAAAGACATCTATA
Organism: Neotoma lepida; assembly: GCA_001675575.1. Classification (NCBI taxonomy): domain Eukaryota; kingdom Metazoa; phylum Chordata; class Mammalia; order Rodentia; family Cricetidae; genus Neotoma; species Neotoma lepida. The sequence continues at coordinate 346,687 of LZPO01107945.1, read as the reverse complement.
TTCTATAAAGCTGAACAAACAATACAAAAGTTGCACAGTTAAGAAAATTTTGAGGCCAGTAAGATGGCTCAGCAGGTAAGGACACTTATCACCACACCTGACAAGCTGAGTTCAATCCCCAAGGATCCACATGTTGGAAAGAGGTAAGTGACTTCCACAAGTTCTCCTGTGATCCCTACACACATGCCACCGCCATTTGTAAACACACAACCACAAAACAAACAAACACGATCTTTTAAAGAAGTTTTCTTAGGGATCGGAGAGATGGCTCCGTGCGTCAGAGTGCTCACTGTGCAACCATAAAGATCAAAGTTGAAACCCCTAACACCTAATGACAGCTGATGTGGCCCCAAGTGTGCCTGGAATCCCAGCACTGTGCGGAGCAGATAGAGGAGGACCCTGGTTCTTACTGACTGCCAGGTTCAGTGAGACAGCCCATGTCCAACAAATAATGTTTAAATAATAATTAACAAATAATAACAAAGCAGGAAACATTCTCTTCTGGCCTCGGTGGCCAAGTTTGGACCAAACCTGGGCTACAAAGTAAGACCCTGTGTCAAACAGTCCCACAGAGAGAGGGGTGTTCTTATTGCAATAATGATCTGTAAGTAATGGAAGGAGTGATAGGTGAACTAATGTGTACACTTAACTTACATTCATTTTATACTTTTATTATTTGTCTCTTTAGATTATTTCCCAATTCTTATACATCTTTATAAGTATATAAGTTTTTAGATTCAAAATACTGTATCTCAGATTTTTGTCAACTGTTAATGAACTCCATTCAAGAACTCTAGAGGTAAATGTGGTTTAAATTTTCATTATTATTATTTCTGCCTAGCCTCCTAAATAACTCATCTTACAATAAGTGACTTTTTATTGCTGTCTTGTCATGTATGCCCTCTCTTCTACCTACCAATGCAAGAATTAGTTTTTAAATTTCTTAAATCAAAGTCACTGGTAGGGTAAAAACTGGCTTTTCAGAGAAAAATTAGAATACTGCTAAAACTAATAAAAGGACTCGAGTAGCTGAGACAGGAAGATTGAACATTTGAGGAATAACCTGGCTACAGAGCTTGAACACTTCAATTCACTGATTCAATCTCCTTTTCTGTCTTTCACTAGTTTTCAGTTACCCAATTTCCTATTGTGAACACTTATTTTTTAAGAGAAAAACAATCTGCTAATAATTATTTCTAAAAAAAGACATTGTATTTTGCTGTTTGTTCTTATTTAATAAATGTGTTTTGATCTACAGATGTTGTAATCAAGAAAGTTGCCACTGTTAATTTTATATTAGTATCAACAGACACAGTGCCTTTCCTTTATGAGGTCTACTGCTTTATTCATATACACAACAGGCTTAAAGATACTTTACAAGCCATGTGTAATGGCAAATACAGGCAGGAAGGTCATAATTCAAGCTCATTAAGACCCTGCCTCAAGGTGGATGGGGGAAGGGAGGGGGGCTTTGCAAATATAAACAACTCCTATGATAANCAACTGAAATGTCTATCCTTTTTAAATTTTTATCCTTCTTTCTACCTGTGCTTCCTGGGTATTAGGATAGTAGTGTATACTACCACACTCACCTAAGCTAGTGACATTCCTGACCGAAGCTTTATTTTCCCCAAGCTGTCTACTCAAACTCCATTCATTTCTCCTACTCAGTCTTAAAACTGCTGCCTTCCCCTTTTCTTATGATGCTAAAATTTTTACTGTTTTTACACAAGACAGTAATGTATTTCAATACTAAAGCAAAACGATCCACCACAATACTCTTAATCCAGTATCTCAAAAAAAAAAAAAAAATGACTTTACTAGTTTTCAATACATTATACTTCGTTTAGTGTAATTTCATTTCTCAATCTGTAGGATTCAAGTTAGCTAAATTACCGTTCTCTAGCTAACAAAAAAATTGAAGGCGGGGAAGTGATAGTGGGGGACTGGTCATTGATATGCTTTGGTTTAGAAGNTAAACAAAAATATTTTAATAATGTACCTTATACTAAAAAGTACTATATCAGCTATGAGCAAAAACCAGAAGGTCATCATATCATCCAATACACACAAATATAAATGCTGACCAGAGACTACAGTAANTAAAACATTATTCTTGCATGACTTCGTATCTTAAGCAATGACTGTTAGAATAATCCTGGTGGTATGCATATAGCAGTCTATTAGTACTTCCGAAAATTTCCAAGTCTATCAATAGCCACTGTGTCCTTGATTTCTTACACATACATAAACACTTAATCTTTCCTTCTCCTTGTTCCTCAACCTCCAGATAAACAAGTAACACAATTATTTTAAAATTCTCAGTTACTCACTGCCAAGTATCCTGAATTGGCTATTTTAGCATTATGTTATTAAAAACACAGAGAGTACTTAATAGTCATTAATCTTTTGTACCAAATAGCTGTGACCGTGGTTAAGACAAAACAGTATGGAAGTCCTAGCTATATAAAACTTGGATGAAGGTGTTCCCAATAAAGCCAACTAAATCCTAAATCCTAAGTGAAAATAAACTTAGGTAATAGCTTTATTTAAAATGCTTAATTAATTTCCCTGAAGCCATTTTTTTAAATAGGAGTATTACGTTACGAATAGGCCCATGGATGATTGACAAAGTCATAGTTTGGAAAACAAACTTTTTTTCTTTTTATACATACTATATTTTCATTAGTAAATTTTTGCTTACCTGGAAATATCACTAGAAAAGTTCTACTGAAGTCTTTGCTAAAATCCTCTCATCTTCCTCAGGAACATAGCTATTCTAAATGTTGCTATGAGGAAAAGCATACTTGGGAACCCAGGGGGTAAAATGAGAAAGGAATAGTGAAGTGTGATACAATGAACAGTTTCATTGTATTCCTATGGGAAGTACTCACAATTTAACAATTAACCATTCCACAATTAACCCTTTTGTTTTGTTTTTAATTCAGACACACATCTTAGTTTACCTAAACAAATAGTTTACCTCCCATTTAAATATCTTTTCAACTAGTATTCAAAATCCTTAAATCAACTCTGAAACAGCAGAACCAAAATCTTTATATTAATACATTTTAGTCTAGTTTTCAAAACTGTCTTTGTCTTTAAATCATTTCTAAGATTAAGTCAACCAAGGACAGCACCACATTAGTATCTTATAGTTTGTATGACAAATGCTGACATTCTTGACTTTTAAAATTTACTTTCATTCCACTGAAATCCAAATTATCCCTGATTTCTTAGAGAGTCTATTTAACACTTCAGGAGATTCTATATTCTTATGCAATCAGCTGTTCCCAGAAAAACTGAATAATAAGGAAACATACCTAAGAGAGGAGCTTGGGAGATTTTTTTGGTTGGGTATGTGTGTGTCTGGGCGTGTAGGCCTGGGGAGAGTGGTAGAAATACTAATTTGCAATACAGAAAAAACAATGCCATTCACATGGTTCTAACAAAAATGTCTGACCACCCCCTCCCTCACCCTCAAAAGCCATTAAATAAAAAGGGAGATCCAAAGAAAACAAAATAATTCCCCAGTTTCACCCCATAAATACAATTAAGACCAGCACAGGAAGTGGCAAAGTTTAAAATAATGCCATTATCATTAGGACTAGCATGCTATCATAAGCCACAATCCTTTTGTTTAGTAGGTTGTTGGTTTTCAATTAAAAAATTACAAATGAACATGTGTACAAGTTTTAAAATGGATAACACTTTTAATTTGGTATCAATTCAAGTTTATTTTTCAGAAATCTTATAAATTTTCCATTATTTTAAACTTCACTTAAATCTTTTAAAAGCTTTCTAATTTGTGCTATGAGTAGTTTCTTATGTAAGATCTTATCACATTCAACTCAGCAGTTTTAAAGGGAGTTATTTATCAGAAACTCTCATTAAGCTTAAAAAAGTCAAATAATTTCAAATATAGACTAATCAAAAAAATCTATACAATTAGTTTAAGTCTACACACAACCATTTTCATACAAAGATTAATTTCATTTTACAATATGACTAGAAGTACTTATTTTCCCAGTTAGACAAATTTTAATTATAAAAAACTAAAAATGTAAACTATATATTGAGTTGAGATTATCAAGGCTGCTCTCCAAACTAAAATCATTCTCAGAAAGATCAAATACTTAATGTCACTAGCATGTGTAAATTATTTCAAATCAAATTTATACCCCAAATTCCTTTCTTTTAAAGGTATTACTTCAGTAGCTTAGCAAATCAAATGTAGTTATTAAAGTTATTTTACACTTTTTTAAAAAGGCAACCTACAAATACAATACTTAAAAAAATACGTAAAACATTACTTACCCCACACACCCGCAGCTAAAGATTTATTCTGATTTGGTTCTCTCTCATATTCAGGATTTAAAGATGGCTGAAAGAAAAATAAATTTAAAAATGTAACAAAGCATGTGAGTGTTTCACACATCAAAGGTCCTTTAAAGTAATCACATGGTTACACATCTTTTGTAACTGAGGAACATGGTACAGTCAGCTCTTAGATATAATTAACACTAATTCTCCATAAACCTTGCTTTCAATTTTCTCTGCTAACCATCAAAATGTCTACTATTTATTCTCACTGCTAGTTGGAGACAAAGAGAATCTTTATCTTCATCTAACTATCTGAAGACTATCTGGATGAAAGTGGAGAACACAGACACAGGGTGAGAATGGTAAAGTGCTGGTCTAACACATGTCAGGTCCTGAGTTAAGTGATCAACACTACCTATCAAAAGACAAAACCCCCACAGAGCCAAGGTGTCTACTGGCCCCTATAGCAGCTGCTACTTAAAAGGATAGGGAACAATGGCTTTTGTCAAGTAGTTCAAAGCAGAGCAAGACAGCAGCAAATGGAAAACTCCAGTCAGAAGTATAATGCTTTCTGCAGGATACAGTTATGACAAAGAGATGAAAGTTATACTCTTCACCAATTCTATTAGGTGTTGTATCCACAGAGTACTTCTGTTAACACACTCAGGATGAGGCAAGAGAATTCAGAATGCCATCCTGACATAATGAGTGACTGAGGACAGCCTGGGCTACATGAGAGCCTGTCTCAAAGAAGCAACAGAAAGAACTAAATAGGACTGTATGCTAGTCGACTTTTTCTGTAACTTGCATAGATAAACCCTGTCTCAAAAAAGAAACAGAAACAAACACACACATTCCCAAAGCAAAGCACGAAATTTATTTCAAAGGGTCCTAAGGATTATTCAAGAGATATGAGCATCAATGGTACTCTAAAGCTAATCTTGGTAGATGCTTAGACTCTAGAATCCTAAGACTTAACAGTTTCTTTAGAGTAACTTCACAGTATACCAGGTTACTTTTCATATTACCTGGCAACACAGTCTGCTTTCCTTAAGAAAGACACTTAATTCTTACAATGAAAAAAAAATAAATAAATAAACCCAAATACAAAAACTTTATGTACAGAAATTAATTATTGTTAGCATGGAACTAACATTACTGCAAAGCCCCATAAGAATATCTATGTATACCCGTGTAACTAACTCCTTCACAGGAAACAACTAAATAGAATTAGTTTATTTGGTGGCTATACATCCTTTTCTTAATTATATGATAGTATTAAATATACTATTGTAAATTGTGTAGTTTATATAATATATAGCTTATACACATATGCATTTATATATACATTAACTATGCTACATCTATACTCCAGGTCTAAAAAGTTATAATAACTGATTACTGCTATCTTAGGACTGGAGGAGAGGGACAATAAAATAGAAGCAATTAGGGTGGGGTGGGGTTTCTTGGGGGGGAGGGGTGAAACAGGGTCTCACTCTGTATCCCTGGCTGGCCTCAAACTCACAGACATCAGTCCATCTCTGCCATCATGCCAGGAAGCCATTCGTTTTTATTAAGAGCTTATTATGTATGCGTTCAGGGCTGACCATTGAGTACTAGATAAATTAATAGTACAGGTAACATTATATGGATTGAACAGAATGTATTTATATATTTAGGAACCCCCCTCACTCCTTCCCTCCCTATCCCCCCAATGCATGTATAACAAAAAGGCCATTTTTTAAAAGAGCTTACAATGTGCTTACAATGTGTTTAATTCACTATATTGTTTAACGCACTATTATCCTCAGTTTGATGATGTAAGTTAAATTATCTGGCATTATCAAGTGGAAAAAACAGGCTATTCAAATGGTAAGGTACAGAAATGTCCAATACCTAAATACCTTGATAATAATACCTAAAACAAATCATTTACTCATTTCCCCTAATCACTCCCCTTAAGTCCAATCTGTCAAATCCTTTCCCTTGAGCTACCTAAAATAAGGCCAAAAGATACCCAAATACCTTCTCTTTGGTTATCAAAGCTCTCAAACAAAGCATCACTGTTTTGTCACTTGTCTTCCACTGGAATAATTTAGAAACTAAAATCTTTTACACTAAACTCATCCTTTCTTCCTCCCAAGTTTTGTCTTAGTTTTTGTGGTACTGGGGATGGAACCCAGAGCCTTATACAAACAAAGCCCACATCCTAGCTCTGAGCTACACACACTCCTAGTTTCTTAGTGCGACAAGGCTTGTTCCTTCTGGTCAATTAAGTTCCAGAGTCAATGTTACAAAGAAGCCTCTCTTGACTTTCCTCACCAAAGAAGCTACTCAGTTACTTCCTCTTCAAATTGTCTGCAAAATACAAATTATTTTTTCATTTCATGTTGAGTCTTCCCACTGGGAACAGCTCCAAGAGAACACAGATTCTGCCTGTCATATTAAACTATATATTCTGCATGCCATCAACAGCAACAGACTAATATAACCACTCAAATACATACTAAGAAATAGTAGTAATAATAAAGTGCTGATTCTCTACTTACACAACATATGAATTTTAAATTATCAGGAATGAATCAGAGCCAAGCACAGTGGTATACACCTATGTAAACCCAGCACTTGGGAAGTGAAGAAAAAGGATCAGGAGTTAACTTGAGCAAGTCTGGGGCCAGCCTAGGCTACACAAGATTTTACTGAACTCAAACAACACAACAACAAAACCCAAAGTAAAACTGTTTACTGGGTCATTTTTCTGTAACTTAAGAAGAACCGTGTTTAAAGAAGATTTAAAGAATACTGAGATTAAGGAACAAGAACAGATGAAAACTCTGCTTTCATTAACTCAAGAGGATCACATGAGCCCTAAGTTCTAGACAAGCCTGGACAGCATTGTAAAACTCAATCGACCAATTAGCAAAATACCTTTTCAAGATGGCGCGCGCGCACGTGTTTGTGTGTGTGTGTGTGTGTGTGTGTGTGTACACGAATGAGATTACAAGGCACTTGTAAATAAACCACTAAACTCATGAGGCTACTAGTTCTAAGGGGAAGTATTCAATTTTCTACAAGGAATGAAAACAACATAAATATGCCAAAAGGTTCTAGAAGGAGTGGGAAGGGAGGAGGAAGGGAACTGTTTTAAGGCACAGTTAGTAACCAAAAAAAATCCCTTTAGAGTGGCCAGGGGAGATGGCTCAGAAGGTAAAGGTGACTGCTGTCAAACCCAAAATCTGGGTTCTATCACCTGGACACACATTGGAAGAAGAGAACTCCCAGATGTTATCCTCTAGAGGCTGTGCAAGGTGGCTCATGTTTTCTATCTCAGCACTTGGAAAGAAGAGACAGGCACTGTGAGCTCAAGGCCAGTCTGGTTTATATTATGAGTTCTAGGGCAGCAAGAGCTAAATGATAAGACCCTATTTCAAAACTTTAGTACTACGAACAATGTTTGGCATACTGTATACTTTCTTTCATTAATTTCACAGCAACGGTATTGTATTCGCCTTTTTTATTATATTAGTGGCCATGACTAAATACCCTAGAAATTTAACAGAAAGGAGGAAATTTTTATTTTAGGGCATGGTTTTAGAAAGCTCAGCTCACTAGGATAGGAAAGTCATTGTGCAACAGAAAAATTCACATCATGGGAGCAGGAAACAAAAAAGGAGGTAATTCATTTTCTTCTGTTTGGACCCCAAGCCCACACTCAGGATGAGTCTTGCCCCCTTTTAATCCTCTGGAACTGGCAGCCTGGTCTACATGGCAAGTTCGAGGAAGTCCAGGGCTACATAGTGAGACCCAGTCTCAANAAAACAAAAGGCCAAGTTACCTTGACCTCCACAAACACACTGTGGCCTGCACTAACACATATACAAGCACACACACAAAATTAAGAGGTAATAAAAAAATGTGATTCCTTATAAAATAGGAGGTTTGAAATAAAGTAGGAAAAATCAGGAAGAGTAGAGTGGTTCATGTCTGAGTTCAACTCCGCCTAAGCTGAAGCATGAAACCCTGACTCCATACGAAACACCCACAACTGAACAAACACCTATTAGAAAGACCCTACAGAAAATTACTTTGTACTAATATAAAAAGAACAACAACAACAACAAAAAGCTACGAGTGCCTTGATACTGACATGGCTCTTGCAGAAACATCATTTGTATTAAAATTATGAGAAACTTACAAAATCCTCAGCCTCAAACTGTCTGCGTTCTCTTTTGTCTTCTTTCCTCCCAGTGTCATTGTCAGGGATGCTGTTTTCATGTAGTCCTTGGCTTTTTCCAGAATGGAAAATACTGCTACGAGAACGGGAATTTCCACCATGGTATCCCCCTCGATGATTTATGTTTTCTGTACCATTTCTGCCATGCGTACGCCATCCATTTTTTTCTTTCCTCCCAAAATTACCTTTATTTGATAACAGTAAAGTAATACAAATTCAAAGATAGTTATACTTAATGACTGAATAGCAATCAAAACATCCTAAAAAGATTATGAAAAATTATGAATTCTATCATTCCTTAGCAAATTTTACCTCCATTAGGACGTCCAATACCAGAATCAAAGCCATCTGAAGAGTTGTGTCGTCGACGACTCACATCATAACGATTTTCTGTCCATGAAAAATTTTCAGAATGCTTCTCAAAATTCAATGATGACTGAAATAAATTAAAATAAATATATTTACTAATCCTAAATTTAGCTTTAAAACCAGTAGCACACCAACTTATTTCTAGGAGTCTGAATGGTTAAGAATATATGTAGGGGGGCTGGAAAGACGGCTCATCAGTTAAGAGCNCTGGCTATTCTTCCAGAGAACCTGGGTTCAATACCCAGCACCCACATGACAACTCACAACTGTGTGTAACTCCAGTTCCAGGGGATTTGACACCTTCACACCAATGCACATAAAATAAATTTAAATAAAAAAAATATGTAGTTATTTCCAAGCTGTGGACATATATATGAAATTAATCATTTTGTTAGTCTCATTCCTTCTGCTTTACCAAAAACAGCATACTTTTTTTGAAAGAATTCAAGAACTACACCTACTTTTCCAATAGTAGTAATAGCAATAGTAGTGATAAAACATTTCAAGATAAGCCAAGTAAAAATGTGATGCGTTTTAACAATGTATAAAATTCTGTAGTACACTCTATTTGTTGTAAACATTTTCATTCAGTTTTCCTCTATATCAAGAAAAATTGTCAACTGTGAAACTCTCTATTTGTTGTAAACATTTTCATTC
>LZPO01107945.1:163231-177345 GCA_001675575.1 Neotoma lepida | reverse complement strand
ATTCTGTGATCTTTGCCTTTAAAAACTGTGTGTGATTTCAATTCGGGGCTCCTCTTGCTCTGTGGAGTCAAGAGGGCCCGATTGTACAACTGTTTACTCAAAATATATCCTCTTGCAGATTGCATCAACTGGACTGGAGTCTGGGTTTCTGGGGGCCCCTCTTCCTGAGAAGGTAGTACCCTGAATTTGGGGTCTATCAAGACCACCGACCCAGACATGGTCCCATGCAGCAGCCAGGGCTTGATATCATCATGAACCTAGGTAGCAGCCCAGACCTGTGGCTTCAGCATGGTCTTTAATGGTATCAGGAGCCATGGACATCGACTCAGACCCACCTTGGCTGCGGTAAGGCCACAGACCCAAACAGCATAGCCCAGACTCAGATGTCACCATCAAGCGGGTCAGTTTTGAATTGGTGGACTAATAGAGCATCTCTGGACTGGAAGGGGTGATCAGGTGGGCATTACCCAACAGGCTGAGCAGCCTGGACTGGAGGGAGAATCTTATCCAAAGTTAGTGCAATCCTTTTACAGACTCAGAGATTAGAGTGGGTCAATCTGATAGCAGTCCGGCATGTACCCGAAGGATCATGGGAGGTGGTTGCCCATAGACTATTTCATATGGGGTGAACTTTTCTTGGTAGAGGCTACATCAGACTCTCAGAAGGGCTTAAGGCAAGAGGTCATCCCAATTATCACTGGTTTCAAGAGTATATTTAGTTAAAATCTCCTTTAAATATCCATCTGCTCTTTCTTTCCTCAGCCCTGAGGATGATATATACAATGACGTTTCCAATTTACATTAAGAGCCTTAGAAAGCAATTGATAATTTGACTGTGAAGGCCAGGCCATTGTCAGACTCCAGAGATATGGAGATGCCAAATCTGGGAATAACTTCCATTATTAATTTCTTAGCTACCACTTGGACCATTTCCGTTCGGGATAGAAAGTCCTCTACCGAGACTGTGACGGTATCGACAAAGACCAGCAGATATTTGTAGCCATACAGTCCTAGCTTCACTTTAGTGAACTCCATTTCCCAAAATTCACCGGGTACTGTACCTTGACTCCGTTGGCCTGGGGAAGTATGTCCTTCTTTGCATTTACCTGGACACAGGTCAGGCAGCAGTCTGAAATGCGCTGAAGTGTTTCTCGGTGTCCAGGTAGCCAGACATGAGGGGAGATGAGTTCTGAGATCTTCTTAGGTGACAAGCACATGGCATGATACAAGGTAGTTAGCTTCTTAGTTATCTGTGGGTATTCAGATATGGAGTGGACATACAAGCTGACGAGGTTGTGTATAACATATATAAAGTAATTTCTATTTTATAGCTCATACAGCNTCTGTGGATAATTTAGCATTTACTGTATGCATGCATATTTTGAAAGGTCATAAATTTTCCCTTGTCATTTGCCATGATGGTTTGAAAGAAGNAGTATGTATATCGTGGCGTTAGCATTCAGGCATTTACACTGAGCTGCCCTTGGGGACCTAGCAGGGCACGTCATCAGCAGCAGCCAAATGTGACTGTGACTACCGCCCCTGAATAGAGTACTTTCCGCATGCGCGTGCGCTATATCCGCTTTTAAAAAGGAAGCCCTTCTCTCCCTTCTCTCTCTTGCTGTTGATCTTGCTCGGAGGCTGCCTCTATATATGCTGCCCACTCCTCCTCCTCACCCCCGTCCCTGCCAATAAACCTCTCACAGGAGTTCTATTGCATGGTGTGACTTCGTGGAGCCCCTTGGCTGCAACCCGCCAAGGTGCCTTATGCTGGTGGACAAAGTCTCCGTGTACCAGACTACCTGCAACAGGCTCATTTCCAACTAACTGATCGCTGGNCACTTCACCCAACACCNGCAATGACTGGTAAGTCCCCCTTCTCCTGGTCAGTGTAAATGCTTCCCTAGTTCCCTGGGAGTGACTATTGAGCATCTGGTACCCCTCTGGTATTCTTGGAGGTGGAGAATCCCCACCACAGTCTTTAAGGCTATGGTTGACCCTCTTTGCTGACACCCACCTCTGGCCACTTCATGAGTGAGGGAGGCCTGATCTTCTGAGCATGGTCTTTGCCCTCTGTCTTGCTCGGCTTTTCACTCTTGAGCGACAGGAACCCACCCTGGCACCTACATTCACTCCAGTAGCCATCGGCCTCTTTTTGCTTCTCACTCCTCCTTTGTGGGACCCACACTCCATCTCTCTCCCTAGCTAGCCTAGCCCAGCCAGCCTCACTAGCCTCACTAGCCACGGTTCTCCCTTTGCCGAAGGTTGCCTCGGTAGAAGACCTGGATGGTCTGGATGTGTACATGTCCCCTTTTCATTAAGTGAATTCTCTCAAATAGAAAAAACAAACAAAAAACAGGGGTCTTATGTGTCTAACTCCACTTNTTTCATTAAAGACCCAATCCTACAATCTCACCTTTCATGATATATATATGTGATTCTAACTAACAACTTACTTCCCAAAGAGCACGGGAGAGTTTGTGGACAGGCTAGAGCACATGGACACGGGCGAGTTTGGGGACAGGCTAGAGCACATGGACAGGAAATCCACCAAACTAGGACACCTGGCTGGGCCTGAGGTGTACCGGACCAGGATCTTCAGTGTGACTACAATACCCAAAGTGGCATTTTAGCTAGAGGTCAGTTTACAACTTGCCTCCTGTCCAGTCTCCGCAAGGCTGCCCTCAAACCAGTAAACTATGAGAAACTCCAGGAGTTCTTCGGGACAGACATAAAACCCATCTAATTCCTAAAACGCCTCCCAAACCCTCTTAGAGTATACCAATCTAGACCAAATCCAGAGGGGAAACGATTCCTTATGACTTATTGTATCTTGTCCCAGTTTCCCCAACACTAGGGCCAAGCTTAAGCGCTTGGAGAGAGGATTGATCAACCAGCTTCAGCAACCGTCCGTGTTTCTCCTAAGGCCCGAACCGTGCTCAGGGGGGTCACTGGGCCTAGGCCTGCCCAAATACCCACAGTTACCCCAGCCATGTCCAAAGTGCCATCAAGAAGGACATTGGGCTATTGAGTGCCCTTGTGTCCTGCACAGCACAGGGACATCAGACCCAGACTGCCCTCCAGCCAACCATTTAGGTCTGGCCATGGATGTCTAAAGGGGCCCTCAACCACTGTCATTTCTAACAGGGAGCCCCGAGTGGTCCCTATGGTATCAGGGCAGTTCATCTCCTTCCCCCTGCACACCGGGGCCACTTACTCAGTCCTGGTGGAGTTTTGGGGACCCACCTCTCCTTGTTTCCCTGTTGTCAGTGTAGGGGGACAGCTTACTAACTTCGACAGACCCCATCACTCAATTGCTTTTCTGGGGCATTCCTCTCATTCATTTTTTCCCGATGGTGCCAACCTGTCCTTGCCCTCTATGGAACAGAAAACTAGGAATATGCCCTTGGGGTCCAAGTCACCAACTGGGACCTTCCTTTGTACCTGTGGCGTACCTGTCCAAAAAAATTAGACCTTACCACCCAGGGATGGGCACCTGCATATGCACTTTAGCAGCTGCCGAGCTCCTGATTGGCAAATCCATAAAACTAACTTTTGAGTCATCCACCACGATCTTCTCCTCAAAACCTGTATGAAGGCTTTACAAACTCTACCTCCCTCCTGGGTTCTTTCTCTCCAGTTGGCACTAGTAGAAGATGCCACACTTACTTTCCAATCTTACCCACCCCTCAGTATCTCAAATCTTCCCTGACCAAACACCGACTATTCCCCGTCTCATTCTTGCACTGAAACCCTAGAGGAACTACTGCCCCATCCCTAGCACATAGAGAAGGGCACAGGGGCCATCCACAGCTGGTACACAGCTGGCAGCTCCTCTATACACAAGGGGGCCCTAAAAGTGGGCTATGCCATAGTGTCAGATACTGAGGTGGTTGAGGCACCTGCTCATGCCACCAATACTAATAGCTAATAGCTCCCACCTATGCCTTCCAATTGGCACAAGGACAATCCCTAAACGTCTATAGAGACTCCAAATGTGCCTTCCCTTCCACATCCTCCTGTCCCACGCTGCCATCTGGAAAGAGCACAGGCTACTTACAACAAAAGGAGGATCAATAACCAAATCAGATCAAATTATGGCCATGCCAAAAGCCTCCCACATCCCCATGGCTGTTTTGTCCACTGTGGGTCCCACCAGACCGACAATTCCATCGTCTCTAAGGGAAATAATCAAGCTGACAGGCAGCTAGAGCTGCAGCCCTCAGAGGCCTAAGATAGGACACGTCATCAGCAGCAGTCAGGATGTTACACTGATTACTGCCACCAGAGTAGCGCACTCTCCCTGTGCACGTGTACCAATCCCCTTATAAAAAACAAGCCCTTCTCTCCCCTCGTTCTCTTCCTTCTGCTCTCGCTCACATCCCCTGCCCCATAACCTCCCCCAAATGAGCNCCATGGTGTGACTGTGGCGCTCCTTGGCTCCAACCGGCCAAGGAGCCTTTTGTGGTTAAATCATTACACTTGGTACTACGGGATGTGGGATTCTGAGTTTCAAAATTATTCTTTAAGTATATTGCCAATGAGTTAGATTTCTTTACTTATATTTTGAGACAATCCATGGTGGCCTAGAACTCACTATGTAGTTCTGGCGATTCTTAAATTTACAGCAATCCTTTCCCAACCTCCTTAGTTGTTGGAATGACAGAGTCATGATCCACAATTTTTGAGTGAATTACTTTAAACACACGAAAAATGGAGGGAGGGAGTTGGAGCTGGATAGATGGCTCAGCAGGTCATAGCACTGGCTGCTCTGGCAGAGAAAGCTTGACTTGGGGTCCCAGTACCCAGCTGCCTGTAACTGCAGCTCTAGAGAAGCCAATGCCCTCTGGCCTTTTTGGGCACCTTCACTCACTCAAACACACACACACACACATACATGCATGCACACACATTTGAATAAAATAATCTTTTTAAAAAATGCAGAAATAACTTTAGTGCAGCTGTAATATATATTTATTATATATAATAAACACATATATTATGTATAAAAATGTAAATGTAATATATATAAAATATAAATACAAAATATATTATAATATAATAAATACATATTATACTATATAAAACACATAATAAATATATAATATATAATAAAATATATGCACAATATATTAAATAGATAAATATATAAATGAATATATTACATACAATAAATATATGAAACAAATATATAATATCTATGTAATGGATATTATATACTTATATAAATTATATTTAATATATATATATTTGAGACAAGGTCTCTGTGTAGCTGGGACTATGTACTGCCATGTGCAGTTTATTCCTAGATAAATTTTACTCAAAATATAGGTAGTAGTTCTACCTGTACAGAAGTAAATGTACAGTGATTAGAAAAGCAACAAATGGTCAGGTGGTAGCACACTTTTAATCCCAGCCCTGGGAGGCAGAGGCAGACAGATTTCTGTGAGTTCCAGGCTAGTTTGGTCCACAGAGTGAGTTCCAGGACAGCCAGAGCTGCACAGAGAAGTCCTGTTTTGGGAAAGACAAGAAATGAAGCTAACATATGGCTTTCGATCACAAAGTCTATGTAGTACAATTTTTGTTTAGGATAAGGTCTCATGTAACCCAGGGTGGCCTTGTTTAGGTCCCCCATTTTTCTGCTCTCACCCCAAGAGTGCTGGGATTCTAAGCAAGCACCACCAGGTCCAGCTGCAGACACAATTTATTTTTATTTATTTATTTATTTATTTATTTATCTATCTATTTATTTATTTATTTATTTTGAGGCAGGGTCTCACTGTGTAGCTTGTTTGCTTATTCTTTTATTTATTTATTTATTTATTTATTTATTTATCTATCGATCTATTTATTTATTTATTTAGAGACAGGGTGTCACTGTGTAGCTCTGGCTGTCCTAGAACTCACTGTGTAAACCAGCCTGTCCTGGAACTCAAAGAGATCCACCTGCCTCTGCCTCCAGAGTGCTGGATTAAAGGCGTGCAGTACCAGGATCAGCTGCAGACAAGATTTTAAAGAGAAAGGTAAGAACTGGAATGACAGAGGGCACAGTCCTCAGTAGCTTCAAGCTTCAAGCCTTTACACTTCAAGCCCTTGTGCAGCATGGGTCCAGGCTTCTGTGAAAGACCCCTTCCTGGACATCCCCCAGAGCACAGCAAGCCCAGGCTGCTCTTGTTTCTACTGTTTGCTCAGATTCGAAGGAGTTAGATCCAAGTTACGATACTTGCCTTGTCCTCTACCTTCACTGATAGCAGTGGCTTGTGCCTGGGGGACTGCAGTGCTGTTCTGGGACAATCAGATTCTCTGAGAGAGTTTGGAATCTTTCACAAGACAGAGTAGTAGACAAATTTGAGTAGCAGAGGAAGACCAATACACAGGTGACATGACAGGGTAGAAGTCTTTTGTCAGCCCTAGTTGTCATGTAACAGAAGCCTGGAGCATGAGGAAAGGGGCAGGAAGTAGGTGGTTAGCAGGAGTAGGAGGAAGGGAAACCTGGAAGAGCTTTGCCCCAGATACTTCACAGTGTTTGCTACTGCCCACTAGATAGCCCAAGTGTTCATGCCCAGGACTCATTTGCTCCTTATGGCAAGCAAGGCACTTCACTGTGCCTTCTTTTTTACAGATAAGGAACTGAAGTGAAACAGCACTGATGATCTTGGCACAGTAGTTTCAGCATTTACCCTCTCTTCTGCCCCACTGTGGTCCACCCTGCCACAGCCAGGTCCTCTGCACAGCTGTTCCCACTTTCCCACAAATTCATTCATCCTACTTGGCCTGGATTTTTGTCAACATCTCTGGCTCCATACTTGAGAGCCTCAGCATCTAGTACACGAGGGCAGAGAAGATAGAACGGCCACCAGAATGGAAAGGATCCTGATGAAGCGTTGGGGATGGAAAAGTAAGCAGGAAGCCTTATGGGCCATACTTTGGGAAGGTATTTGAACTTTACCCCCAAGGAGCATCTGGGGTGGATGTGTGCTATGAGCAAGGGCAGAGGGGCCCAGAGGAGGACATGAGGAATGACTATGGGATCGGCATTTAACGTCATCTCCTGCCATTGTAAGGAGCCAGATGGAAGGCAGGGGGGTGGGGGGTTGAGGCAATCTTCTGGGTGAGGGGTGATGACAGCCTGCGCTAGGGAGGTTAGCACAGAGATAGGGAGGTGTAGACAAGTTGGAGAAGAGTGAAGTGGAAAGACTCTGAAAGCTGTGGGTGATGCATTGTAAGTGAGGGTCAGGGGGGAAGAAAAGAAGGCTGGAGAAATTACACTGGGAAGCTTGGCATTCTGGGTTTTTGACCTGTGCTTACAGGACCCNTGCCTGCTTTCATACTCTCTCTGCTGCTGCCTTGGGATTCTTAATACATTGAAACAAGGAACACCATAAAACGTACAAATTATGTGGTCCACCCTGTAACTCAGATCCAGACATTGGGGGGGGGGAAGAGAAATAGAGGAAGTGTCTTTTCAAGGTGGAATTTGTGTATCTAGGAGGAAGTAGGGACCATAAAATGGGGCTCCAGGGTCACATGAAGGAGTAGTTACAAGGTAAGCAAAGTAAATCCTTTTTTTAAAAAACACAAAATAGCTCAGAATATTAACATGATAATGAGCTATATAATAGTAAGGAATATTAGATTTTGGCTTCCATTTCTGCCACAGAATTTCAAAAGCCTTTGGAGTTTCCTGAGTAGTCAGAAGGAATGTCTTAGTTACGTAAATGAAGCGACCTCTGTCTTTGGGGAAGGACATCACGATTCAGGTAGGTTAGGAGAAAGAATAGACATGATTAGGGAACTGGACATTTCAGTCATCCAGTCTCTGGGGAAGAAAGGGGGCGAGGTTATAGCTCTTATGCCTTGGGTCACAGCCCTGTATAACAACAACAGAAAAAGGTTTCTGAATGTACAGAAATAAAATATTAATTCAAATAAATCCCACAATGAACCCAAAGTGTTTCTCACTAGTGCTCCCCTGCACAAGTCCACCCTACCCCCACCTCTTCCCAGCAGGTCATTCACCCTCCCAGCTGAAGGATGGACATATCGCTTGATGACAATTTATTAAAACTCTATTCATTTCTGAGAGCTGTCCTGGCAGAATGGAGCAGAATGGAGCGGAATGGCCTGTGCTTCGTCTTCTCACCTCTGGCACAGCCTGTGTCCTGACAGAAATAGGATCCCTATTGGCTCAGTGCAGGGCAACTCTGAAGGGTTATTCCAGCTCCAGAGATTTTTGTGGGATCCGCTGGAAGCTTTTTGGTAAGCATCTTGCCCTCTGGGTTCTCCTGCCCAGTACTGCTCTGGGGTTTGAAGCACACAGTGCTTGTCCCGCTAACCTGCACAGGAGGTATGGTAAAGGGCGCGCTGCCTAGCACCCCACCTGCACACAAATTTCTACCCCAGGCTTTCCCAGGAAACCAGACCAGAGACAGAGGCACAGTGAACCTCCTTCCTGTTCTCTCTAACCTCTTTATGGAGTGAGTGTTTCCCGAGTGGCTGGCTTTCAGAAGTGAAGAGCTGGCTCCAACTGGCTTGCAGAAGTGTGTTCTCTGAGGCAAGCTGTCCTTCGTGGGTTAAGAGTTAAAATATGACAATGGTGACTGCTTCTTTCCATGACTTCAGACCAATCCATTTCTCCCTAGGATGTGAGAACATATTCTTTTTATAACTTCAACAACGTATTTTTAAGTCATTATTGAACAGAATAAGAAAACTGAAATTGAGAAAATTAAGTATGTNTAAGATTAAATGTGGCAGGTACACAGCTTGGATGAGGTAATACATNCTATGGGAGCCAGAGGCAAGAGGATCATGAGTTGAAAGTCAGCCAGGGCTACATAGCAACACCAGGTCTCAGAATAATGTGAATAGACACAGGCTTGAAATCTATAGATATTAAAACTTACTATGACGCTGCAAGTAACCAAGACAAACTAGGACTAGCTCAATGACTGACATCTAGATAAATAGGACAAAATGACTAAAATTCTAAAAACATGTTNAACTTGTAGCCAACTGATTTTCAAAAGATGCCAAGAAATGTAAAATGTAAAAGAGAAATTTAAAACAAATAGTGAAGCAAGTATAACTTTTTTTAAAAAATAAAATTGCTCTTGCACTGTACATAAAATTTGTCACAATGGGCCACAGACCCACATGTAAGAGCTAAAACTCAAACTCATGAGATGGACCAGAGAAATAAGTGTCTCAGTNGTTAAGAGCACTGGCTGCTCTTCCAGAGGACCCCAGTATAGTTCCCAGCACCCACAGGCAGCTCACAACCATCCTTAACTACAGTTCCAGGGGGATCTACACCTCTTCCAGCCTCTGAGGTACAGCATTCACATGGTACACAGACACACATACAAGCAAAACACCCACATTCATAAAATAAAAATAATAGTAAAAATAAAGCTTATGAGAAAACACANAAATGATTCTTCCAGACATTGGATTTGGCAACATTTTCCTAGATGTGAGATAAAGACCACACACAGCAAGAGGGTGGCAAAAGGCTTCATTTAAAAAAACTGGATTTCACCCAAATAAAAAACCTGTGCTATACATATCACTAATAAAGTGCAAAGAATATTCTACAGAATGGCTAAAAAATATTGGAAATCATATGTGTGATAAGGAATATATGAAGAATTAGTTTTTAAAATTTATTTTTATTTTATGTGCACTGGTCTTTTGCCTGCATGTATATTACGATCAATCCACATGAGTCTATTAAAATGGTAACAGAATTTATTAAGATATAATACACTCATGGTTACATAACAGAGTAGGCAGCAGAAGTCATCCTCTGATCTGACCGGGAGCTAATCCACCTCGCAAGTAGGAGCAGGGAGAAGGGCATGTGACCCTTCTCCAGCCCCTTATAAGAGGTCATGTACAACGGTAGGGAAGCACCACCTCCTTTGGGTCATATAGTCCAAGGTCATGGGTGGAGCAAATANTACTACACATGTATGTGGGTGTCAGATCCCCTGGAACTGGAGTTACAGTTTTGAGCTACCATGTGGGTGCTGGGAATTGAGCCTGGGTCCCCTGGAAAAGCCCCAGTGCTCTTAATTGCTGAGCTATCTTTCCAGCCCCCATGAAGAATTCTTAAAGTTTCAGTTCATTCAGTTAAACATGGGCAGAGTAGGGCTGGAGAGAAGGCACAGCTGTTAGCATTTGTTGCTCTTGCAGAGGACCTGGGTTCAATTCACAGCACCCACACGGTGGCTCACAACTGTCTTTGACTCCAGTTCCAGGGGATCTGATGCTCTCTTCTGACCTCTGAGATCACCAGGCACTCATGTAGTACACATACAGACATGCATGCAAAACACTCATTCACATAATTGTTTTAAAAAATCGGCAAAGAGTTTGAAGAGTCATTCTTCCAATGAATGTATATCTACAAGTGTTCAGTAAACACTCAGAAGGCTGCTCAATGTGGTTGGTTANCTGCCAGGAGGGATCCAGGGGGAGAAGACACAGGAACACACAGAGAGGCCATAGCTAATGGGGCAATGTTCATGGAGAAGGAAGTCAGGGCAAGGGCACAGTGGAAAATTGCATTTTTGAACACTACAAAAATATTTCCTTAGGGCAATGAAAAAGGACAGTCCAACACAGAATCTGGGGGTGATAACAGAAAACATGATGGTGCTCACTTCAGGCATCCCAGCCTTCGTGGCAAATACAAATAAAGTTATCCAAAGAGAGAAGTTCAATAGTTCATTTAGTTCTAAACAATACACATTTTACTATGAGTTCTAAAGTCTCACAGGTATATGGAATTCTTTTTTAAAAAAACCTTTCTTTCCAATGAAAAAGTTACACAATGCTTTCATGGACAATTTTATTGGGCAATTAAAGAGAAAAATACCCACAATCCCGTGAGCCTACTATAACTACTGTCAAAGGGCAACATTGCAACAATTTGAAGGTTTTAATTGGCTTTATTTTCTATTCTGGAATCAGGCAACTCTTTAGCCCATAAAACAGAATAGATGTTTGCAATTCAGGAACGGAAAATAAAGCCAAGGTCGTCCTTTAAGAGTTTTGTCCTTTGACATCACCACTATCATTCCGATGCATTTCCTTCTACCCTTTCCTGCACATTGTTTTAAATTGCTAATGTATTTAAAGTGTACATTAATTTATATCCTGATACTTTGTTTTCTAGTTAGGAGTTGCCTTGCCCTGCCCCTTCCCTCTACACTGCCTAGTTGTGTATATATGTGTGTGTGTGTGTGTGTGTGTGGTTAGTTCTCTTTATCTAGACTCTGGTTCTAGAAACAACAGCACAGCCAGCTGGGGCATACTTTTAACGTTTACAAACAAATTAATTATAATTAAACATTAAGTCTTCAAAATGGAACACTGATTCTGATTTTTCAATGTAATTAATCACTTTAGAAAAATATTTTTTATTCCAAAATGATCCATTTTCCTAGACTAAAAGGTTAAATAGAATCACTTGGTCAGGACTTATAAGTAAGTATATGCTTGATGGTTGATTTTACTAGTTCAAGTACACACTTAGGAGATATTTCATTTACCAATAATTAAAACTAACCCAAGGTATCTTAATCTTGGCTGAATATCAGCGTGGCCTAGCAAAATTAACCAAAAAAAATTATTGACCTTAGTATGTTATTATGAATCCTTATAAAGTAATTTGAGAGAATAAGTAAAAGGCCATAAACATTTTTATGCCCTGATTGCAATACACTTAAATGACATTGCTGAATCAGATTATGACCAGTAAAGAGCTAGCCCTACCTAAAACTTCAGACCCTGAGAACATGTTTGGCAGGAAGGTACAATGTGGGTAAAGGAACTTGCCACAGGAGTCTAATAACCCAGCTTTGATCCCTGGGACCCATGGAAAGGTGGAAGGAAGGAACCAAATCCATAAAGTTGCCTTCTAAACACCACACTCACTCTGTGGCACACCCCCCCCCAGTAAGTAGAAACAAAATTTTAATTAAAAAATCTGAAAACAATACAAATAAGCCAATACTCATTAGGTAAAAATCACCAATAAAATTCGTAAAAAACATTTTACGTGTGTGAGATGGTGGGGTTTCTGCATCATCTGGATAGGTATCACACTATCTGGTTACCTTGTCAAACTAGTCTGCAGGTGGCTGTGATGGTGTTTGTAGATGCAGTTAATAGAGAGACTAGCTGACTTTAACTAATATCGGTTTCCTTGGTAACATGATACTGTGAATGAGCCTCATCTGATGCAGCCAAAGGCATTAAGAGCAAAATCTGAGGTCTCCCTGGCGAAGAAAGAAGTACCTAAAATTGTAGCTTTAGTCCTACAGATTCAGGCCTGCCAGTCCCTGCAATGCCCCCTTACGCAGTTTCTTGAACTGTATCTCTGTAGAAACCACAATACAACTCTTTATCCCCCCCCCCTTTCCCAGGGCCTCTTGTATCCCAAGGCTGGCTTCACACTTGCTATGTAGCTGATGGTCTTGGCAGGCCTGGGCCACTGTGCTCAGTTCAGCATTCTACAAGAGTGTTTTTCTTATGAAATATTCAAAAACCATTTATTAAAACCTAAAACATAATACATCTGGGTGTGGTGCTGCCGGCAGTGGAAGAGGAAATGTCCGAACTCAATGACATCCACCATATAGGGAGTTCCAGGCCAGAGTGAGCCTATGAAAAAACAACCCTCCCCACCAAACCCAACAAAATAAGACAAAAAAAGCCCAGGCAGTAGTAGCGCATGCATGCTTCTAATCCCTGCACTGCCTTTAATCCCAGTACTCTGCAGGCAGAAACAGGCAGATCTCTGAGTTCAAGGCCAGCCTGGTCTACATCGTGAGTTCTAGGACAGCTATACAGAGAAATCTTGTCTTGAAAAACAAGAAACCACAAAAACCAAATCAAAACAAACCAAAGAAGTCCAATGAAGATCATGACTCACTAGTACAGAAGGTTAAGGCCCAAAGTATTGAAATAAAATTAAACATTTTTAATTCTTTTGATATTGTAATGAAATTGTATCAAGTAAAAATGAAACCACTCCCAACTCCAGCACTCACGGACACCTAGTTTCATGGGAAAGAAGAATCACATTGTGGAACTACTTTGCCATTAGACCCATGGCATCAGTCAGGGCCTTCTGGGAAAACAAACCACATACTACTGGCGCTTACGTGGATTTAGTGACTAGAACTCAGATCTGCCCTCTCCTCCCCCAACTCCCAAGCCATCTCACTGGCCACACCAGTTGTTTTTAACAATAAATAAAACTAGAATCAGTTAAACATGTAAGAATTAAAAGAGTCAGAAAAGGGACCAACATTACATGAAGATTTTAACTGCTGCTGGTTGGCTTATCCAGCAAAAGCTGGGCGTGTGAATGTACTGGACTGTGAAGATTTATGCCCTCCAGGACAACGCATGAGAGACTGAGATTTCTTCCCAATGCTGAGAATGCAGAACCATTTAAAACGGAAGAATTCTTTATTTCTGGAATTTTCCATTTAATACTACTTGACCTTGGTTGATTAAACACCACACACACACACACACACACACACACACACACACACCCCTCACCTGGAAAAGTGAGAAGTGAAATATCTCAGGTAAGGGCAGGGGCGGGAGGGAGCTACTGTGTTTGCAGGAGCTGCCATGACTGCATGGGCCTGGTGCCTGGGAGGACAGTTGTCTGGTCATGGTTGATTTCCAAGGTGATGGCATGATGCTAGCTCTGGGAATGCTCCATGGAAGTGGGACTCGGGGTCTGACCAGAGCAATTGGCAAACAAGAGAAGCAAAAACCCCTCGTCCCCTGACGTACCAACCTCTCTCTAGCGTCCCCTATTGGTAGAGAACGAAAAAATATAGACAGCAGTTAAGAGTGAAAGGAAATGTCTTCCTGAATGCCCCTTTGCTTCTGTTTGTCATTGTGGTGGATGCAACGTTAATTACTTCTTCAAGATCCACAAACTGCATCACTTTCTGTCCTCCCTCTCACACCACACACACACCACACACACACATACACACACACACACATACACACACATACACACACATACATACACACACACATACACACACACATACACACACACATACATACACACA
>LZPO01107945.1:102464-114586 GCA_001675575.1 Neotoma lepida | reverse complement strand
TCTTCTGTCTCCAATTGGAATCTTACCTAATTTGTTCCTAATCAGCAGACAGCTCTCTCAGAGTCTTCAAAGCACCGGGCAGCAAGCTGGCATGCAGCACTGTTGTCTAAAGAGAGGACCCTTCCCTGATGAACCTTTCATGTCTCTCCTGCTTTTGGAGCCTAAAGATGCAGTGGTCGCTTGCAGCAAAATATCTGACAAAAGCAACTTAAGGAAGGGCTTATTCAGGCTCACGATTGGAAGGTTCTGGTCATCACGGTGAGGAAGTCGTGCAGCAGGAGCGCGAGGCAGTGGGTCACATTTGCCTCTGCAGTCAGGAAGCAGAAAGAGAGGAATGCTGGTGCCCAGCTCATTTTCTCTAGTCTCTAACAGTGCTGCCCACTGCTAGGCCACCTCACCTCAATTAATTTAAACATTCCCTCACAGACAAGTCNGCAGGCTCATTCCCTAGGTGATTCTGGATTCTGTCACATTGACAATCAAGGTGAAGCATCACGGGGTGTAAGCCAAAGTTTGATGGGCAACAGGGCTTTCCAGAACCGGGAAAGTAGCAGCCCGGTGTCACAAACTGGTGGCCTGTGCCCTTCACTCTTTACAAGGAAATCCAACTGTGTGTCTTCTTTTATGTTTGACCAAAGCCCCTGACCAATTCCCTAAAATGGTTGCTCTGTTCTCTGGAAAAAATAATGATNTTCCCTGACTAATTTGCACGTTTGCTCTAACGGCTCTGATCTCTTCTGTGGTTTTCACAATCGGTCGAGCCATTTTTCAGATGGGTGATATTGAAGGAAGCCACTTCACCATTCTGGGCCCCATGGGTACCATTAAAATAAGACAGGTACTTGATTGATTTTTAGATACTTCAAGTTCCAATATCTAGGATTGAGATAACCCTAAGTGTATTTATTTAAAAGGTACCAAATACTGAATCCGTCCTATGTCTGTAATATTGCCAACAACCTCTGCCACAGACTTAGGTGCTCAGGGAAAGGCCTGTGTGGGCACCAAGAGCACCAAGAAGCAAAAGTTAACTCAAGATCAGCTTCAGAGAACACTCCAGATACTGAGGATCTTAATCCAGGGAGTTCCCCAACTGCTTTTCTCTCTAATCACGGCTTTGTGGCCCTCCTGTGAGGCTGCTCCAGGGGCAGCAGGGCTGCAGAGAACCGTGGAGCCCACAGACTCCAGTGTGCCTGCTGCTGTGNTCACCTGGGCATCTGGAACAATCCAGGTCCCCGCATCCTCACAGCCTCACAGCCTGCTCACAACTATGTTATTTTGTGCCCAGCCTGGAACCTGACCCTTCCTTTTTCTTCTACACATGCTCAGCCACAGCCGACCCTTACAGAGCACCTTCCTTCATCNGCCCCACCCCCCAACTCTATTCTTTCACATGCTCCATGTCTTGTAGCTGGGTTTCTATCTTTGTGCCTATTCCCAATAGCATGGCCAATGTCTCCATCTCTTCTTGGAACGGGAGTCTCCTTCTCCTTCTAAGGATCAGACTCATAATTATGCATCACCACTGCCCACAGACTTGTGACTTGTGACAAACCTGGAACGTGGTGCCACACTGGTGCTTCACGTCCCTTTCCCTCAGACCTCTGCAGTNACAGTTGCCCCGCACCAAGCACAACCCAGAATTCACAAAACCAGAATTAACTGCAGCTGTGGTTTCTTGTCCTTCTCCCTCTCTCGAGTTTTGCCCCTGGGGATGGGGATATTATTTCCAAGTCTCCTTGCCTCCTCCCTTCCTTCCATCTGCAAGTGTTGCTTGGCCTGGCTGCTTCCCACCGAGTGACACAGGCAACAGTCATGCGTGAATTAAAAGTTATAGCCACAAAGAGAAGAGCCAAGATTTTAGCAAGCAGGGAAACTTCAGGGCCCCATGCAAATCCTCTCCAAGTATAAAATGTCTGAAAGTGAGGAGAAGACAAAATCCTCTCTAGTTTCCCTAGTCCTTTATTTTACATTCTGGAACATTCTAATTAAGATATCCTTAGGGGTACAGCTTGCACTGTTTTCTTGTATGCTAACCTCTCTTATGATGTGATTATGTTATTTTATATAAATCATCTTGGTGTGTCCTCAGAGGATATTCGAGGTAGCAGAGAATGATGGTGGTGGTGGTGCTCTGTCCTGGTCCAGTTTCCCTGGAATATAGCAGGTGTCTGAACTGTAAAGTACTAACCTTCAAGGGACTTGCCCTCCCCATCTACGAAAAGGAACATTTCTCTGCCCACCCACCTGCCTTGTAAGGTTGCNAAGATGAAACAACAAAGCCCTTTATACGGATGTCACAGATAGGGCTGTGAGAACACTGCTCTTTTGGCATTGTTACCAAGGACATGTGTCTTGGGCTCTTTGTAAACCTTTCTTTAAAAATCACCTTTTTCTTATCTTTTATTGCAAACTGCTCTGTGAAATAGGTTGAAAAGCATCATTGTTTCACTTTATGGATGAGAAAATGGAGAGTCCCAAAAGATAAAGCATGGGATTTACCCAAGATATTAGTGATAAGCAGAGGGAGAGGGGAAGGGAAGGGAGTGCCTGGTCGGCAGCTTCTACCCCACGAGAACACCCCTCTCCTCCTTCTGTTTAGTCTTCGTGAGCCAGGAAGCTCTCTTTGCCAGGCATGGGAGCAGGAGCTGAACACTTATGGTCAGGTGGAGGGGCCAGACTCATCGGAGCAANGAACCAAAGTTGAATTGCAGGGAAGGAGCAAAGTTCAGGGTGTCTAGCCCAAGATCAATTACCAAAAGACTAAAAAAGAAAATCTGAGTGGATAAATATGACAGCAAGAGCTGTACACACAAGGCCAAGATCAAGCCACCTGTGTGGCCAGCTGTAAAAGGAGCCAGGTTCCGACTGGGGGTGGTCTGGATTCCTTTTCCGGGAAGGGGTCTGTTGGCATGCCTTCAAGGCTCATACCTGAGNCTGAATATGTACACTTCCTCATCTCAGGCCTCCTGCCCACTTAGCCAGCCTGAACGCTTGAGCCAGGGCAGATTTACTGAGATGTGCCAGGGCAGGTATGGGTTCTTATTGTCCCATGACACATGGTCTAGTGCAGGGCTTCCATCAGGGCATTGATGGCATCTTATAGGGGAGACTTCTTGGACTTTGGAGAGTATTTAGGACATCTGCTATCTAGGAGTCACTATNGACTATTTCTGTCTCTCCAATTGTGACAACCCAAAATGTCGAGACATTTTCAAATGTTCCCTGGAGGTAGGCAGACACAGGTGACCTGAGGCTGAGAACCACTGGTTTAGTATTAATAAGCAACAATTACCAATTACTTACTAAGCACCAGGCCATGCACAAGGAGAAGCAGCCAAAATGGAGATAACAGAAACATAGAAGCAGGCCCTCCCCCACACAATTAATCAGATCCCCAAAGCTCCCCATGTTCTTCAAACCCACAAGCACCATTTTCAAGGACATGCAGACCATTTCCAGCCAAGGACTATGGTTTGCCTGTGTGCTTCTGCTCNNCAGGGCACACACAGAGATATATGCTAAATAGATATAGTTTCCCCCTAGACCTCAAGTAAATGATGTCCCTTTTGTATTTGTTATGATGGTTCCATTTAGTTACAGAGTTTATAAACTGAGTAGGTCTGAGCCTGAAGGGCTGTCACTAAGAAAATTAAGTTGAATGCTTTGGGAAAATAAGCAATTATTTGACTAGTTAAATATGAGGAAGAGAACCTCTAAAGAGGCATAGAAAAAAAAATCACAGAATTCTCAGAGAGTGTAAATCCTTGGTACATTTGAAAGGCTTCGAAATTGAAAATTGCTACCAATGAATTGTAGATCTGGATTCGATAACACAAAGATGTAAAGTTCAGTGAGCTGGTCTTTCTCAAGGAAAGAGCCATGCCTTACAGAAAGATGAGTAAAAGTGCATAATGTGTATGTTTAGGTTGGGAGATGCCATGCCTCTTTGTGTATTTAGTGATTCTTTTTACTTACCAACCCCTTACCTATCTCAGTTGCTTCAGATGGCTGGGGTCTCTCAGATTACCCCCACTTTTGATCCTTGAAGTTAAAATCATGGGAACTTACTGGTCTCTTCCTAAAGAAGATGTGGTCTTCGGGTTATTTGGACAATTGAATGTAAAACATGGATATCAGGTTAAATCATACTATTTATTTAATTTAAATTTTTTTTCATACAAGGTATCATGGCTTAGCTCAGATTGGCAATGAATTTCCTACGTAGCCCAGGCTGGCCTCATGGCAATTCTCTTGCCTCAGCCTCTAAATGTTGGGATTATAGGCATGCACTACCACATACAGGAAACCACACAGTTTATATCAGCAATATGAACGGCAAAATTAAACAGGGAGGATTGAAGAGTTCCTTGTATGTACTGTTTTCTGCTTAGCTTCAAGATAGCTACTGTGGCTTTAAGGACCATTTAGAGGAGGGGGCAGGAACTAGCTGCATTTAAGGAACTGGCCCATCCCTGAATAACCAGAAATAGTTACAACAATTTCCATGTTGTGGAAACCAATGCAAATCCATCGTGAAAAGACAGATATTATTCCTATATAGTATCTGCTTCGACTTGGAATGCTTAGGGAGTGACTTAATTGGGAATGAAGAAACAACAGACACACACACAGAAACGCTGGGGTCAGGGGGGTCATGAGCTGGATGGCGACACACCACCAGCAGCCTGGAAACTCAGAGAGTTGAAGGTTGATGATCTTTGTAGGAGGCCTCTGTAGGGGAGCTGTCTCAGGCTGTAGTCATCCAGGATGAAGATGTTGCAGTGGGAGTTCCTACAGACACTGGCTTTAGCTGAAGGTCAATCATTACTCCAACCAGGGCAAGACTTCGATATTTTGTTGGGCCTGACTTGGGGAAGGTTTTGCCGTTCTTATGTGTCTGAAGCACTGGGGTCCTTGACATGACCATACTCATGTCAATAATACACTTTCACTCAGGGCTTTATCCACTCCCTACAAATATCAAAATGTTTTACCTTGGTAGCTCATGCCTATAATTGTAGCACTCAGAAAAACAAGGCAGGATTGTGAGTGTTGACATCTGTTCTCCACATACATAGGCACCCACTTGTGTACACTCATATGTGTGAATGAGTTCACAAACTCAAAATACAAGACTATTACCTAGTATATAACTAGGTAATAAAGTAAATCAGATGTGGTAAGTTTTAAGCAAAATCTGGGTGAGCCTGGCCATGGTTCAAACTTTTGACCAAGACATAATGCACAAACACTGTCCAGTCCTAGATTATATTAAAATGAAGAACTTTAGCTCAACTCAAGACATCATGGATAAAATTCCTAGATGATAAGTTGGGTAGTGTTTGCAATGTCTAAGGCCCATAAGGGTTCAACATTTAGAATCTGCAAGTAGTTTTAAAACCAAAAAGTAAGTAAACATAGTTTCTTTGATAATTTAAATATAAAAATAGGAACAGTGAGGGCCAGGTGTGGTAGCACATGCCTTTAAACCCAGCACTTGGGAAGTATATTTAGGTGGATCTCTATGAGTTCAAGGCCAGCCTGGTCTACACAGAGAGTTCCAGGACTGCCAGAGCCTCAATAATGAGACCNGGTCTGAACAAACAAACAAACAACAAAACAAACAAACAAAACACAACATATAAGAAAAAGGTGTATAATAGGAAATTGACAGAAAAAGAACATCTACAGACCAATAAGTATTGAAGAAAAGATAATTTTAGTAATCAGAGAAAAAAATTATATCATGCCCTGAGTAGCAGGGAGGCAGGAGTTCTCTCCACATACGGCTAATGAGAATATGATGGGAACAGCCAGTCCAGGGCATCTGATTCATCAACTCCCTTCTGTGTGTATCTGCAAGGGATTTTCATAGGATTTTTATTAGATTATGTCTCTCTCTCCCTCCCTCCCTCTCTCTCTCTCTCTCTCTCTCACACACACACATACCATATAGCCATATAACATATATGGTATCACATTATAGGTGAGCATGAATCTTCCACAAAACAGAGGCCAAGATAAATATACCAAGATATTATTAGCTAATATTAGAGGAAACACATGTGAGTGTAATGTTCGATGGATGGCAACCTCATCCCACAGTGGAAGTCTAACCCCAAGTGAAATGGGATGGAAAGAAGGTTGGTGGATGTATCCTAAGAAAGCTTGGTAGAATCCACTAGGAAGACCTCAGACAGACCTAACTCTGAAACAAATCCTGCTCTCTTAGATGGGGCTTATCTCAGTGTCACTGTTGGGACTACTCATTTTCATTGTCAACTCGACTGAGCCAAGACAGATAAAAGAGGAAAGGAGGAAAGCCAGCTGAGCATAGAAATTGTTTTGCCACTTCCTTTCCCCCATGAAGATGCTACTTCGCAGGGCTGCCTCGTGGTTAGATGCATGTATAGCTCTTACAGAGGACCTGAGTTCGATTCCCAGCACTTATACGGAGCAACTCACCACTGCCTGTAACTCCAGCTCTAGGGAGATCCACCACCTCTGGCCTCCATGGGTGCGTTCATTCATGTGCACATTCCCATACACAGACACAGACAGATGGACAGACACACTCACACACACACTCTCACACACACATACACAGAGATTAAAAATAGATATTAAAAAAGTAATAAAAGCTCTTCTGCCACACAGGAGCTGCCTCTGTGACGTCCTGCCTCACAGCCAACCAAGTGAACACATACTGCACCCTCTGATGAAATGGTGGACCCCTGGAAACCATTGGTCTACTGTCTGTCTTGATAGATATATTTCTGGATCATTCAGATATGTGGAATCCTATAATCTGCGGTCCTTTGTGACTGGCTTCTTTCACGCAGTGTAAAGTTTGCAGGAGCCATCTATGCTGTGGCATGAATCAGCCCTCCACTTTNCCTTAGCACTAANGCNTCCNTCCTTCAACTCTCAGTTCTTCAGTGGGTTGGCATCCCTGTTGTTTTCATGTCTGGCGATTATGACTAATGTTGTACGGCATTTGTATGCAAGCTTTTGTGTAGTGATATACTTTCGTTGAGCATATTCCTAGCAGTGAAATGCTGGGTTGTAGGCTAACTCTACATTCAGCCTTGTGAGGAACTGATAGGCTGTTTTCTAAAGCAATCTACACCATTTCACATCCCCACCAGCAACATAAAAGGGCTCCAGTTTTTCCACATCCTTGATGTTTTTTATTTTTCATTCTGGTTCCCTCTCTAGCACTTGCTCTTGGCTTCCAGCTCCTCCTAGGCTCACAGGCTCTGAGCTACCTTGTATTCATNTGTTGAACTTCCTTCTGACAAGGGTTTTCTTCATCCACTAGGAAGGGACTGTAGATAGCAGGGTGCTCAGAATCCCACTCTCAAAGAGATAGGGAAATNTGACTGAGTTACTTTTGACTTTGTGATGGTTAATTCTGTATATCAANTTGACTACTGTTGTGGAATATTCCTTTACACTGTGTGAAGACATGTCACTGGGGTTGGTTTAATAAAAAGCTAAATGGCCAATAGCTAGGCAGGATTTTTGGGGCACAGAGAATGCTGGGGAGAAGAAGGCAGAGTCGCCAGCCAGATGCAAAGGAAGCATGATGTGTAGGTAATGAGGTAACAAGCCATGAGCCATGTGGCAGCATGTAAATCAACAGAAATGGGTTAATTTAAGTTGTAAGAGCTAGTTAGGAAACAAGCCTAAGCTATCGGCCGAGCTTTTGTAATTAATAATATGTCTCTGTGTTATTACTAGGGAGCCGACATCCCGATGAAAAAGTCCGATTACAGACTGAGCTAGCAGACAGCTGAGAAAANANTACCTCTGGGTGTGTCAGTGAAGATGTTTCTGGGAGACTGGCATTTGAGTCAGCAAACTGAGTAAAGATAGTCACACTTACTGTTGGTAGGCATCATTGATTAGTTGATTAACAACAAAAANACAGAAGCATGAACTGGCTGTCTTCTTAAGCNGGGATGTCTAGTTTCTTCTGCCCTCAGACACTGGAGGGCCTTGTCCTCCACCCGCAGACAAAGAGCAGTTTACACCTCTGGCTTTCCTGGGAGGCAAATCTTGAGACATCAATTTCTATAGTAAGTCTGTTTATCTCTATCTATCTATCTATCTATCTATCTATCTATCTATCTATCTATCTATCTATCTATCTACTTCTCTATGTATCTATGTATGTGTGTATGTATGTATGTATTTATGTATCTATCTATCTATCTATCTGTCTATCTATCTATCTATAACCCATCCATCTGTCTATTGATCTACCTATCATCCATCCATCTATCTATTGATCTATCTATCTGTCATCTCTTCTATTTTTCTAGAGAATACAATCCTTTTCTTTATCTTCCATCCAGTTGCTGGGAAGACGAGCCTAGGAGTCCAGGTGTGGGTGACCTGGGGACAGAAGCCATTCTGGAATTCTAACCTGAAAGTGGCATGGATGACAGCAAGACTTGGGTAATTAACCATGTACAGGAAGAATCTTGTTTCTTTAAGTCATTTTATTTCACAGCTGCAGAGTGGGGGAGAAGCAGCAGTGGTATGGGGACCATAAATNATGGTTTTTACTGACAGCAGCCTACATTTGATAATGTTAATTGTTTTTCTTATCAATGACTTCTCTTTTATGGCTGGCTTATTTAGAAACAACTGTTGGCAATTGACCCATTTCTACTTGTCCCAGGATGAAGAGTCCTAGTTCAGGGTGAAACAGATCTCAAGATTATCATGGCTAAAGAAGCAATGTTGCCAAGTACACAGAGGAAAATCAGAAAGCCTTGG
The DNA here is from genome assembly GCA_001675575.1 of Neotoma lepida. Classification (NCBI taxonomy): domain Eukaryota; kingdom Metazoa; phylum Chordata; class Mammalia; order Rodentia; family Cricetidae; genus Neotoma; species Neotoma lepida. Next base: position 105,796 of record LZPO01107945.1, on the reverse strand, counting down.
ATTGTGTTTCTGTTTAACCTTCTGTTCTGAGACTGGGATCATGTGACTGAAGGTTTGGGCCTTGATTCATTGACCTGCTCTTGCATTTCTCAAATGCATTTGAATTTTAACTCAAGAAAGCAGGATGGACCCCATGTCCCCTATTTCCTGAGCCAGGTTAACAATCTCTTTTAAAAACACTCTTGGGGCCAGGTGTGGTGGTGCATGCCTTTGGTCTCAACATTGGGAGGCAGAGGCAGGCAGACTCTGTGAATTCAAGGTCAGCCTNGTCTGCATGGTGAATTCTAGGCCCACTAGAGCTACACAGTAAGACCTGGTGACAAAACAGACTAACAGAAAACACTCTTGGGGCTCAGGAGATGGGTAGGTAAAGCCTTTTCCACATATGCATGAGGACTCAGCTCTTACACTGTAAAGAGTTGGTCATAGTAGCCTACACAGTAATCCCAGCACTGGGAGGGAGAGTCAGGAGGATCCTGAAAGCTAGCGGGCCAACCAGTCTAGCCAGTCAGTGAGCCCCAGGTTTAATGAGAGATACTGTTTCCAAAAATAAGGTGAAGAATAGTAGAAGACAATCAACATCCACCCTCCACACACCCATGAACAAATGTGTGCTTCATATGCACAAATATACAACACACACACACACACAAACACACACGAATGCATATGTGAGTATACATACTACTATTCACAATCATACCCAGAAATAATGCTTTACAATAATCTGGTATTCCTTCATTAGGGAAGTTGGCATCTCAGGTTAGTTATCACAAAGTCAAAGCACATAGGGTGGCTTTCCTCCNTGAGATACCATTCTCTTGAGAACCAACTCATCTTGTGAGACCGACATTCATTTCTTCTCAGTATGGCACCCAGTGACCCAATTATATTGCATAGGCCTGGCCTAGTTTGTGTCTTTGCTGCTGGGGTAAAACACTGACCAAAAGCAACTTGGGGGAGGAAAGGGTTTATTTGGCTTTCATGTCATGATTACAGCCCAGCGTTGAGGGCAGTCAGGGCAGGAACTCAAGCAGAAGCAGAGGCAGGAACCATGGAAGAAAGCTGTTTTCTGGCTTGCTCTCCATAGATGACTCAGATGCTTGCCTTTTAAAAATAATAATATTTTTATTTATTCTTTGAGAATTTCTAACAATATATTTTGGTTATATCCATTCCTCTCTTCAGACTCCTTCCCGATCATCCCCTACCTCTCTACTAATGCAAATTTGAAACAAAACAAATAGGAGTCCAGTTTTAGTTGGACAACTACTCCTGGGTATGGGCCTGTCTTAGTGTGTGATTGATATACCAAGTGTCACTCTACTGAACAAAATTAACTTTACCTCACCCATTAGCAATCAAATGTCAGTGGCTCCTTGGGTGGAGGTGGGACTTCATACCCACTTCCCCTCATCCGTGTGTTGGAATTTTGTCTAGCTTGAGTATGAAAAACTCAAGTAATTGTGCATCTCTGTGAGTTCGGATGTGAGTTCGGATGTGTGTCTGTCCTGTTGTGTCTGAAAACCTCTGTTTCCTTTCAGTCATCTCCTGCCTTTGGCTTTTAGAATTTTTCTGACCTCTCTTCAGCATAGGTTCCTGAGCCTTGAGGAGAGGGGTGTGATNTAGACATCCCATTTAGGACTCAGCATTCCAAGGTTTCTTACTCTCTGCACCTTTTCCAGTTGTGGGTTTCTGAGTTAATTGCCATCTACTTCAAGAAGAAGCTTCTCTGATGATGGCTGAGTGAGGCACTAGTCTACGGGGGAAGCAGTATGTCATTAGGAGCCATTGTATTGCCATGTCCATTTAGCAGAATAATAGTAGTAAGTTTTCCTCAAGGCCCATGACCCAGCTAAGCCTCAAGTTCTTGGACTCATTGACATTGCCAAGTATAGGTGCCATCTCATGGAGCAGGCCTTAAATCCAGTCAAAAAGTGGTTGGTTACTATCATAATATTTATGCCACTATTGTACCGGGGGAGTATCTTACCAGATAGGTCATTATTGTGGCTCACAGGACTCACAGCTGGGTGAGATTGACGATTGCTTTTCTTCTCCAGTGGTGTACATAATACCTTCCAGNGCTATGAATGTCATCCAGTAGAGGTGGAGCTTCCAGTTGAGTACCAGCTAGATATCTCCATGTTCTATGACATAAGTATGTGGTATCTTCAGCAATAGGGTCGTACTGTCAAGTTCCGTAGGGTAACATAGCATTTTTGAGAGTCTGTAATGTTTGGGGGGGGTGTCTCTATAGGTCCCATTGGCTTCAAACAGAGACAACCCATTCNTGGTACCAAAACTTAGCTCTATAATTTACAAGCTGAATGATTATTTTATTTATTTATAACATGGAGAAAATAACACCTACCTTGCAAAGTAGTTGATAATAAAGTCCTGTGCATTTAATGCACAATTCAATGTGTGCTTATAAAATGAAATATTATATTCATATTTAGTTATTTGTTTGAATTAAATGAAGAGAAAAAAGGGAAGAAAATACCATTTAAAAGGCGTATAGTAGTGAGTCTTTCTCTGTTCCGCCAGCTCCCAAATAATGACTCAGAGACTTCTTATTAATTATAAAAGCTTGTCCCTAGCTTAGGCTTGTTTTTAACTAACTCATACCTTAAATTAATGTTTCTATTCATCTACGTGCTGCCACATGGCTTGTGGCTGTTACCTCTTCTCCTGCACATCCTGCTTGTTCTGCATTTTCTGGTGTCTTCTGCATACCTTGATTCCTCCTCCTTTTCCTTTCTTTCTCTGCTCAGAAATCCCACCTAAACCTCCTGCCTAGTTATTGGTCATTCAGCTTTTTATTACACTAATCACAGCAATACATCTTCACACAGTGTACAAATATCCCACAATGGCATATCTATTGATATTACAAAAATATTTCACAGGAATACTTTGAAAAGAACTTAAACTTTTTAAAAAAGGCCTAGTGAAACAAGAGAGTGGGTGAGCCTCCCCGAAAGCCCAGTGCAGGCAGCTCTCCTCCAGTATTGGGCGAGTCTCTAGTTGAATACCAGATGAAGGAGTTGGCTTGAATTTATAGACCATGTGGTACCAAAAAGAAAAAAAAAGGTGTTTCTTTAAACACCAGAGCTATACTCAAGGCAGCAAGATGTTCTCACGATGAAAAGCCAGCCAGCNCTGTGGAAGGTTCCCCTTTTCCATCCAAAGCTAAACCTGGAGTGAGAGAAGAGTCACTGGCCTCTTTCTCCAAGCTCATTTATCCAGATGTTCTAGTGACTAGCTCTGCAATACACTGGGCGTCACATGTAAGAGAGCCCCCCTTTGTGCTTCCACTGGGGGACACA
>LZPO01107945.1:0-41680 GCA_001675575.1 Neotoma lepida | reverse complement strand
ACACACACACACACACACACACACACACACACACACACAATCTTTTAGGACTAGAGAGATGGCTAATCTGTGATTCAAGTTCCAGGGGATCCAATTTCCTCTTCTGACCTCCTTGGCACCAGGCTTATACATGGTACAGAAAAATGCATGGAGGCAAAACACCCATATACATAAAATAGTAAAACAAAAATAGTAAAATCATTTTAAGTAGGACAAATAACAAAAGCATCTTTATACAGTCAAGTCACTTAAACATGCAGCTAGGGAGTTCTTCTATTCCAGTGAGTGNTTCTCAAACTGTGGGTAATGACCCCTTTGGAGTTGCAGATCAGATGTCCTGCATATCAGATATTTACATCACTACTCATAACAGTAGCAAAATTACAGTTATAAAGTAGCAACAAAATAATTTTATGGTTGGAGTCATCACAACATGAGAAACTGTACTAAAGGAAAGTTGAGAACCACTGAAATCACCTTCTAGCTTTCCTGCNTCTTGTATTGCCCACGTTTAACTCTTCAAGATTCCGAGTACAGATGTGATCACACCACTCTCTGTCCCATCCAAGTTCCAGCTCTTCTCATATGTCTATATAAATGTTGAAGGATCTTATCGGGCAAATTGGCTTTAAGGGAAACTAACATTTGGTTATATAAGAATTAAATTCTAGTGAGCATTTTGGCATCTCCCCTATTTATGAGAAAAGGAGCTTCGGGACATGAAGGATCTGCCCCTACAAAGTCTGTTTAGTTTTTATCTCTACAGATCTGGCAAAGCAATGATCTCTAGACCATCTGATTTTCCAAAGACCAATTTTCCCAAGGCTGAGATCCTCCCTCTCCTTGAATTATGTATTTGTAAGCCTGGAACTAAGTCGGAAGACAACTACAGGCCAATACACTCCAGTGATGAATTTTGTATAGTCTACAATTCTATCTATCTATCGATCTATCTATCTGTCTATCTATTGATCTGTCTATCTATCATCTATCTATCTATCTATCTATCTATCTATCTATCTATCTATCTATCATCTCTGTCATCTATTATCTATCATCTATCATCTCTATCATCTATATATCATCTATCATTTATCTATCTATCTATCTATCTATCTATCTATCTATCTATCTATCTATCTATCGTGTGGTGAGGCAGGCTGGTCTTGAATTCTTGTTTGTTGTTTGTTTTTGAGACAGGATCTCTCTTNATAGTCCTGGCTGTCCTGAAACTCACTATGCAGACCAAGCTGGCATGGAACTCACAGAAATCTGTCTGCCTCTGCTTTCCAAGTGCTGGGATGAANGGTATNTGCCACCACCACCAGCTGGCCTTGAATTCTTGATCCTCCCATTTTAGCTTCCTGGGTACTGGGATTATAGGCATGGTCCAATATATTTGACTGTCTACAATGTTTAAACATCAGGAAATTACACATGCAACCTAGATATCCAGGTTTTTTTGAAAACTTAAGCAATTTGGCAACACTGGACTAGCATTCTAACATAACAACCATTGCACCCCCTAGCCATGAAGCTGGNATGAATCTCAAGTTTGCTGTGAGCCTTTACCAGGCTTTTCTAGTCCCACAAGTCTTTGACTTTGTAACTGTTTGTCACTTGTTGTTCAGACAAATATACAGCTGTATCCACCGTGTGCTGGGTACAGTTCAAGGTCATTTCCATAAGTTCCATATTATTTACAACATGGTGGCCTCTGTTTTANAGCAGAAGGGGAGGATCAGAAAGCCTTGTATGTGAGGGCACAAATCTCTGTGCCTTCTGCCTCATTTGTCTTTATACCTAACTGCTTCAAAAAATAAAGTTTACCCAACATAGTATCATTCTGCAACCCCACTCCTGGATGTGCGTGTGTGTGTGATGTGTGTGCATGTGTGTGTGTGTGCATAGATACTTACAAGTATGAACAAAATCAGGATGTCAAGGAAGCATGTGCACTCGCATGTTTGTTGAAGCACAATCTGTAGCATCAAGATGTGCAATCAACCTAAATGTTNACCAACTGATGAATGCATCTAAAAATGTGGTACATACATACAGTGCGGTGCATCTCAACTATAAAAAGAAGGAAATACTGTCATTTGGGACAACACAGATGGGAGCTGAGATCATTANGTTAAGTGGAATTTACCAGTCACACAGCCAGACAAGTACCACATGGTCTCTCAGAATTTATAAAAGCTGATCCCATGGAAGTGGGGAGTAGAAAGGTGGTTACCAGAGGCTGAGAATAGTGGGGTTGTGGGGAAGGATGGGCNAGGCTGACCAATGGGCATTAAGTTATAGTTNGAAAGCACAAAAAGGTTGGGCTTTTGGTATAGGTCTATGATCCCAGCTACTCAGAAGGTCGTCAGGTAGATCAAAAGTTCAAGGCCAACAGGGCAACTTAGTCATACTCTGTATCAAAGCTGAAAAAGGGCTAGGGATATAGCTCAGTGGTAGAGCATCAGCATTCAGAANGACCCAGGTTTAGCATCAGTACCACCAAACATAAAGGAATAAGACTGTCTGGTGTGCTATTGCACTGTAGGCTGAGTACGGATAATGATGACACTATGTGTACTTTTTTTTTCTTTTTAAGATAGTAAGATGTTGAATGGTTTCATCATGGAGAAATGTTTGGGATGTTTACTTTGTGAAAAAAACCCTACATATATAAAAATAAAATCTTAAAACTATATACATAGAAACATCACAGTAACTCATTAATGTTGCTGCATCTTGTCAGGTAAAGACACACATACAGACTACTTAAGAACAATGAAAAGCNGGGTGTGGTGGCACACGCCTTTAATACTAGTACCCAAGAAGCAAAGGCAGACAGATGTCTGTGGGTCCCAGGCCAGTCAGGGCTGCACAGTAAGACCCTGTCTTAAAAAACAAAATGACAAAAAGGTCCAGTTGTAGACGAAAGTTTGTCCGGTTTCCCCGCCCGGCTCCCACGCCCGCTTAGACCCAAATAAACACACAGAGGCTTATATCATTTTTAAACTATGGCCCTGGCAGGCTTCTCGCTAGCTAGCTCTTACATCTTAAATTAACCCATTTTATAAATCTCTGTCGCCACGTGTTCCACGTGGCTTTACCTGTGTGCAGTTACATGCTGTTGCTTTCTGGGCGGCAGAATGGCGTCTGCCCCTGCTCTGCTTTCTGCTGCTCTCCCCCTAGTTCAAATGTCCCGCCTATCCTTATTCTGCCTCACCATTGGCCAAACAGCTTTATTTATCAACCAATCAGAGCAACACATTTTTAGAAAGACATTCCCATCATCCAGTAAGAAAGAAAGCCCCCAGGGGCAGTGATGACACTCTAGGAGTTGGGACCATAAAAGGCAGGCTCTTTCTGGGAAACCCAGGCATGGGGATCAAGAGACTGCTAACATAGGGAAGAGAAGTGGGGAGAAGCTAAACTAAGCTAAGACATTGGGAATGATTACAGCCACCGTTCTTGGAGAAAAGAATCACAAGTTTAGAAAGTAGAAAAGCTTCACTGAACCTGTTGGTGTTCGATCAAAACCATGGCACAAACTCACGGTTTCCGTGTGTAGATATGCGTGTGTAGGTCTATGTACTGTACACTATTTTGCATGTATGCAAAACTATATATTCTAATACTGTGAGAAGGGCTGGACACCCAGTAGCCACTAGACTATCTTAACATGCAGACCATGAATCTTATTTTTTCTTTTACATGGATGATTATCAGATTTAACATAATCACTGGACAGCAGACTGAGGTTTAACATTTTCTTATGTTTTCCATTTGTCTCATCTATTCTTTCTCTGTCTTTGGTGTTTTGAGACTGGGGTTCTGTGTAGCCTTGGCTGTCCTCAAACTCACACAGAGATCCGCCTGCCTTTGCCTCCTGAGTGCTTTTAATTCCCTCTTTTCTTCCTTCTTTGGGGTTGAGTGTTTTTACATTTATTTATTTGTTTTTTGAGACAGGGTTTGTGTAGCTCTGGCTGTCCTGGAACTCACACTGTAGAGCAGGCTGGCCTTGTTCTCGCAGAGCCACCTGCCTCTGCCTCTGGAGTGCTGGGATTAATGTTTTGTGCCACCACGCCCNGCTTACATTCATTCATTCATTCATTCCTTATATTTTTTGAGACAGGGTTTCTCTGTGTAACAGAGACCAGGCTGGCCTTGAACTCACAGAGATCTGCCTGCCTCTGCCTCCCAAGTCTTGGGATTAAAGGCATGCACCACCATGCTCGGCTCTACATTTATTTTTTAATATATAACCTAATGGTGGTACACAGTAATGGAGTACCACGTGATGTTTGCTATTGCCCATCAAAGGAATCAGTGATCTTTGGGGAAAATGACTGCTCCAAGGACTACACAAGACAAAAACACAAGATGGAGCCAAATGTTATTAAGTATTTGTAGAATAATGGTGGCTTGCTGCGAAGGGCTCGTAACTTGACTGGATCTGAAATCAACTAAGAGATATGCTCCTGGAAGGATTGAGGGGGAAGCACCTTCTAGTGGCAACCGAGATTTAAGGAGGTCCCAGGAAATGCCACCTTTTGCTCGCATGCCTTCACCTTAGCTGGTACCCTGTTGCTGCTGCTATTAAACCCCAGCTTCTTCAGCCTTCCTACATAGTTGGAAGACCAGTGGCTCTCCAGAAATCTTCCAGGCCTTCAGGGCCGGATGGGACTGCTGAGGTGGTCAGCCTCCTGGACCGAGCAGTTTACCAGTGACTCCTTGGACTCTGTGATGTACAGACAGCTCTGCCTGACCACCTAGAATCTATGGTAAGCCAATCTAATAAATGCCCTTTGTAAGGTATGTTCATTCTATTGGTTTTTATACAGAACTCCGACTAGTACACAAGCCAAGGACAGAGATGCTAGCCCTCAGAAACTGACCTTCTGTCACTGATTTGTGACAACTTTGGCAAATACATAATGTACAACAAGTAAATGGAAGAAATTGTTCCCTAATAGCAAAATATAGTTGACACATTGTGGAATAAGGAAATTAAAAGAAAAATAATTATTTGGCAACTTTTAGGGTAATATCTCAAGCAAGAAGGCTAAGAGCACATAGGTAAACGGGATGACGAGTGCTACTTATGTGGTCTCAAAGTATCCCTCTACAGAAGACTTAATATGAAACTGTCTGTTGGTTTATGAAGGGGAAACAGGAGCTTCACAGTACTGCTCAAGTTATTGCAGCAGCAGCGAAGGAACAAANGGACAGTGCATTCGTCCCGCCATGAGGTGTGAGAAGTATAGCACTGTCCATAGTATCCCNGCCACCTGCATGTTCCCAGTCTAACGAGGAAGCACCACGCTCAGACTGAGGGTCTTCCGTAAGCCAACAGCCAATAGAATCATAAAACCATGAAGGCCAAGGAAGGAGTAAGGCGTGGTTCCAGACTGAAAGACTCAGGAAAGCAGGACAGCAAAGCGACACATGATCCTGTTCTGCAACTTCTGGCTATCAAGGGTGTGACCAGGCAGCTGGGGTGTGAGTAGGATGAAAGGTAGAAATTATTTACAGTACTTTCATAACCTATTAGTATGAAATTATTTACAAAATCTAAAGTACCAGTTAACTTTTGTTCAAAAACTTTTATTTACTATAAAGACAAAACACCAAAATAGGTACAAATACTATAAAATTGGTTCAAAGGGGTAAAAATTTTAATTAAAATATCTCGATATATTTAAAATAACAAAGGATACATTTAAGCCAAATTTTCTTAACCCAGAGGTTTTTTGTAGCATTTGCTTACACAGTAAGGTGCTAATAGGAGTTAGCCCTTAAGCCCTGGAAGTCTTAGGAATCATAGTCACACAGCACATAGAATGTCATTGTGAGAGTGAACTTTGGTAGAAGAAAAATCTATAGGACACCTGAGGTAGTAGAAACTGGAATAAACAGCAGTAGACGTTATTTACAACTTGAGTACCAAATAACATTAAAAACACAAAAATAATTACACAATACAATTTTCAGTCCAGCTTTGATCCAAAGAAAATAAGAATATTACATCACATTTGCATCGAAAACAAAACACCACAATTACCAGCAAGCTGAGGGAACTGCACACAAACTCAAACACAGTGGATCTTGACGTCTGGAGACAGTTTGAGTTTGAAATGTGGCGGGCATGTTGATCTACACAGTAATACTGATTAGCTGAGGTTTCTCAGTTTATACAGTTTACGAGACCTCTGTCAGACGGTGCTAATCTGACCAATGATCTTCCAGTACATAAAATGGCAAGAGTACGTCCTTTAAAGCTTGCACATGAGACTCAGAAACAATCTTATTAGAATTGTGAAAATTCTAAGTAGTCAAAAAGTAAAAAAAAAAAAAGAAAATAAAAAGGAGTCAAGTACAACACATTTAGCATTACCAAACTTCACATTTCTGTATTATTTTTAACTCTTCAAATATTGCCAATCTTCCAAAACAAAGGAATGTAAAATTTCACAGAAAATCTGTCTTTGAAAATTATCTGCAATATATCCCTGTAAACTTATCTTGGAACTTATTTTACTTCCAATTTGTGTTGTACATTTCAAATGTACTACATATATATATATATAGCTTATTTAGTTTATCCTGAGTCTTTGAGAATAACCAATTCTATTTCACACTGGCTTCTGAAGAGTTAAAACTTAACATTTCAAAGTTACATTTAATAGCTAATCAGTACTTGATTTAAAAGACACACATGCAAAGGTCTACCATTTTCCTTCAGGATTCCATGCATCTGAATTCATCTCGAGGTTAAGACAATAAAATAGTTGTGCAAATTCCAGGAATTAGTGTGTAAAGGAAATTCAATTTTTCTTTCTGAACATTTTTAAAATGCAAAGCAAATTTATTGTTTGTTTAAAAACATTACTGATTGGTAGGTGAGTAATGAGTTTATCAGCCAGGTCTAGTCTAAAAACATCATGCATGGCAGAAGGAAAACAGCAGTTACGTTATAATCGGTGGGAATGAATGATGGATTGTTACAAAGAGGAAGATTTAAGTGGTATGAATTTCCTATAGGCTAGCAAAATAATATGAAACAATCCACCTGACTTTCAGATAATCTTGCCCTGCCTGTGAACTGCATCTGAAACAGATGACTCTGTCTGAAGTGAGCACAGATTTGCCCCGCATGGTGAGGGCAGAGACTGACTCCAAGTAACCAGTACTTCATTACATACCAATGAGAAGAAAACAGAACTCTTGAAATATGCACAGATTTAATAAACTAGTTCACACCTACTTCTATTTTTTTTTCTGGTTTGAAGAGATCACCTTTCCCTGAATATTAAACACAAATGAAGGTGAAATGAAAATACAGAACCATATTTTCCAAAAACGAAATGAACGGGCCAACAGTAAAATGCACAATGAACCACAATCGACCAGAAGTAAAAAAAAAAAAGTCAAGTGTGGGTCATACAGAAGTTATTAGCTTTTAAAAACATATGTATTTACTACTACTCATAGCATACTCTGACCTAAAAGAGGCAGACACTGATTTTTTTTATAGCCAGTGACAAAAACCCAAACGGAATTGTCGCCCCCCCCTGCTGTGATCACTGGATGAAATGGAAGAAGTGACACACTAAAACAGATCCTGAGCCCTCAGCTGCTAATATTGCTGAAAAAGTGCTCCAAAAATAAATTTATGCTTTTGTTACTTAATCATGCAAACTCCATCGCTTTCCTGTTCACCTAGAGCCAGTCCTTTGAAAGGCACGGTTTACAGTTTCTGCACAAGTTGTGGACTTTTGCATATTGAGCTTAGGTACAGATCATGATTTGTCAATCACATACTTAGGTAAGGGTTCCCCACTGGCCTCATCTCTAGCTGTTCAGTGGCATGAGGGCCAGGAGATTAGCAACGTGGTTGCCCACGAGTCCTTTGTATCCTTTCCGTGTTGCACTTCCTGTCTCCACTGCGGTTGATCTGAAGAGTTAACTACCAAGTAGTACGAAAGACAGGATGCTTCAGCAGCTCTCTTGATGGGGGTCTGTCCTGAGGCTGAAGCTCTAAACAGCGCAGGGCCACATCGCGCAGACCCGGGGACAGATGGGATGGGATGGATGGCGCAGTAGTTGCACTAGCAATCTGCAGGAGACAAAACCGGAGCCTTCAACTTTCCACAATAACTGCAGAGAACACGAACACCAATTTTGTAGCCTCTATCAGTGTGCACCTACGTGGTGTATGCAGTGAGTGTCTCCTCAGTGTTGCACAAATCTTACTTCTTAGTACCAAACAGTACAAACAACCTTTTGTTTTCTTTTGACACAGTCTCAGCACAGGCTGCTCTTGGATCTTTCTGTCTCCTCCTCCAGAGTACTTCAATTACAGTGTGTACCACCATTCCCAGATAACAGCTAATTAGTCTATCATCAGGTAAATATGAATCCAAATAATTGAAACCTACTTACTCATAATCACAAGAAAACTCTCCCTTTCCCTCACCTTAGCAACTTCATGAATGATTATTGAAAAATGCAAATTGATAGAAGGAAAAAAAAACAAGACTGAAGACTGTGATCTAGGAACACTGAGTGGATGCATACACACCCGTGATTCCGTCTATCTAGAGATGATGAGTGGATGTATATATTTCTTAACACACTGTAAGACAAAACAAAACAAAAGTGACGTCCCTTCCCACGTGCCCAAGANTAACCACTCACTGCTCTTGTTTTTCCTTCATATGGAAAAAAACCCAAACCTTTCTGTCAAACGCTTCAGTTATTTCAGGTTTTAAGTACTCTATNCATAGTGCACTGCCTGGTCCTGAGTTTGAGTTTGACAACGGAGTAAATTCCTTATAAGGAGCACAGATAAGTCCAAGTAGAGCCGGGCGGTGGTGGCGCACACCTTTAATCCCAGCACTTAGGAGGCAGAGGCAGGCAGACCTCTACATTCAAGGCCAGCCAGGACTACATAGAGGCCATGTCTCACCACCTTCCCCCTCCCCAAAACAAAACAAAATTGGGGAGTAGACTAGGGAGCTGGCTCATTGGGAAAAATGCTCGCTATGAAAGCCTGATGGCCTGAGTTTGTATCCCCAGAACCCATGTGAAAAAACAGGTATGAGGATGCTTCTCTGTGAGTCTAGCACTCCTCCAGCGGGCTTAGAGGCAGGAGAATCTCCTGGAAGCTCAGAGGTCAGAAATCCTGGACTATGCAGTGCTCTGGCCAACAAAAGAACCCCACCTCAAACGAGATGGGGATCCAGGACCAACTCCTTAGGTTGTCCTCTTATCTCTGCATGTCATGGCATGCTTGTACTCTTACATACAAACACCTGCATACACAATCCATATAAAAAAGTAAGTAAATAAGTGTCTTTTTTAAATTGGGAGATAGAGGCCAGTAGCATGTCACTCCCTCTTCTGGCCTCTGTAGGCACCAGACAAGCATGTGGTACACAGACGTATGTGCAGGCAAAATACTCACACATGTAATATAAACTAAACAAACAACAGTTGGTAGGGACAACTCATGAGAATGTGACTTCTCTCAATTTTAGTACCAAAAAATTGTCATAATTACCTTAAATATCAAAGCAAGATGATTGGAGTGTTTTTCGGCATTCCAAGGTGGTTTTGCACAAGCCATTTCTATAATAGCGCAGCCAACACTCCATACATCACAGCTCCTACCGTACTGCTGACCTCTTAGTACCTAGAATAAGGCAGTTAATTTGGAAATGTGACTTACTTAAAAGAGAGATCTGTTTTTTATATATGAGTTCAAACAGTGGTACAAACAGCAATTACATGAACTACTTGAAATCTCATTAACAAGCTTAATGTCCATGTGTCACAAAGGTAGTAGTAACACAGGATTCCAAAGCAGCCCCCTCCTCCAGAATGGGACAAGGAACAAGTCATCACTACACGGAGCACAGAGAGCTATGAGCTCAGGAGAGGCCACATTCACAAGTGTGTACTGTGTTAAGACAGCGACAGAAAGGAAAGGTATCTTTTGCATATTTCAACCATATGCATTTTTGTTTTACTATAAAACAAGTATTATAAACTAACCCCATAATTCCATGTTAAATTTGCTTTCTGTTAAGTTTGTGTTAATTGTGTTGAAGTAGCCTTTAAACAAATCTATGAAAATTTATCCTCAGTAATCTTGTTAAGACAAAAACGGGAAGGCTGAGAGGAAGGGTCTAAACTGCGGCGTGCTATTAAAAGCCAACTTCTAGGGTGGTGGACTTGCAATCAGGAAGTGCGTTCTGGATCTTACTGTGAAATAACCTGGCACAGTGCTGTTATACACAACTCCATAGTAACGGTCTTCATTCCTCTCAAAACCACTTCTCACCTCAGGGGCCATAAACGCGATTGTCCCCAGTAACTGTCCCTGAAACTCTCCTGCACCGGTTCCTTTTGATGCCAACCTGGCGGCAGCTCCAAAATCTGCAATTCTCAGCCTCTGACCTGTGCTGTCAATGAGCAGATTGGCACCTGGCAACAGAGACAGCAAATGACCTGGTATGTTAAAATCAAGTAAGGACATGTTGAGAGCCTCATGAAGTTCCACTAATGAACTAAACAATGTGGTTACAGTCACAGCCTCAGAGAAAGCTGCTCCTGTCTTCCTTTGTTCCATTTCTGCTGAAGGCACACTAGGGTCTCTAGGGTAGATGTAACCTAAAGCCTCAGAAGGAAATTTCTGAAGGTCAAAGTCATAGGCCCATGGTGATAAAGGAATACACTTAAAGACCCTTTCAAGTAAGGATTCAAAACCTTTAAAAAGGTGATTTCAGCAAAATCTATCCAGAATTCAAATTTTGGTACAATTTACATTTTAAAACCAAGTCTTGTTGACACATACTAACACAGGCCAATTCAAACTATATGCTTATTTCATAATCACAGTGTAATCAAAGTTAGTATCCCAACAGCACTTCAATACATTGTCAAATACTAAAGAGAGTTATAAAAGAAAACCCAAGTTGCTTTTAATAAATATAATCTAAACTGCAAGATCTGACAGGACTGTCTGTCTGTCTGTCCCTCTCCCCCCCCACCTCCTTCCCCTCCCCCCACTCCAGGGTTTCTCTGTGTAACTGCACTGGCTGTCCAGGAACTTGCTCTGTAGACCAGGCTAGCCTCAAACTCAGAGATCTGCCTGTCTCTACCTCCCAAGTTCTGGGATTAAAGGCATGCGCCACCACCGCCTGGCTATGATTTTCTTAAGTTTATGATATGACAATTATCTCAGAAAAAACAAGAGCAGGGATCTCCTGGAAATGCATCGTAATGCTAAGACAGGGGATCAGAGGCCTTGGTTCTACACTTCTGTCAAGTCACACCCTCTCTTGTATTGAACACACTGTCCTACACAATGAGAAAGGTGGACTCAAGACTTTGTTTTGTTTTTTGAGACAGAATTTCTCTGTGTAACAGCCTTGGCTGTTCTAGAATTTGCTCTGTAGACCAGACTGGTCTTGAACTCACAGAGATCCGCCTGCTTCTGCCTGTCGAGTGCTGGGAATAAAGGGAGTACACCACCACTGTCTGGTGGACTGAAGACACTTAAGGGTCCTTTTAGTTCTAATATTCATAGGATTATTTAATACCAAACTTGTGTTAGGAGCCATCAAAGGTCAAGGTTAAAAGTTACATTTGCTTTCTTGTCACTAGAAAGTATTAGGGTTCTTACCTTTGACATCTCTGTGAATGATCTGGTTTTCATGGAGATATGAAAGGCCACGGAGTAACTGCTCGGTATAGTTAATGACTACTGACTCTTTGAAAGCTCCGTATTTACTCAAGAGATGAGCCACAGACCCTCCTGAAAGACAAACACAACTACACTTGTTTATCACACTCTAGTTTCTTAAGCTTACACTATATGAGCTCATATGAAATGTTAAACTCATAGCATATCAGAAGTAAAAGTGATTTCCTATATTACCTCAAACTGTAAATTAGGAAACATTTTTTACAGAACCCTTATGAAACCAGCTTATTACAGGGCCAAGATTTCAGAAAGCACTAAAAGTTATACATTTTAGATTGAACTAATTGTGCAATGTAGATTCTACCCCTTTCTTTTTCAATCAAAGTGTATGCACTATCACAGAATCAAGTAGACAACACTGATATGTTATTTAGCAGAAGGTAAAGAGCAGGGGAGGAGAAAGAAAGCAGCCAGGCATCAAATACCATGTACAAAGTCAGAAACTAAATGAACCTCACTTATAAATACTTGTAAGAGCCAACCTATCTGTTCTGTATGTCTCCATGAAAAACAACAGTTAAGGAACTGGAGAACTCCTGGGTGTCACTGGGGAGACAGCTCAGTAGGTAGAGTTCCTGCCATGAATGTATAGAGACCTGAGTTCAATCCCCAGAACCCACATTAAGAAGCCAAGCATGGTGGTGTGTGTCTGTANCCTCGCTATGTGCCAGCCAGCTTAGCCCAACTGAGCTTCAGGTTCAGAGAGANCCTGCCTCAAAAAAGAAAGGTGGAGAGAGACAGAGGTAACAACCATATACACACATGTGCACACATTCACGCTAGTCAGCACACACAAANATGAACTAGAAATGCACTCTTAAATCACACAAGAACTTAAATAATTGGCTAAATAACCTAGTCCCTGAGTCACTGTTATACAAACTATAGAAGTAAATTCAGTCTATGTTCAAGAGGATGGGGTTTAACTTTATGCCTCAGTGCTGTAGATGTGTATAAGAGACAGCTGTTATACAAACTATAGAAGTAAATTCAGTCTATGTTCAAGAGGATGGGGTTTAACTTTATGCCTCAGTGCTGTTTTATCTGCAGTAAGGTTTCAAATTATATATTAATTTATTTAGTTTGGTTAGTTAGTTTTTTTGTTTTTTTATTTTTATTTTTGAGACAGACAATAGGTGAGAACTTATTATAGAAAGGGCTGGGCTTGAACAGACCATCCTTCTGCCTCAGCCTCTTGAGTGCTCTGACTGCAGGCACATACTCTGCTCAATAACCTTATTTTTATGTTGTTAGAAACATTTCTTACATATATACAATTAGTGAAGACTATCCAGAAGNATACAGAATTTATACAATCCAGGTTTGGAAAAAAAAGATCCTTATATATACCAAGCCACAAAATCACTCTTAAGAAAGGTTGCTGGGTTGGGGACTATCACTCAGTGGTAAAGTACTTGCCTAGCATGTACAAGGCTCTGGGCTCAATTCCCAGGACAACAAAACATCAAGATGGAAAAATTTGAATGTTTACTATATTTAAAATATAGACAATATTTTTTTGTATATGCTTGTATATTAGGAATGATTTGTTTTTAGAGACCCAAAAGTATTTATTTTTAAATGAAGTATTCAGTAAATTGCCCTTAACCAGAAGAAAGTTAAGNCTGTGCACTCATTCATGCTTTCCACGGTGGACGTACCAGCCATCCACTCAATGAAGAGGTTGTAATTGCTTTTCTCACACGTGGCACCCAGCATCCTGATAATGTTTGGATGATTCAGATGGCTCATCATTCTTATCTCCTCCCTTAGTGCTTCCACCACTTCTTCCTGCTCAGAAGACGTGTTTCTGACATAAGTCACCTGTTTTAATAAACACGTTAACAAGATTTTGAGTTTTGACGTCCTTTGTGTTCAAAACAACCTGACCTAAAATAGAGAAACTCAAACTATCTTAAACATTGACAGCAAATGGCGTTTACCCTCATGGATGCAGTATTCTTTACATAAAACCAACAAATCAACATGGAAACACAAGTCAGGTGATTTTAGACAGAAAGAATAGAGCTTAATAAACTGTAGAAAATCAGAAAAATGACAAAAGGGAAGGGGCTGTAGCAGACTGTAACTGTATAAAAACAGTAAAAATGAGAAAAGCCAATTACAGAGGAACAAACACTATGACTTTAAATGAACAGTCGTTATTTCTGCATGTATGCAGCTCATTATATGCGTTTTGTACACATGCTCACTGCATGTATTCGTACGTATGCTCATAGAAGGCAAAAGCACAGACTGTGAGGAAACTTTAACTGGCACAGGTGGAGACNGGCAGGAATGACAAACCATTTCTCTGACCATCTTGATACTGTATCTTATAATGACCAGCTTCNACTTTTAATAGCAGAATTCATGTTTGTGCTGCTTTGGGTAACATATACTTTGAGTCTGAAGCTTTTCAAAACTGTCAAGTGTGGTGGCACAATCCTGTAATCCAGACATTAGGGAAGTGGAGGCAAGAAGGTCCCAAGCTTGGGGCCAGCCTGGGCTACAGAGTGAGACCCTGTCTCCAAAACCACACCAAACATGACACTAAAGCTCGAAGACACCAGCATCCCATCCTTTGTCTCTCTGGCTGCACACGCTTCATTTCACAGCTTGAACAGTTTCACCCGTACTCCNGATACCAACCTGTTTAACAGCCATTAAGGTCCCAGTCCCCACATCTTGTGCTTGGTAACAGGAAGAAAATGCTCCCAGGCCTATCTGCTGGCCTTTCAGCCATTCAGTGTCTTCTCTGTAAGGTTGTTTCGCTTTGGTATGTCCCGGTAGAGTCTCTGGTGTCTGCATGTTAAATAAAAGCAATCATTCTACTGTTAAAAGAGCAAGATCTTGTAAAATTAGTCTGAGAAAATACTACTGTAATTCCCAAACCATCTATGGATTTGACCTCTGAAAGGACAATGTTAACAACAGTATCAAATGTGTAAGTGAGAGTCATTTCAGAATCAGCCAGAAGTATCTCTGAAATAGGCGAGCACTGCTATTGCAATGACTTAAAAGTATTACTACATACTTNCTTATACATGGAAAACCCTCACAATCATCTCAAAAGCACCGCTTCTCCTAGACCTTAGCACGTCCCAGGGAGACTACAAAAGATCTGAAGATTGTACTCACATCCTGCTGGATGATGATAATGTCTTCTCCATTTTCCACCTGTAGCTGAGGAACTACGGGGAGGGCATCTTGAGAGGCTGACATTGCCATGGCAATTGCTAAAGCCTCTTCTTCTTCAGCTTCCATCTTTTCTTTGCACTTCTGATTATGATTGACGTCATCTTTGTATGTATCATCATTTTCAGCCTTTTCAGGAGAGAGGACAGCAACTTCAGACTTAAAAGTGACTGTGGTGTCGCTTGAAGGCATTGATGCTTCCAGAAGGTCCTCGATGCTGGAGTTGAGCTCCGTGTTGACATCTAATCTGCACTTGTCCTCCACTGGCGTGAATACTGTCTCGTCGCTGGGTATAACAGCGTTACCACTATTGCTGCTAGAGCCAAAGCTGTCCTCACATTTGGAAGCAGTGTTCAGATCGAGTGTCATGCTATTTTTTGAGGCATCCCCCACTTTGCTTGTACTCC
Source organism: Neotoma lepida (assembly GCA_001675575.1). NCBI lineage: Eukaryota > Metazoa > Chordata > Mammalia > Rodentia > Cricetidae > Neotoma > Neotoma lepida. Next base: position 26,305 of record LZPO01107945.1, on the reverse strand, counting down.
CTGGGATGGGTCGAGATGGCTTTGGCCTGTGTATGTTACTGGAGGGTGGGGGTCTTGACTGAGTAAAGACTGGGGAGAGTTTCTCTGAGTCCCTGTTTTCAGAGCAGTTCCTCTGGAATTGTAGAGAAAACTTGCGCTGTGTTTGAGGAGATGCGGAAGGTATTTTGCAGGGAACAAATGCCTGAGGTCTCTGCTTAGAAACATCTGTTACAGAGCCAGCTGGGACAGATGGGGCAGATGAACAAGGGGTTGACACTGCTGGAAACATCTGGGAATGAGACAAAGGAGAGGAGTTCAAACACTGACTGTGGGGTCTGCCTTTTGTCTGAACCATTGGCTTTGGTTGTTCTGTTGTTGTGGAACTAGGAAGTCCTACAGAAATGCCAGCCAGTCTGTCAGAAATGTCCTCCGAACTGGCACTCAGTCTCGTAGCACGTAAGCCTTTTCCAGTTTTCTCTAAATGGACTGTGTGCTCAAGGGAACTGTTCTCTGGATAGCTAGTCGGGCCCAATGTCTGCAAGAAGCGGTCCTCTTGGCCATCCAAAGTGTCTTCCACACCCATCTGGATGACCTCAGTGATTTCTACCTCATCTGCAATCGCCAACAAACGCCGGCGCATCCTGGTGAAGTGAGTGGAACCAGAAGCAGTTAGCATTGTTACCAGCTTGGAAAACACAGNNGGCACTGACGTCACCATTCTTGCAGAACTCAGGTATATCCTTCGAGAGAGCTTGCCAACCATCGAGTGGGAATTATCAATGGACTGCAAAGTGAAGGTCAAGAGAGACAGCAGCTTCTTATACCTGGAAGACAAACAAAGCAAAACACCTTCCAATCGGCAGACAAGGTCAAGTTACTGAAAAAATATGACCATTTTAAAAATGGCAACTTATAGCCTGTCCCTGCACACAAAAACCATTTTGGTACAAAGAATTTGTAAATTTTAACTCAAAGTAGCCTGCTCTTCAGGTTTCTATAATCAAGTACGAAGGTATTAGTATACCACTGGGGGTATGTGAGCAAGCAGGAAGAGGGGAGTACTGATTTCCACAAGAAAAATTACCTGATTTCAACAGGCTCAGCTTGGGAGACATCAGTACTGACGATATGAGGATAAAATTCAGCAGGAAATTCCAACAGCAATCTGTCTATAAGACACAGGCGGCCCAGGAGTTCTTGCCAGCTGTTTGATTCAGCTTGGTTTCCAAGAATACAACTTAAGACATAATCAACACCACCAATACCAATGGATCCTACATAAGTAAAAACAAATGGCNGAGAAATAGTGTCATAAAATTATGAAACACAACATGATCAAATGGTGGGAAGGCCATAAAAACACTCTGGGCTCTTAGTCTTNAGGACTTCTCTTAAATTAACTCCTATTTTAAAAACAGCTCAGTGAATCAATTTATAAAATTACTCCAATGTTTTATAACAGTCCTATGAGAAATCTTAGGTCAAGGAAAACAATAAACTGTGCTACATTAATTTTAAATTAGAAGTTATTACCAGCTTTAAGTATCTCTCTACCAACTGCCAACTCTCCCGCTTGGCCCTTGCACAGCTCCAGCAGTGTTGATATGGACAGCTGACTTGTGCGGCTACAAAGAAAGGAGAGCAACCTTAATGCCAGGTATTGGGTCAACAACTCACTGCTGAGCAGCAAGTATCATGAAATCTCTCTGCAGCATTTCTTATGTTTTTAAGCGTTCAAGCAACTACTTCNGATCAACAACCCGACTGCAGAGCTCCAGAAAGCAGGCTGCACACTACTTGCCATCTAAACCCATCCTCATACTGAAAAGCAAGATGTGCCCTGCACATTTCCATACTCCCTACAGAATTAATTCATGCCTTGGAGAGAGGAATACCAGAGTGAGAACACTCTGAACAGAGCAGCAGCAGAAGCAGAACGAGGGAGATGGAGCAGTTCTGGCCAATCAAGACATGCTGGGATGTGGAGACAGGAACTGCCACAGTATCTGTCACAGCTTAGGAATGGAAAGTGAGCTTTTCTGTCCACTGATCTAAAGGAGGTACGGCCTGTGCTCACTTGTACTGCCACCAATGTTCATTGTCAGTTTTGACAACTATTGTGGGAAGATACGGAACTTAAAAACAGTTAAGAACGCTCCTAATTACAATAAGACTCCATTACATAATGGAACAGGATTCTTTTCTAACCCACATGAGGCAGAGGCAGGGATAATGTTACGTGTTCTCTTAAGTCCGTTTATTCCTTATGGTTCTATATGCCAGTTAGTGTTCTTGTCAACTGGACCTCAGCTTAAGAATACCACAATCATAATACATCAGATGTGCAGCTCCATGCAGTTTGCTGGCCTGGCTTTTACTTGCTATTGGGGTTTCTTTCCCCAGTCTTTACAAGCTCTAAGCCCTATGTTTTAATTTCAGACCTCATATTACAAAGTGACAATAGTCGAAGATTCACTAGCACATATTAAGTGTGAGGTATGGTGCCAGGTATTTTAAAGTGAGGCCTTACCTATTGGCATCTGCACACTTGACTAGGATGGTNTCTACAACTGGCCGGAGAAGTCTCTGAAGTTTGATTCTTTCTGCCAAACTGTGGCAAGGTGTATATACCAGCATGGCTCTCAATGTTTTCTGGGGAGAAAAAAAAACTGAAGGTCAGTTTAACTACATTCAAAATGAATCAAAGACAATGTCCTAAGCTGAGATAATCTGAGCAAACAAATAAGAAATAATAGAAATGGATAACCACAGTGGTGCTCACCAAAGTCGTGGTGAGTGATGTAAGCTAGAGTTGGAGTCAAGGTCTCTAACATGTGTTCCCTGTCCACACATCCTTGGCTACTCCTAGCATCTAGCACAGTTAGTACTCTAGTTGTGAAGGTTTTCGAGGTCACTGAATTCTGATCCCAATTTATATTCATAGCCACTCACGCTTCTCAAAAGGAACATTTACTAGACCCAACTATTAGGGTGTGAGTTAGGAAAAAAAAAGATTGCAAGAGATAGCTTAGAGACTGAAGTTTGAACAGATTAGGTTAAGAAATCATGCTCAGTGACCAGTGGCACTTGTCACCAAACAATGACAGACCTGGGTTTGAGCCCCAGAACCCACATGGAAGGAGCTAATGGGTTTCCTTTTCTTTTTTCAAGAATTACCCTAAGGCAGGGGTTCTTGGGGAGGGTGTGTGAATTTGAGCGCCAGGGGTCATTTGGCAGTCTGGCCTGAAGACATTCCTCGTCATGATAGACAGTGGTGAGGGTTTGCTCCTAGTATCTAGTGGTTAGGGGCCTCAGTGTGAAACATCCTACAGTGACAGCGCCTCTGGTGTCCCCTCCCCGCCCCAGGTAATTATCTGGCCCACACAACAGTGCTGAGATTGAGAAACAGTGCTTCAAGGAGATGGGAGTCTCAGAATGGAAAAGGTCAAATTAGTCTGCAAAACGACCTTCTCATCATGCTATCCGATTCCTGAGAGACAAGTCGGAACAGTCAAAACAATCTATGTCTATGGCATGCATGATGGTTGGTTCCAAGGGTCAACTGGAAGAATCTGGAATTACCCAGGAGATGGCTCTCTGGATCCATGTTGGGGACTGTCTTGATCTTGCTGATATGCTTAGCATCTTCACTGTAAGCAGGAGCTCGCAACATGAGTAGATGTGAGCCAAGTACAAGTGTGCATACACCTGTCTTTCCCAGCTTCCTGCCAGGATGCAATGGGCCAGCTCCCAGGAGTTTACCACAGGATGCAATGGGCCAGCTCCTGGGAGTTTACCACAGGATGCAGTGTGGCCAGCTCCCAGGAGTTTACCACAGGATGCAGTGTGGCCAGCTCCCAGGAGTTTACCACAGGATGCAATGTGGCCAGCTCCCAGGAGTTTACCACAGGAGGCAATGTGGCCAGCTCCCAGGAGTTTCTGCTACTATGACTTCTCTGCTATGATGGAATGGAACCTGGAACTGTGAGCCAGAACTGTGAGCCCTTCCTTCCTTAAGTTTCTTTTGTCAAGGTGTTGTTTATCACAGTTACAGGAGAGAAACCAAGGTAACATGGGACCATTTTCTGAATTTTTTCACAAAGTTTACTGAAGCCAAGAACAATTTTTATTAAAAATAAATACTCATTAATGTTTCCATACATCAAAACAAATAAACAAAAAACCAACAAAACTCAAAGGACATTTTCTAATCCTATTTTTGCTTGGTTGTTTCTGTTTCCTGAGACAGGGTCTCCTACTACCCAGGCTAGCCCTGGGCTCCCTGGATAGCTCAAGATCAACTTAACTCCTGATCCTCTACCTTCCTTGTTTCCAGTACTGGGTTTCTAGGCATTGCATCACCATACCAGGCCATCAAGAAGCTTTAATTTGGTCATATGTGATNTAGTCCTTCAAGAAAACATATGAGTGGCTGGAGAGATGGCTCAGAGGTTAAGAGCACTGGCTGCTCTTCCAGAGGTCCTGAATTCAATTCCCACCAACCACATGGTGGCTCTCAACTATCTATAATGAGAACTGGTGTCCTCTTTTGGTATGCAGGCATACACAGCCAGCAGAACACTGTATGCGTAATAAATAAATAAATCTTAAAAAAACATTATGAATAGTAAGACATTACTACTACATGGGAGAAAAGTAAACAATGCATAAGAAATATGAACATATTAAAATCAGTAAAATTACATAGATAAAATGGAATATTGCAATTTCTTAGGACTATAGGATAAAAAAACTTGGATTTAATAAAGTTAATTTAGGTAAAGTAGACTTATTGTTTCTTAAAACTAATACCTACAAAGCCCAAAGAAAGCAAACTCATGAAGATATGGTTATAGAAATATGTACTTACTAAAGCAGCAACGTACACTTTGTAGACAGGGTCGGCACAGACTATGGACAGGACGCTGCAGCANGCCTCCACCACATCCCCTGAGANGCTGGTCTGGGAAGACCCGCTGGCGGCCCCAGCACTCAAGCTGCCTCCACTGCCGCTTCCAGAAGTTCCAGTGCTCTCCCCATTTGCCAACAGCAGGGCCCCACTAACATCATGGGAGAGACGCCTGAGGGCCATCTCTCTTACATTCCAGTTTCTAGAAAATAAGCAGCCAACGAGTTCCATTCCAAACACCTATATTGAACAAACACAATGTGGTGAGAAATTAATAAGCCTATGGCATATTAAGAACAGTTTCTGATGATTAAAGAAAAATTGGTCACTTCTCAATTCTTTATTATATTTGATAGATAATTTTGATTGTCAAATTTTTTACAATTAAAATCTTTAATAATATACACTGTCTTTTGTGGGGGCATGGATACTCATGTATATGTGTGCACACTGTGGAGGCCAGGGGTTAGTTAACCTCAGGTGGTGTTCCCAGGAGCTGTCCACTTTGGCCTTATTTATTTATTTATTTATTTATTTATTTTTGAGATGGAGTCTTCTATTAGGCTCACCAATTAGGCTAGGCTAGCTAGCCACTGAGCCTCAACGGTCCACCTATTTCACCTTTCCAGAGCTGAATTGCAAGTACATCAACACACCCGGCTTTCTACAGGGTGCTGGACATCAAACTCAGGGTCCCAAGCAAACACCTGACTGAACTATCTACCTGCTCAGCTCCTTGACTGTCAACTTCATGGGATTTAGAAATGTCTGAGAATGTCTATTGCAGACTTTCTTTTTTCTTTTCTCCCTCTTCCCCTCTCTCTCCTGTTTTTTTTCAAGACAGGGTTCCTCTGTATAGTCCTAGATGTCCTGGAACTTGCTTTGTAGCCCAGGCTGGCCTCNAACTCACAGAGACCCGCCTGCCTCTGCCTCCCGAGTGCTGGGATTAAAGGCGTGCACCACCACTGACTGGTTATATTGACCTTCTAGATTAGGTTAATTGAGGTGGGAAGACCCACCCTAAATGTGGTCAGCCTCAGTTCATGGGCTGAGGTCNCTGGACTGAGTAAGGAGAAATGAGCTGATGAGCCACTCAATTCCCTTTGCTTCCGGGTGCGGATGCAATGTGGGCAGCCACGCCTCCCCCTCCTCCCAATGATTGTGGGCAGCCACATACGCCCTCCCCTCAATGATCNTCTGTGTGCCTTGATTCTGAGTTGAAACAAATCCTTCACTCTACGGTTACTTCTTGGCAGGTATTTGGTCACAGCGACAGGACAAATGACTAAAACANAGCACCACTCGATTTGAAATGCTAGTTACTTCAACACAGACCAGCTTTAGACTCAAGTTCGATTGGTAATCATGCAAAACTAACACTGAGCAGCTTCAAGTAAAATTGAGGGTGAACTCCAATAACTAGACAGCTTCACTTCTATAGTTTGTTTTATGCTTAAAAACATTACAACCCAGAGACAAACAAACTATAAAGGAAGCTAGAGCATGATTTTTTTTAAAAAACAAGAAAAATCAGGAACACCGGTGTGGAGGCTTCAAACCAGAGTATTTATTTCTCTTAAGAGATGAAAGCCAAAGGAATTTATGTGATTTTTGGTTAAGTAGGTGGAACCAGAAGAGAGAGGTAAGACTAAAGAAAAAAAATGCTTTATTTGAATGAGCAAAGAACAATGACGTAGCAGAGTTAATGTGGGGGTTGTTACTTGGCCCCAGGCCCCAAAGCCTCTACAGAAGGAGAAAGGTAAATGGCAATTGACATCATAATGTATGTGAAATTTCTAAATATTAGAGATAAATTAACACAATTTNGGGGGAAACAAATCATGACATATTTACATGTGTTCTGTTACAAAAAATAAACCAGAAAGGATGCCATGCATGAGCTTCCTGCACTGCCTCAGTTTAATCCACCTTACATGACACCCTAAGGCCTAAGCAGAACACAGCTGATGACAGCCTGGAGAATGGCATCTGACAGCTCAGAATCAGCTCAGAAAGCTCTGAGATCCTGAAACAGACAGGGCCTCTGCGGAATACTGTTCACAATCAGATGGAAGAGTTAAGGCNTGTTTGTGAATTCTGTGGATTGTATTAGACTGGTAAGGGGCAGGGGGTTAACATGAAGGGCGAGTCAGTTACAAAGCAGCAAGGCAGCACATTCTCCGATGGAGACACTGAATAAGTTGACATCTCACAAATTTCACAGCACTCAGAGGCCTACCAACCAGCAAAATGCTGACTACTGGCTTCACTACTAACTCACTCTCTCTCTCTACTGGGAGCACTGGCTACAGACCCTACATTTAAAAATAATAGAGTAAGCACCCAGCAACCAAGAAAATAATTTATAAGTTGGCCAACCAAAACCTGTGTTTACTGAAGACAAGAAATTGTTCTGAGGAGGTAAGGGCAACCGAAACACCAAACCCAAGACCACTCTGGATCCTTCCTTGTCCTCAGCAAGCGCCTACTAGATCCCAGTACGCNGAAAGGAGAACCCCGGGCTAAACGGCAGCAAACAGAATGACTTGCCAGGAATGGGGATTAAACACGGGGAAAGTCTGTCCTTCCCCGCACAGCCTTTTACATTTGTTAGCTTAGGAAGAGACACATCCAGCTAGGTGAAAACTACAAAGAAACTTTCAAGTGTAAGCTGTGCAACATGCATATAGAAAGAATTAACACCAAGAGCGGGATTAAAATCTTCAGCATGCTAGGAGTCACACTAGCGAAGCGTATTCCTTAATTAGAAACCACCGAGGGAAAGGGACAAACACGAGAGATGAATTAACTGAGTAACTTCTTACCTGAATCCACGGCTCAGCCAAATCTTTGTAAGCGGGAGGGATCTGCTGGGTTCCGTAGTGGGTAAGGTTAAAATTGCTTTCTTGGTTCCTTCTTTGTGACCCAGCTACAGGCTGCTGTGGGGAGACTAGATGCGGTACAGCTCGCAGGGAGGCAGGGGAATCCACTGGGCTTGACAACTCGTGGCTAAAATGAAAGATCACAAAATTTGCTGCAAAGTATTAACAGATGTAAAGTCACATTTTGTACTATGTTTGAGACAAAGCTTCACTGTAGCTCAGGCTAGCCTTGAACTCATGATCCTCCTGCCTCAGCCTCCCAAGAGCTGGGATCACAGGTGTGTGCGACCATGAGAGGGTAGAGAATGTCATTTTAATTTTTTGTTAAACACACACAAATTAGTAATTTAAAATTATTACCTGTAGAAGTCATGGGACCTCCACTTAGATCTACAAAGGGGACATATTAAGGGCTCTCTATTTCTTCTACATTCTTCTGCCCCTGAAAATGTAAAGAAAAAATATTACAAAAATGTAAATCTTAAGTATTTCTAAATTCTGAGTATTCATAACAGCTAGTGTAAGACTGCTATGGAAGCAGCCTCATACAATTTGACGGGTATCAATCGTAAAGAGGCCAATGCAGCAGAGGGAATTATCCCGATGCTTGTACCTGTACAAATGCTACTTTACCACCCACGACAACATTGTTGGGCTTANCATCCCTCACAGCATTCTGCCCCACTCGGTTCTGTGGCTAGTGTCTTTCAGATTCACCCTCTGGAAAGGCCGGCCAGGTCTTCCACCTCCTTCCGGCCTCATAGCTTTGGGCTGGGATTTTTTAAGTCTGTCCTCCACCCGCATCACTGTATACACACTGTGAGTTTACNTCTGCACAGATCCTAAATTCCAATTTGTTGATAACTTCACATGGAATGAGCTTAAGCCAAGACTTTCTCCTGCTCTCCCTAATCTCCCCAGAAGCTATGCTGCAATAATAAATAAACCAGCGACCTAGACTACAGCGGGCTGAGCATGGGGACAGAAGAGCCACCTACAGATGGACATGCAGTGGTGGTGCAGCTTGTTCCTGCAGCCATCTTCACACACAGTCAGGCTCTCCTCATCCAGCATGCCCAACAAGCAGATGGGACACATCTGCTCCTCTTCGTCCTTTATGCTGTGAGGGAGGGAAGCAAAACACTGAGCACCAAAGTCTACGACTCCTCTGGATTATGCACATATCAACCAGACAGCGCCACTGGATAACCACGGGGCAGCGATTTCTCCTATTGATACACGGTAATCTAGAAGCAGATCCCCAGAATCAGATTCACAGACTGTGTTGTGAGTTAGGCTGCTCTTACTGTGAATGCAATTTAATGCAGGAACTACAACCCATATAATATATATATGTAAAAAGTACCAGGTCATGGATCTCACTACGGCATCTCCACACAGATACGTCACTATACTTTGTTCCAATTCATCTCTCTCCTACCTTCCTCCTCTCCACCCAGCGCATTTATTAAGCATTTTTCAAAATGTTAGTGGGTTGACTGAGCACATTTGCTAGTCCCTCTTTATGCATTTTATCTGTACACTGAAGTTCTAGGATCATCTTTGCACTTTTCAGTTTTTGGAAGAATTTGTGTATTTTCAATTTGCTTTAATTTTTTATTTTGAATTTTTATTGCAAATGTCTGAGTGTTTTGCCTGTATGTATGTCTATGTGCCACATGCATGCTTCACGCCTGTGGAGGCCAGAAAAAGGTGTTAGATCCTCTGGAACTGGAGTTATGGATGGTTGTGAGTTGCCATGTGGATGCTGGGAACTGAACCTGGGTCCTCTGGAATAGCAGCCAGGCTACCTCTCCAGGCCCTATCTCTATTTCCCATGCTTTGGAAATACCATTTGAAATTTTTATAAAATTAGATCCCTAGATGAATATCCTTTAGGATTTTCTTTTTTATTGATTTTAGTTTTTCCATAAAAATATGTGATAACACGAAGAAAAACTTAAACATGATATATTACAATTATGACAAACNTTTGTGCCCACACTGCTGATACACCAATACACCTGGAAACCTCAAATTCCGGTCATATTAAGAAAGTATCTTTGATCATCTTAGAAACGTCTGATCTAAGCTTTAAACATTTATTCTCTTTCTTCAACACAAAGAAGTAAGCTTGGTTTCAGAAGCTCAATAAAGAAAAATCAATCTTCCTTTCTTTTTCTTTCTTCACTTATTTAGAAGAGACAAAGGGTAACAGGAAGAAAGCTGAGCTAGGGGTCAAGACCCCTAAATTCTGGTTATTCTGGTACCTCTCCTGGTTTCACCCATTTCTAAGTAAGCCAGAGACCTTTAGTTTCACAGATAACTTCAAACACTCTAGGATTCTGAAGTCGATCCACTGAATCCAAACTTTAAAAAAGTTCAAATATTTGTGCTTTCCACATGGAAAAAAAATCCTGTTTTCCCAGAGGCCACTGCACCCTGTGCTCTGTGTTCTGAGGCGGTCACAACACTAGAGACTGGAGGGATGAAGATGACACCTGACAGCCAGTGCTTCTCAAACCAGGGTGCCCAGGAACACGGATGCCCTTTCTCCTTTCCGCAGTAACTGAGCCATCTTATTTTNACACCCGTAGGTAGTACCACCGAGTAGAAAGAAACTAACGTTGATAACAGTCTCCATGTAATACTAGAGACTTGGAAACACCCACGGTTATTATTTTAGCCTGCATTTTGTATCCTGCAGAGTTTATCTCTGCCATCTTTCTAGCAACTGGGCAATGCACAGTTTGTGAAGCACTGTGGACTTTAAGTAGTAACCATGAGTAACAGCTCCTGTGCCTCCTACTACGGCTGACCAGCCTACTGAATGAAAACATGCTTATCTTCTCCCAGGTAAAGATTCTCTGAAAAATCTATGTATGAAGTACTGATGTTACACAACATAAAAATCCTATACTTGAAAGTGATTTTGGAAAGCCACTTTGCCTTGTATATAATTTATTTATTAAAAGAGTCACAGATGTTTCCTTCTACTTCACACTGCCTTAGCTTCATTGTCGTGGAACAGTGATAAGATCTACCTGACAAGGTTTATGTAAGAACAGAATGAACCAATGCTATCAGGTGCTTGGCTAAGGTAAGGTCTGACACAGCAGCCGCTCATTACTTTACACCTGCCACCTGCTTTCTCACAAGAAGGGACATTATGTTAATGTGTCATTTCCAATGTATAGTGTGGAGAGCAAAATGTCCTCAAGTGACCTTTAACACCCCTTACCTTTGCTTGAACATGAGAAATCAAGACTCAATAATTACACCATTGTATAGCAATTTAGTAAGTAAAATAAAAAATTATTCCTAAATGAAAATGCACCACTAGATCGATGCTGTTTTGTGCCAAGTACTAACCTGTTTTCTGAACTAGATGTAGACGTGCTAGATGATGACAATGTATGAGAATTGGACATGCGTGAAACAAACTTCTGGATGGTGTTACGAGATGGAGCTTTGATTCTTGAGCTACGCCTACTGTGATATTTCTGGAACAAACTCTCAACCTAACATTGGAAAAAGACAGCGTCAATGATATTGATGCCATAATTATGCACTTGAAGAGGTGGATTATTCATCTTTATTTGCATAATGCTGATTTAAGGGCTTCAAACATAAGAATGCAGTTTACTAAGGACAATGCTTTTTATAGCAGACCAGTGTTTACTTAAATCTTTTACAGTTTAGAAACCAACAGAAAACCCAAACCACTTATCACTCAATAATCACCAAAGAACTTCCAAGGCATCAGATAATTCTTAAGTAGCTTCAGATGTCCAACACGGCCACTGTCTATTTAAATTCAGCACTCTTGGAAAATTTTCACCACGTACCATACGAGTTTATTGCCAATTTTGCACTGTAGTTGCATATTAAAAAAATCACCTCAAAATTCTTTAAAGTTTTTCTCCATAGCATGGGGTCAGAGGGTTCCAGCTGAAACACCCGGAGCATGACAAACAGCAGGTGAATACAGAATGTTCCACGCCCACAGCTGCAGTTCTGGGGAAGAGAAAGAAAGCCCATGGGTTAATCCATCCGTGAGGTTCCATCAGAGTGTCTATGCCTATCCTGCTTGGGCATTTCTAAGTCTATTTGATTAAAGTTTCTATTAATATTCTTCATTATCCTCACATACAAAGATATAGATATTTCCATGCATTAATTTATTTTCAATAAATTTATTCAACAGATTAAATTTATCTTGTTTNAGGTTCTGTTATAGTAAAAACATCACATATAGTCTGGATGCATTTTAAACTCACTTTATAAAATTGAGAGCCAAGCACATACATGCCTGTAATTTTAGCACTTGCAGACAGGAGGATCACTGTGAAGTCAGGGCAAACCTAGGCTACAAGGGGAATCTGAAGCAAGCTGGATGGCACAGTGCGACCCTGAAGCAAAATGAAAACAAAGCTGGGTGATGGTGGTGCACCCCTTTAGTCCCAGCACTTGTAAGGCAGAGGCAGGTGGATTTCTGAGTTCAAGGCCAGCCTAGTCTACAAAGTGAGTTCCAGGAAAGCCAGGGCTACACAGAGAAACCATGTCTTGCAAAAACAAAACAAAACAAAACAAAACAAAACAAAACAAAACAAAACAAAACAAAACAACACCCAAGGGAAGACTAAAAGAAGCCTATGTCTGGGAAGAGGTAATACTTGTATAGTGAAGATGAAGTTATGCATGCAATTTCTAACCACAAAAAAAGAAACAAAATGATTTAATAGTACACAGACTTAAAATGGTACCATATACTAATAAAATATAAAATAGTGCCAAATTCTACCTGTGGCCCAATGAACACCCGGTACTTGTTGTCCGGACTGTCTCCTCCAATCAGGAAAGAGTTGGGTCCTATCTGCTGCAGGAGGTACAGCCTGGCCCTCATTACTTTGTTCACACGGCGGTTTGTTTCCTCTGGGCTGTATGGTGAGAAGCCATCTGGTGACGGGGCTCTTCGAGGTGGTGTGATTCTGCCGCTCTGAAACTTTACAACATTGTTTTTTTATTAGGTTTATGTTTCACTTCTTGTTAAGAAATTAATATTCAAAAAAAGGTCATACCAGAAGGTCACATGGCAGATTAAAACTTCATGTATGAAGTCTACTGAAGAGCAAAATGCTGTTATCTGACACATTGATTTTAGAAGAACTTCTAAAATCTCAGTCATTCCTAGAAGTGAGGATAGATCTTTGCCTGAGAGACAACCATATGGTCATTTTACAAACTACTCCATAAACTTGGGTCTTCTAAAGTACTATGAAAACCAAAATTAAGGGTATTAAAAGTGACCACCATAAGCAGGCAAAATGCCATTTCTACCAGTAAATGTAAACATGCAATCTCCTGGCTTCCACTTAAGGCTCTGGTGAGCGCTCTCTAGGATGGAGTTCACAAACACCGCCATGGACTCCTCCCAGCTACACTCTGTAGACTCTTCCTCCTTTTAAAACTCCCTACCAGAGGCCAACCAAAACCTTCTGTGGTCAGAGTCACAAACATCACACTCGCCACGCTACTCATTTCCCCCAGAACTTGGTCTTATCATCAATACCCAGCAGGAATTATGATTGGTGGAGGCACCTGGACTGAATAAATGGTGGCCAAACCATGAAGCATCCCAGAACTCTTCAGTGGTACACAAAGTGTGCAGCTGCTGTGGCAAATAGTATAACAGTTTCTAGCAATGTTAAACTTTCCACCGAGGAATCCCACCCCTAGGTATGAACTCAAGAGAAATTAGGCCATACCTACATACAAACTTGTATGTGAATGTTCACATCAGTATTATTCATAACAGCCCAAAGGAAGACACAGCCCATTTGATGAACGGATAAACAAAGCATGGTATAGAGTCACACAGAAGACTAGTCAACAGTTGAAAATGGAGCGCTGATNCATGCTGTGACAGGACCCAAGTCAAAGGTGCCTGCCATAAAAGACTATCCATAAAAGGCAAACACGTAGACAAAATAGGCCAGTGATTGCCTACGGCTAATGAAGAGACTGCTGTGAACAGAAACTGGAGATAAACAACAGTTTATTTGAGCAAAACAATCCTGTGAACTGGGCAGCACTCAAACCTGGAGTTTCAGAGAGTTGATTTAGCAATGTCCAGCCAGCTTTTATAAGCTGAACACAAAGCAAGGTGAAGCAACTGCTGGACGGGCTACAATGAGCCTTTGCCATATCAGGGTGTGTGTGATGGGCACACCCTAGTTATGTAACGAATAGGCTGTCTGTCNGTGATTGACTAAAGCTGTCTGATTTCCAAGTCTAGAAACAACTTCAGGCCAATGGTGTCTAGCTCGTCCTTACTATGCTTTAAAAATGGAGTGGTCTGGGGGAGGGAGGATGGGAAGACGTGATTCTGTTTATATCTATTCANGGTCCTCCTTTGCTATGAGGCCTCATGAAATCAAGATGCAAACGGGGACTTAAGAAGAGCTCGCAGGCCAGCAGCTGCTGTTCCAATCCAGCAGCCATGCTAGGAGGTAGATGCCAAAAGCCTCAACTCTTTGAGCTTTGCAAATGAGGCAATGCAGGAGCTGGGAAGCAAGCTTGGCTTGAGCAGAGGCCATGAGGAGCAGGGACAAGCTCCGGCCCCTGACTTTCAAATGTATGAGCTAGTGAGTTACAGTGTTGGTAATAAAGTGTGCTTTGGTTGGATTTATATGCCGTAACAACTGCACTCACCACCACGCATTCACTTCTTCAAACTTANGAAGCATTTCAATGTGCATTTATTTCCACTTTGCATATCTCTTTGATGTCTGATTTAACATAAAAAGATGTATCTGGTCTGCTGTGACATGTAGTGATTAAAGTGCACATATTAAAAAGAATCTGGCTCCCAGAGGAAGGAGTATGTTAGAGCCTTTCCACAAAATTATGCCTATTTTCTATTACCCATCACACAGCCCCAAATATGAGTCCAAAGCTCAAACAACAGATTGTTTCTTTAGATCTANTTNCTTTTGTGTGTGCAAGTGTTTACCTACATGTATGTATGTGCGCTGTGTATATTCAATACCCACAAAACCAGAAGAAGTCCCCAACACTGTTGTTACACGAAGCTGTGAGCCACCTTGTAGGTGCTGGGGATGGAACCTGAGTCCCCTGCAAAAGCACGAAGTGCTCCTAACTGCTGAGCCTCATGGAAGCAGTTGTGATGTCAACATGAAAGAATGGCATATTAAATCCATATGGTACACTTTATACCCCGAATGGAGCTTATGAATGATTTTGTTTCAACATACACTATTTATTTGGAAAATATTGGTTTACTAAGTCACACAGATATACTTAATTATATAATGTTAAAAAACATTTTATANCGTCAGTCTTAGAAAAGTCTAAATACCGAGAAACAGTAAAGCATAGTAGAAATCATTTTCTAAAATTTTAATTTTTGCTTTGGAACCTCCAATCTCATCAGTGGTAAAAACATTTTATTTTCCTTGATGAGACAGTTTTGTTTGGTTCACTTTAGGGAAAATGTCTGTTGAATACATGTCTGAACAACCACACTTTGTTGGCATTCTATCAATTAATTTTGTTCCATGAAAACAGGACGACTGGCTCAGCTTGCACCTCCAACAACTGCATACAGGCGTTTCCTTAGATGGTGACTGCATTTTACTGGATGGCAGAAGTGCTTTATCCAAGTGTCCCATTTTATCACACATCACAGAGTATTAAAAAGGGACGCGAGTCAAAAGCAGTTTCTGTGACAAAGGCATTCTTAAAACAAAGCAGCCCTTTTCTTTTGTGGACAATATATAGCAAAGAAGAGCAAAAACTCTCTAAGACAGAGTAAATGCAGGGGGACAGGAGGTATGAAAAGGTGGGAACAAAACTGGTTTTCACACAATGAATACACACTAATAAAGGGAAACCTCAATTCTGATGTCATAATCTAGTGTTAACTGGGGTGAGAGCACCAGTGACTTAACAATTACCAGTGTGCTGAAGGAGAGAGACAACACACAGGTCAGTACAGAACCAGTCTTGGCTTGACAGATCCCAGAAAGCACTTCACGAGTTCCCCTCCAAGCCTTCAGATCACACTTTGACAACTGTGGCTCTGCTGCACTGCTGGGCAAACCTTCTGTGCTGTGACAGACCTGAACAAACTGGGTTCACTCTTAACTTACAGGCACCGGGGAGACTCGTTTCCGCCTCACTCCTGGGGATTCTGGTTTCACCGAGCGCCCTGACGGGGAGCTGCCAGGAGACGGGCTACGTCGGCCTTTGGGGGCTGCTGAAGCAGAGCTTGNTTGGCCTTCTCCTTGAGGCTCAGCTGCCAAGTTACTCATTCCAGATCCATCTCCTTTAATAGGGATTGGTTTTACCACCTGAATCAAAAATAGTTCAATATTTTGATTACTTAAAAATATAAAAAGAAGTACACTTGAACATCACAGAGTGGGAAACAAATTTGAGTTATTATACAATATTAATACAGCTACACTAGATAAAAGGTCACATTTTATTTGGTATTACTTTATGTCACTAATGTTGGGAGACTATTTTTACTTATACAAATGTCACTAATTTGTGTTTCTACTAATTAAAGTTACCGTACACAATTTTAGGAAAGCTACTAGTTGCTATTTATTGCAATTCTAGCTCATTTAATACTCAGAATTAACACGAATTAGGAATTAAATGAAGAAAAATTAGCACTTCAAGAATTGTTCATTTGTTGTGAAAAAAATGAAGACTGTAAAAACAGTAATATTGGGTATTAATTTAAGTAGTCAAATACAATTTGATGATATTAAACTGCATTAAAAATGTTATTTTACAATAATTTTAAGGTACAGATAAGAAGCCAGGGAAGGGCCTGGAGCACTCTCAGTGGTACAGTGATTGCTCAGCATGCACAGGGCCCTCAGTTCAAATCTCAGTAGTAAGGGGGAGGCCGGGAGCACAGCTCAGCAGTACAGTGATTGCTCAGCTTGCTTGGGGCCCTCAGTTCAAATCTCAGTAGAAAGGAAGAAAAAAGGATTAAGGGGCTGGAGAAAGCCAGGGATGCTTCAAGCTTAAAGACCAATTTCTTAAATTGGAAACATGCAATTTACACAACCTGCTGCTGCTATTGCCATGTTTAAATATAGGCCTCTCAGACCGAATCCTCAGTCCAGTTGCAGCCCACCCCTCCTGGCATCCCTCACCGCCTCCTATGCACAGTACAATTTCACTTGAGGGAAACTCACTTGCCTTTTAAGTTCTGGTTTAAGTCCTACTGTTCATAAAACCTCTGTTAATGCAGCCTGCATTCTTTAATTTTTTTTATTATTATTTAATGATTGGGGGATACGTGCACATTGAGTACAGGTGCCTGAGGATGATAGAGGCAGTGATCTCCTTGGAGCTGGAGTTACAGATGCTTATGAGCCACCTAATGTGGCTGCTGGGAACCTTCAAAAGAAAAGTCCATGCTCTTAACAGCTGAGCCATCTCTCCAACCTCTAAAACGCTGCATTTATTTATTTGCTTGTTTGTGTGTGTGTGTGTGTGTGTGTGTGTGTGGTCGCGTATGCATGCACACTCCATAGGTATGCATGTGGAGGTCAGAGAACAACCTGTGTGAGTTGGTTCTCTCCTTCCACTGTGTGGGTCCTGAGGACCAAACGCTGATAGGCTGACCTGGAGTAAGCCTTTATNCACTGGGCCATCTTACTGGCCCCTAGTCTACATTTTTCATCTTTCTTAATTCTTTATTGTTCTTCTGCTCACTTCACACAGCTGGNACCTACTCATTAAGTGCCTTGCATTATTTTACATATTGCTTGACTTATTGTGTATGAGCTTTAATTTCCCATCTGGAGATACTTATTTTTTATTTGCTGTTTCTAGAAAGTTTGAAGCTATTTAATAAAAAATAAAAATAAACAAAACTAGACCTCCCAAGTAGACAGTAAACTTCTTAAGGATAATTTGAAATCTGTAAGCAATAAAATTCAGGATGGGCAATTATGTTCAAGGATTACACGTTACACCTCTTATTCTACACATCNTTCTTCCCTCCTGTCCTACATACACAAGCAAGGTATTTAAGGATTTGCTGGAAAATAGACAGCGAGAAAAAATTTTGTTTTAAATGATCTAACACTAGTGTGGTTGGCTTTGATATACGACACCACAGAACAACTTCAGCTCCAGAAGCTTGGAGAGAAGCATGCTCTAACTTCAGATAGCTCTCACTACTCAGGAGTGCTTCACAGTGACTGAGGAGCAGAAATAAATCCTTCTTAACTGCCACCTCTACAAGCTGTCCCAGTAAAATGTTCTAAGCTCAGTCCATGATTTCTCCATCTTCTGCAATGAGTGAAATGGTGAAGGATCCCAGCAGAAGCCTCAAATGCAGAAGCATAGCTGGGCAGAATGGCAGCAGGGAAAGATGACAGGAGAGGACAGTTAGATCTTTTCTGTGGCGTTTGCACAACAGCAGCTCAACGNAGGAGTCCAAAGCCTCGGGGCTACTGAGAAACTGAAATAGGGGCCAGTTAGCTGCAAGGCCTCCAACAGCACTCGGACAGTGAGGACTACACTGGCCAAAGGCAGTCGCTTGTCACACATAGTTATCAAGCACCTGACGGTCGCTAATGTGACTGACAAATTTAAACTTTAGGGGTCAGAGCAAAGGTTCAGTGGTTAGTAGCACTGGCTGTTGCTATTCCAGAAGACCTGGGTTTTGAATCCCAGCACCCACAAGGTANCTCATAGTCATCTGCAAATTCAGTCCCTGGGGATCTGAGGCCTTCTTCCGGCCTCTGTGGGTACCAGGTATTTACATGATACACAGACAACATGCAGGCAAGACACTAATACACATAAAATAAAATTTAAAAGTTTACATTTTTTACTTTCGTGTTTAGTTAGTTTAACCTTAAATAGGCCCATGGGATGAAGATGAAAGCTAGAAGATTATGTGGCGGGGCTTAGTCAGGTCCTGGCTGGAGTGTAATGAATCTTATCATTGCTATCTCTACTTCAAAAGAAAAATATAAACAAAATGCAATCAGCAGACTGGCAGCAGGCACTTCCTCCTGTGTATGAATGCAGAAGCACATTTCACAATACCATCCTCAATTGTTTTAGTGGGAAAAATCACAGCACAGCATACAGTATTCTTGTCTTTCTTACCCTTGTTATTCTTTTGAAAAATTCCATAAATTTCCAGCTCCTGGGTCTATTTAATCTAATTGTTTCCAGCTTTCCTGAAAGATTTCTGGAAATAAGGTTCTTAGGCCTTCTCAGAGACCGAACATCACCGATAAATTAGAATTTTTATTCAGAAAGTATGTTATAAAGGTATAGACACTGACATTAGAGGGCAGTGTGGTTTAAGCACTCTACCAAACACATTCCTANAGTAGNTGAAGTTGCCTAATGAGCAGGGTTTTAATTATGACTTAGTTCTGTAANTAGGAAGCNACTGCNGAGTTTCTCACTTCCTCCATGCTCTCTTCCCAGGGCGGGTGGCCATGGCACTCACCACAGGGCCTCTCCTGCTTCTCCTTTCCAACCACTCATGCTTCCAGGCAGGCATGCAGGTGGCCTTTAGTTTCTCCCTGATCATTCGCTCCTCTGGGCGATCGTCCATCTTGTGCAATCCTTTGAGGGTTTCTTTATTCTCCATTTCTCGACTAAAATCAAGNGAGAAATAAGGACAAAGAGAAAAGTCAGATAAAAAACAAAACAAAACAAAACAAAACAACAATTCCCAAGGACAAGTGACCAGTGTGGTTGTTTTATAGTCTGGTTACAGGTACTTAAAAAGCTTTATCATCTGATAAAACCCACAAAAGACTGAGGTAAGGTATGAAAACAGTGTACATGATCGTGACTGTTTTAAGGTGGATACTGCTGAATGTCGTCTGCTACCATCAATTTTAATAGTACCTCTAAGAAAGGAGGTTCTACTTAGAGGTTGTAGGCTTACTAATAATATCAATGCAGGCTCTTTCCCAGCAGTTAACAAAATGAATCCAAAACATTAACCACTGCTTTAACAAAGACTGCCCACCACACCAATATTATAATATATAAGAAACAAATATCTTATTTGTAGCTTATCACCCTTATTCTAGAATTTCTAACTATTCATGTCAATGTACACAGGATTGGGGAGGTATGCTTATTTTCTGAATGAACTAAGTAAAGGTTGAACAAACTATATAGAATCTAACTAGAACTATATCCTGAAATAACNTTCCATTGCCCGAATGCTCAAGTCTGCATGTTCTTGGAACAAGAACACAATGATGAAATACTTGGTATACTTGGAAATGACCTGCCTCAAACACGTTGACCTTCGCTTCACAATGACAAGTCACCAGAATTAAGATCACCATTGAGCTAGGAACTTGGAGCAACTAATTTGACAGTCTAATAGGTGAAGCAGCACTTTCTGGAAGACTACTAATTTCAAAACGTACCCATCTTGATGTATGTGCACACACACATCCACATGGCACAGATTTAAAGCCTTGTTCTTAGGGAAGATTACCTGTATTCTGGGAGAAGTACCAAGTTTTATAATTTTAGACTAACTTCAATAACTGTTTTTAGAAAGCCAGTAAAGCTAGAGAATAATACTTTTCTACCCTGAAAGGAAAAGGAAGCTCTCGTGGAAACACCAGGAATGATGACCTTGAACTCACTAAAATGTCAACTCTGAACTTGTCTAGGAATTTTCCAGTTAATAACTCAGAGGCAGCAGCTTCAGCAAAACAAACAAAACACAAGAAACAGGAGCAGAGCAGAAATGCTCATCTGACTCCAGTGAAATGCCAGCACTGTGGAGGGCTGGGAACCACACAGCAAGACAGTGTCAGGAATGCCAACACTGTGGAGGGCTGGGAACCACACAACAAGGACAGTGTCAGAAATGCCAACACTGTGGAGGGCTGGGAACCACACAGCAAGGACAACATCAGGAATGGCTCCAGATGTATTCAGCACAACAGAGAACACCTGACATGTGATCTGGACCTTACAAATGGGCAGGCAGGCCACACAGCGAACATTCCTGCTACCAAAACCTGCTCTGAAGAAAGAAGGCATGCAGGATGAACACACTTTTAAATGATTGGTCAGTTACTTAGCAGTATTTGGCTGGTGCCATGCTGATTATATATTGTGCTGCTGTTGATGATGACGATGTCATTGTCAGAGTAAGAGAGGAAGCAAGAAAGGCAGACAGAAGGTAAGAGAAGATGG
Source organism: Neotoma lepida (assembly GCA_001675575.1). NCBI lineage: Eukaryota > Metazoa > Chordata > Mammalia > Rodentia > Cricetidae > Neotoma > Neotoma lepida. The sequence continues at coordinate 5,284 of LZPO01107945.1, read as the reverse complement.
CAGAGGAGGCAGGAAGCAGAATGGGGGTACTTATTTCCCCTGAACTGAACAGCTCCCTGCCTGAAGGTGGCTCCCTTAAGACTTGAAGGACCTGGAAGGAAACAAACTGAGGAGCCCCAGGAAGCCCCTCAATTTAGAAGTCACAGGCCCTGTTCCAGGTTACAGTAACAACTGCTGGGGACAGGGGCACTCCAGTCTGGCGAGCCCCTTGCAAATCCACACCTGGCAGGGTCTCACATTCTCACAGCCACTCGCGCCTCTCCGGCTTAACCCTCTGCCTGGTCTCTGCAGGNTTGGTGCCTTTCCTCCCAGCCTCCAGGACATCTGGCTCAGAGTTCTTCTGCACAGGCTATCTCTTGACTCTCACTGACTTTCTCACTGGATTCATTTCTCCTCACTCTAGTTTCCCTCAACTATTCAGACCATGTCAGTTCATCCTTTCACAGCCTCCTCCAAAGTGATCAATTTAATTTACAGACATGTCTCCCCCTCTCACCAACTGCCAACTGTACTGGAGTAATCAGCACACGCTTCATTCGTCTACACTCTACACATCAAAGCACAGGAGCACAGTGAGTGTGATACACAGAGTACATGAATGATCACCTAACACCTGCAGCGGTCCTAAGGGATGTCCTTTGATCACTGAACTACTTCTTCATATTACTTAATATTTTTATCATTTTGTACTTATCATTAAGTCTAGAACTTCGATGTTATTTATTAAGTGAATTTTTCATCATTCCTAAATTAATCTACAAATGTAAATGTGTTTTAGTTTCCTCAAAATAATTTTGTATAATTAATACTAAAAAGTGCATTTTTTACACTTTATCATTTGAAATTTGAATGGCTCCACCCAATCAAAAATTGNAATTTTATAGGCAACTTTTCCGCCTTCATAAAATATAAAATGGTATAATTTAAAAACACTGGGGGCTCAGAACAACAAAACATGCAGTTCATCCCATTTTTCATGCCAGGAAGAAATCATACCTATTTGGTTTCTTTTGTTTCTGAAATGGGAACCAGCCCACTGGAACGAAGACAAGCCTCTTCACGTGCTTCCATGGCTTCCTCACAACCCTCACACACCCTCTATCCATGGACAGACAGGGCTCCTCGTCCTGTCAGCGATGTGTGCTTATGTGCACAGCAATGATGTGCCAGNCAAGGAATACTACAGCTACAGAATACAAACCCCCNTTTAACTAAAGCTATTATAATTAGAAAACCTTGAAGCCTAAGAACTGCTCATGAACCTAAGCACAGCAGGTATGTGTACGTGTGTACGTGTGCTGGGGTTGTACCATGGCTATTACTACCTAGAAACATGCTCATTTTAGCTAAAATAGCTCATACATTTCTGACCTTTAAAGTTAACTGATTATAGTAAAGCCAGAACACTGGGAAAACTACCTTGAAGACTTAAATACAAGAATAAGGTCTTAGATAAACCTAAAGAGTAACACTAACAGATGAGGGGGGTTCGNTTCCTGTTTATCTGGGGTACATGCGGCTTCCTTTGTTCCTAAGCATTCCTCCGAAGACATTTTATGCTTGACCTAGAACTTTAAAGGCCTTTGTCAGCCTGATGTTAGGTTTATAAACCCACAGAATACAGCTGCTACACACTAAGTGCTTCAAGAGCCCCTCCCTTCCTGTAAGAGGTTAAAAATTTTTATACTACTTATTATTATTATATTAATGTCTGGGTCTAATCATCTTACTAACCTCCTCAGGTCCATAAACTAGGCCCCCTTCCTGGAGTGCCTTACATGCCAGGCATGCCCTGTTCTTACAGCATTAAGACACTTCCTTCCGAAGTACACCAACAGTTCAGTCTTTGCAGATAGTATGCAAATATATATGTACATATATGTGTGTAAATGTATATGTCTATGTATATGTATGTATATGCATGCGCGCGCGCACGTGCGCACACACACACACACACACACACACACACACACACACTTTTTCCTGCCAGGAATAACCTTTCCTATTCTCATATGCCTTCAGCATAAAATTTCCTCCCACAATTCTATGGTCATTAGTCCTTTCTAGCAGGCTACATACTCACTGTAATACAATACAAAATTGAGGNTCTGTCTAAACTTTGGCTCTCCTCCCGGCACTGGGAGACTTTCCAGGATGGGCTACATTTTCACCATTTTCCTGTGGGTAGCACCAAGTGTGCTAGGCCTGATACACCATACCTTTTAGAGACGTGATGGACAGGGTGAAGGTGGGAGTGGGGTGGGGTGTCCCCAGCTGACACCTCTCCTTCTGTTGTGTACTGAACCCCTCCTGTAGTTCATAGTTGGCTGGTCCAATAATGTGCCTTAGTTCAAAGACACTCTACCAGATGGGACTGCACCTCTTGGACCACTCTCTCTGAGAGTGTGAAAGCAGGACACATGGAAGTGTCACTGCAGAAAGAGCAGCATCAAAATAAAGCGGAGCAATGCTGTAGACACAGAGATGGAATATGGGAGAAGACAGAGCTCGGGGAGCACATAGCCACTGAGGGAGAAGTAACAAAAGTAGGCACAAGGGTTGTACTAGGTCCCTTGGCAGCTATTAGACAGTTAGTGTTTCCCTAATAGTACCCCAAGTGACAAGCTGTAACTCTCCAGGGGCCACAGGCATGTCTCCATGAGGGAAGCAGTNTCGCAGATTCTTTAACAAGCTAAGCCAAGATTTCAATATTATTTATTAAGAGGGGTTTTCATCATTCTTAAATTAATCTACAAATATAAACCAAAGTATTTCTAGTCTGGAATGAAACACTCTAACATACTCTATTCCCTGCAAAAAATCCCAAAGAGCCTGACGAGGACTTCAGCTCTGCACAACAAAGATACACAAGACTCTCGACGACACACAGAATCCTGCCATTTAAAAGAAGTTAAGTGGTTANTTTTAGATTGGAAATATTATGCTAACTACTAACATGGAGAAATCCCTGACAGGCTTTATAATAGCACAAAGGGCTAAACTTGTGTGCTACAAAGTTGGCTCAGCTGCTGAGGGCACTAGTCTGATTTTGTGAGCCAAGTCTTGGGGGCACAACTCTGCAATCCCAGCACCTGGGGGGCTGAAGCAGGAACATTCCAAACTCCAGGCCAGCCTGGGCTACACCAATTACACTGTCTCTCTTTTTCCGTNGCAACCATTTTACTACCAGAATTAAAGAAGTGCATTAATTCTGTTCCTTATTAGAGCACATAACAGAAGTAACTAGTATTATAATATCCAAACAAAAGCTTTCTGGCTATGGCTAGCATAGGTAATTAGCTTAGCTAAACACTTCTTTAACAGTGTAGACCCTGGGTAACTGTACAAAGGAGACTCTTGATTCTCTTGGTGTTCAGAAGAAAAAATTTAGAAAAAGACATACACCGCTCACAGCCACTTGACCCTCACTCCAGCAGAAACTCACACATCAAATGCACATATTGCTACCAAGGAAAGAGGAGAGAAGGGCAAAGGAAGGAGCCAGGGAAGACAACAGTGAGTGTACGATGAGTCCCCCAGGCTGAGAACTCTGCAGCATGGGGCCCAGCACTGACTGCTCCATCTGAGCAAGGCTCAGTTCTCAGGAGCTGGGGCTCATACTGTCCCATTGCACAGGGAGGCAAAGTTCTATGTGCACAGTGAAAGAGTCTCCATGTTCAATTAAAAACCAAAACCAAAACAAACAAAATATGCTTACAAGTGACTTCAGTCTCTTTTCTGCTACAGGTAACAAAAAGAAATGAGTATTGACAGGTGTCTGAAATCTACTAAACTAGCTGTGAACATGTGCAGACAGAAAAACAAAAACAAAACAAAATCCAAAATTCTGTACTTCAGGATTGGGACAGTTGTGTTCTCCCTAGATGGATGGTCACTGGCCACAGCTGGCTTTCTGTCCCTGAGCAGGAAGAGCCATGCAAAGGGAGGCTCTTCCACCTTTGTCCAATGCAACATTTATCAAGTCTGCACAGGCAGTAATGCTGCATAAAATGCTCACACTATCAAAGCAAGTTCATGGGAGATTTTATTCTAGGCTATTCAGTAACACTGCACCTTGAGAGTGAAAAACCAAACAACTCCTATTTACCTTATGCAGAAACAAGCTAACTTCCCAAGTTGGGTCAACATTCTCTTTGGCATAACAAAAAACTGTGACTACTCCCTCCTTTCCCTTCTTCCAGGTACAGTGTCACTCTGTAGCTTGGCCTCCAGGAGTGCTTGGATTAGAGGTGTTGAGTCATCCCACTCAAATGACTGTCTGGAGTTTTGTTTTTTTAAGTGTGTGTAGGCAGGTACCTCCATGGGGGTCAGAGGCCCCCTGGGTGTTGGTTCTCACAGGGGGGGTCTCTTCATTGCTGTGTACAGCAGGCTGGCTGAAGAGCCAGCTTCAGGATTCCTGTCTCCACTCTATTCTCTCTGTGCCAGCCTAACTTTACTGAGTCTCTGGGGCTCAAACTCAGGGCCTCCTGCTTGTACGGCAAGAGCCTTACCCATCAAACCNTGCTCAGCCATGATTGCTGCTTCTTAATGTGTACATGACCACAGTTAACAAGTTTCTATATTGGCAATCATTGGGGACGGGGTTATTTCCATTANTATGTGAAAACTTCCTCAGTCTTTTGTAGATAAAAAGAATTCACCTTCAAAAAGCTCCTGTTCTGATTAACTACATCATAATGTGGGACTATTAACAAAACATACTGCCTTGTGACTATACATTTTTATTACATTTATTCATTTTGCATGTGTGTTGTATGTACATATGTGATTTCACACACAGACAAACGTCACACTTGTTTCACACACACACTGAGGACAATTTTGGAAGCCAGCCTGTTGTCTTCAGGATCAAACTCAGGCCATCAGGCTTGGATGAAAGGGGACTCACCAGCTGAGTTGAGCCATTCCAGCTGTTCTGTTTGTTTGTTTTGAGGTAGAGTTTTGCTATGTTGACCATGCTGGTCTCAAACTTGTCATCCTCCTGTCTCAGTGTCCTGAGTACTAGGATTACACATGTGTACCACCACAGCTGGCTCCACCATGTAATTTTGATTGATTTACATTTACAATGTATTCCAATTAATCATATACATGCTATAAATTCACTTACTTGGATTCATGGACTAGTTTCTATTAAAGTATCATCCAGTGTGATTTTAAAATTAAAAGCAATCTTAATCATGGTTGCAGGGTTTTTGCAATGTAAAACATGGTACAGAAATGCAAAGGCTATGTGTAACATTAACCAAACAATGCACAGACA